>CM041803.1:29838082-30328875 GCA_023376895.1 Aspiorhynchus laticeps | reverse complement strand
AATGTACTTTATATTATTTATCTCACAGTCATTCATGTCTTCATGTTTATTCTCAACTTTTACCATAATCCTTATGGCAATACAATGAAAATACCAATACAAAAATACAGAAAAAAAAATCCCCTATTTCACTACACTGTTAGACTGTTAGACATTTCCAAGAGTTTTTACAGTAACTTACTGGCAACACTGTTGCCAGTAAGTTTCTGTAATTAAGATTTACAGTAGCAAACTTTATTTGATTTACAGTTGCAAACTATACTGTTTTACAGTAAATTACTGTAAAAAATCCAATTCATCAGTATACTACTGAAATTCATTCATTTTAATATAGATTTCATTAGATTTGATTATTTTTATATAGAATTAACTTTATTTTTACTCTACATAGGTACTACTGCATTCAATTAAAACAGACACAATAATTACAAAATATCAAATTCTTTATTTAAAACATTGCATGTATAACACTTAAAATTACAGTCTTCCAACGCTGGAACAGTGCATCTTCACCATTTTTCCTGTCTTAGGACGTTTTACAGTGCATTATGTTGTGTCCTCTGGATTTATCCTCACAAAGAATCTTTAGGCAACAGAAACATAATGGGGAAAAAAGACAAACAGCCAAAGAATACAGCCATCTGCTAAACCCAGGGGACTCATTTATCAACAGTGCGTAGAAAAGGTTCTATATTTTGTCCTACGAATGAAATTTAGAATGTGCCTAAGTACAACAAAATCCATATTTATCAAACGTGCGCACATAGTTCTTACGCACATGATAAAGCAATCATTGTTGATAAATCCCACATGTGCGTACATTTACATTTATGCATTTAGCAGACGCTTTTATCCAAAGCGACTTACATTGCATTCAAGTTACAGTTTTACATTTTATCAGCTCTTGCTTTCCCTGGGAATCGAACCCATGACCTTGGCGTTGCTAGCGCCATGCTCTACCATTTGAGCTACAGGAAAGCTGACATTTCCGTAAGTACCATGCTCGTTCATGTTCACGGTCATTTGCATTCGGAAACGCCTCCAATTGAACCATATATGGTGACAAAACTTCCCTTTAAAAATCACGTGATTGAAACCTTAACCCCTACGTATAAGCCACTCTGTGCTCTCGCCAAGCAGATCAGCACGAGCTGCGGAGCGCATTGTTTGCCAAGTCTTCCAATAACGCAAGATAAGACAAACATTTGTCACAGCTGTCTTTTATAGGGTATGACACAATTATGCAACTTGTCTGTTTAAAACTAGAAAAATTATAAATTGAGGTTTTTTATAATTAAAGGAAACACAGGACATATGTGGATTGCTTAATGCATACTGTGACACTCTTAAATGCTTTTTATGTGTAGTGTCGCCATTCTACCACTAGATTCTCTGCGTAAGCATGCTCAGAGGTGTGCTTATATTTACACACATTTCTACGTATAAGTACAAGTTGGTAGATCCCACACTTTGCGTGAAACTGTTCTTACGCCCTCATTACGCACACATCTGTGCGTACGCACTGTTGATAAATGAGGGCCCTGGTGCTGCTCCAAAACGTGGCCACCACCTTTGCTCACCATCCACTTTGTTAGTGACAGAAATGTCTTCTCTGAAAAACAAGAAGTAGAAATGGCACACGTTTAAAAGGCAAACCCCATATAGCATACTCAAACCCAGGGGCGGACTTACCCATTAGGCAAAGGTAGGCGACTGCCTAGGGCCCCCAAAAGCCAAGGGCCCCCTAAAATGCTTTTCATATACGAGATGCGCATTAAGCGCGGACACGCGAACGGTGTTTATTACCACGACAACCGTCTGCGTGTCCGAGTTGAATGTGCTTCTTGTGTATCCTGCTTGTAGCAAATATAAATATAATGCATCTGACGCTGACTGCCGCGCGAGCGCGAGGTCTCTCTTTCCCAGCGAGCGCACCTCTCTCTCTCTCTCTCTCTGCGTCTGCTCTGTTGAGTGGCTGAAAGGAGCTGCACTTTCAGTTAAAACACATATTATAATGCTTCTCTAATTTTACATGCAAGTATAGCCGAAATCACAGCACAACTATTGTCTTTATCTTATGTGTAGTCTATTTGATTTTATCAGACGACGACACGATTATAAATCAGGATTTTTGTTCAGATTAACATCTTGGAAGGGAGCTGGTTATGTAGTCTTAATGGCTCGCGTTTCAGTCACTATTTCATATTAATATACCAATGAAAACAGTTTTATTGAGAATTTAGCTGCATCAAAATACAGTATGTGGCACAGAGAGGCAAACAAATCTAATAATAAATAATAAATGTACATTTTGTATGTTCAGAAGTGAGCTGCCCTGTTCTGCAAATAATGTAAACTTTTTTTTGTATCAGTAAATTGCTCAGTGCAAAGAAAGAGAAGTAATAGGAACCCGGTATTTCTATGTTCTTTTTTTTCCATGTGTCTAATAGACATTAATAAGCTCTTTGAAAACATCTATGACCTATGAAACATGTCTACTCTTCATGCTCTATGTTAAAGGTGCTGTATGTAGGATTGAACTAGGTATTGCAGTCCAAATTCAAAATCTTGGAGAAGGTTTTTTTCACCAGCCCCTCCTCCTCAGACTTGACGCATGCACAGGATGCCAGATTAACGACACCATCAGGAACGAGCGCACATGAGATGAATGAAATTAAATATGCTGTGTTTCCCGCCAACTGGCAACCCCAGGTGCCGAAATACAATTGGGTAAACTGGCAGTGGGCGGGTTTCACAAACCATAACAAACACAGACATTCCAGGCCGGAACACACATTTTCAAAGGAGAATAACTGACTGTAGCATTGTTTTTAAGATAAACACGTATGTTAACTTAACATGTTTCCTAAATGTCTGCAAGCATATTATGGTATTTTTATGCTTTAGTCAAAATCCTACATACAGCACCTTTAACTATGGTTTCATTAATAATAAACATATATTGCATAAAGCATCCATATTTGTCCATACCCATGTTGATTAGAGTATTTAAAACTTGAAAAGTATTAATTTAAGGTACATTTAGAACAGATAAAAATGTGCGATTAAGTTGTGATTAATCAGGAGTTAACTGATGACAATCATGTGATTAAATATTTTAATCGACTGACAGCCCTAAGTTACAATGACTAAAATTAAATGTAGGCTTACGCTGGTTATCAGTGGACTTTCCTCGTCAATATAGGCTATATTTTTCACACTTTTCTCATTCTCGCTAATTCAAGTTTTTATAAGAATGAACCTCTGAAGGGAACCGATTGTCTTCAGAAAAGTTTTGATGGCATTTTCATTTTACCTGATAAAGTATCATTTATGAGCTGAGCACTGCTTTGTTTACAGCCGTTACAGGGGAAACCGCTATATTTCTGACGTTCCAAAAGCGCCTCCTACTGGCAGAGAATGAATGTGCATTTTCAACAATCCAGTCTGCGAAATGCGAAAATCCACCCACATAAACCCGTTTTAAATATTATAATAATTTATACTTCTGACTCATCCATTTTCTTAAAAAAATGGTTTAAAGGTTCAATTGTGAGGTTTATCATTTTATAATTTATTTTGTTTTTTGTTAAAACTTGTATCTCAACGGTAAATCAATTGCTATTTCGTGGTCTACAATATGAAAGAATAAAACTGTCTGCTAAATGAATAAATGTAAATGTAAATGAAAGAATCCCATTATAACATGTACATGAAAAATGTAGAAACATTGGACTCAACTATGGGGCACCATTGTGCAGCAGCAAGCATCACGACAAAAAAGGAACCTCAAGGTTGATATAGGTGCAATGAAATGTGTGCAAATGTACAGGGCCCCATTCCTATATTTGCCTGGGGCCCCCAATTCACTAAATCCACCCCTGCTCAAACCTCTCAAAACCATATATTTGTTCTCTTATACCATTATCAGTCTCAGGGTGGCTGGCGCTGCTCCACATGGCTTTCTTGATGCTTCATTGCAGTTGCCTTTAAAACACAAATACAAAAAAATGCAGTAAATATTAAATTCCATTAAAAACTATAACAAACTCATTATAAAACTAGAAAAGGCAGCTAGCCATAAAACTTGTTTAACTTAGCTAACATACAATTTTATTTTCTCAATAGGCTACTGGCCAACATTAACTACTAACACCTGAACAAAATTTCACATTAGTTAACCTAGAGTTAATATAAGATAAGCGTTGCTCGTTAAAAATAATTTTAATTCGGTAACTTAATTCAATAAGCTGACAAAAGTCGTTTGTAACAACAGCGGTTTACCATAGTAAAGTTTGTTACCGCCATGTTGACAGGTAAATGTTACTAACGTTAGGTAAACTGGTTTGCAAAAATCTGACACAAACACACAGACAAACGTACATATATTTTGTACCTTGCTTGCAGGTCTTATTCTCTCGTAAGGTGCACCGACACACAGCGCAGATGTTCTCAGGAACTCTTCCACTCTCGCGGGTTTATCCCCGGGCAAAACCTGTGGTGGCGCTGTAAAAAAACAATATAGAACCCATTATACAGGTGCTGGTCATATAATTAGAATATCATCAAAAAGTTGATTTATTTCACTAATTCCATTCAAAAAGTGAAACTTGTATAATGTATACATTCATTCCACACAGACTGATATATTTCAAGTGTTTATTTCTTTTAATTTTGATGATTATAACTGACAACTAATGAAAACCCCAAATTCAGTATCTCAGAAAATTAGAATATTACTTAAGACCAATACAAAGAAAGGATTTTTAGAAATCTTGGCCAACTGAAAAGTATGAACATGAAAAGTATGAGCATGTACAGCACTCAATACTTAGTTGGGGCTCCTTTTGCCTGAATTACTGCAGCAATGCGGCGTGGCATGGAGTCGATCAGTCTGTGGCACTGCTCAGGTGTTATGAGAGCCCAGGTTGCTCTGATAGTGGCCTTCAGCTCTTCTGCATTGTTGGGTCTGGCATATCGCATCTTCCTCTTCACAATACCCCATAGATTTTCTATGGGGTTAAGGTCAGGCGAGTTTGCTGGCCAATTAAGAACAGGGATACCATGGTCCTTAAACCAGTTACTGGTAGCTTTGGCACTGTGTGCAGGTGCCAAGTGCTGTTGGAAAATGAAATCTGCATCTCCATAAAGTTGGTCAGCAGCAGGAAGCATGAAGTGCTCTAAAACTTCCTGGTATACGGCTGTGTTGACCTTGGACCTCAGAAAACACAGTGGACCAACACCAGCAGATGACGTCGCACCCCAAACCATCACTGACTGTGGAAACTTTACACTGGACCTCAAGCAACGTGGATTCTGTGCCTCTCCTCTCTTCCTCCAGACTCTGGGACCCTGATTTCCAAAGGAAATGCAAAATTTACTTTCATCAGAGAACATAACTTTGGACCACTCAGCAGCAGTCCAGTCCTTTTTGTCTTTAGCCCAGGCGAGACGCTTCTGACGCTGTCTGTTGTTCAAGAGTGGCTTGACACAAGGAATGCGACAGCTGAAACCCATGTCTTGCATACGTCTGTGCGTAGTGGTTCTTGAAGCACTGACTCCAGCTGCAGTCCACTCTTTGTGAACATTTTTGAATGGGTTTTGTTTCACAATCCTCTCCAGGGTGCGGTTATCCCTATTGCTTGTACACCTTTTTCTACCACATCTTTTACTTCCCTTCGCCTCTCTATTAATGTGCTTGGACACAGAGCTCTGTGAACAGCCAGCCTCTTTTGCAATGACCTTTTGTGTCTTGCCCTCCTTGTGCAAGGTGTCAATGGTCGTCTTTTGGACAACTGTCAAGTCAGCAGTCTTCCCCATGATTGTGTAGCCTACAGAACTAGACTGAGAGACCATTTAAAGGCCTTTGCAGGTGTTTTGAGTTAATTAGCTGATTAGAGTGTGGCACCAGGTGTCTTCAATATTGAACCTTTTCACAATATTCTAATTTTCTGAGATACTGATTTTGGGTTTTCATTAGTTGTCACTTATAATCATCAAAATTAAAAGAAATAAACACTTGAAATATATCAGTCTGTGTGGAATGAATGTATACATTATACAAGTTTCACTTTTTGAATGGAATTAGTGAAATAAATCAACTTTTTGATGATATTCTAATTATATGACCAGCACCTGTATATACTATCTACAGTGGATGCGGACAGTAAAGTGATGCCCCGGTATATTTCTGATGTACAGTAGTACTCCAAGCGCTCACGCTGTTTCTGACATGAAGGACAAACGGATATTCCCATCATTACAAGCGATGTAACACATCCAGTGTAGTCAGTCCCAAGCTGTTGCGCATTGTAGACACGGTGTAAGGCAAATCGTGTCAATCCAAATGTAAGAAATGAGGAAAATAAAACAACCTCAATAGAATTTCTGTAAAGAGGCCGTTACAGAAAATACAGTAGTATACAGCAATTTAAAAAAATACAGTCTAAGTATCTGTATGTGGGGTCTGACGTCACAGAAAATTCCCATGATGCAAAAGGTATAACAGTTATTTACTGTAAAGGAAATTTACAGTATTATACTGGGTGATATACAGTAAATAACTGCAGAAATGACAGAAATGTCTAACAGTGTAGATTACAAAACAGCCCAACCTCTGTCAAATGCTCTGTCATTTAAAATAATGTGTTGTATCCTTTAGTATAGCTTTGCTTTTTACTAAGCCTTTTACTTGTGGTGGTCTATCATATCTTTCTGTGTAAGGATGTCTTGCGCAGGCAAATTAAGAATTGAGACTGGGGACATAGTGGGAACATCATGGTAATCCCACTGTGGTCCTCCACAGAACAACATTATTGAGCAGAGATATGGAATAGCTCAGGATCTACAGATATGAAAAAAGTGAAGATCCGAAAATCTTGTGGATTTCTCACCGCAACTTGCAGACAGGTTTCTTGACCGCCGGATGACGCTCACTGCACGGGACTCATGATCCAGTGGCGCGCGTTATTATCCACTCCCAGCAGAAGGACACTTCAGTGACGTCACCCCGAGCGAGAAGGAAGCGGAGCGCTCGCGCTGGAAGCTGTCACACAGTAGCCTAGTTGTGGCGAAAGCAAGAGAAACCCTTTCCGCACGCGCGCACCCAACTGTTGCGCTACACGGACAAACGGCAAGGCAGAAAAACAACGTTATACTTATCTGACAGCAACTTCCACATACTCTGCGCGGAATTATTCTCTCCTGTTTCTGCAATGGCTGATGTCATACAAAGCAACGAGCAATCCTCATCTGACGTTGCAAATCGATTCGCCCGTAAAGGTGCTTTGAGGCAGAAAAACGTCCATGAAGTGAAAAACCACAAATTTATTGCGAGGTTTTTCAAGCAGCCGACTTTCTGCAGTCACTGCACTGACTTTATTTGGTGAGTAGATCATTTTACACACTAATTATTGCAATATCGGTATAAGTTTAAACGTTATTACAGTGTTACTGTAGATCTGGCAGCTGGCCTGTTACCAGGGGTACACCTAGGAACAAACACTGGTTTAAGCGTTTAAGAAACTCACTGTTTCCACGTTAGCTGTGTTCAGAACGCACATGAATAAACACGTACGTTTAGAGTTTACTGGACTGTCACACAGAACTACTTCACACAGCTCATGCGCTTTAACTTGCTTTCGTAATAGAAATGCATTTTGTTTTTGGACAGAACTAAAGCTAAAGTTTGGACAGAACTAAGTTTCAGACTACTGCCGTATTCTGCATGCCTCACGTTTACTGGAGTTGCCATGACTTGGGCGTGATCAGTTTGTCCAGGCTTACAGTGTGGCATTCAGCTGCTCAGTCAAGTCATTGCTTCACACTTGTTGATAGTTTATTTAGTAACCTATAAAAGTTAAAATAGGAATTAGGGGCTCAGATGTGAAAAATAATTAACACAGCATTTTTGTATTTAATAAAAAAAAAAAATATGTTGAAAATGCTGGTGTGGTCTGCTTTAACGATTAAATGTATGGCTCCCTGTAAAAAGTCACTGTGAAAGCACATGCCCTTTTATTGTTTCCCTATATGTGCATTGATACAAATCAAACATTAGATGCCATAGCTGTCCATGCACTTTTTAATTAAGGGATTGCTTATTCAGTGGAAGAGAATTGATAGCTAAAAGCCCATTAAAGGATTTAGAGAGGCAGATCTCTAATGCATTGTTTTTCTCTCTCTCCTCTTCATCAGGGGGTTTGGAAAGCAAGGATTTCAGTGCCAAGGTAAGCAGTCATATATGGATTTGCATGTCCTGCTTATTCTCTGAACAGTTGTATTGATCCTAACTTAAGGAGATGATGCCATGGTCCTCAACACAAGACATCATCTTGAAATGCTTCTATTCCACACATGATCATCTCAGTTGAATGCCCCAGAACAAGCAAATGTTATAGTAGTAGTCAGTAGTCACTGTTTTCGGTGATTGAGGCCTAAATTAGCAGGCAAAATGTGAGCAATAATGTCTGTCATAAGCACCCCTTAGCTGGCCTTGAGTTAAATTACTCTTGTCTTAAAGACAGAAACCCAATAGCTGTTAGGTATCACTGTAAAACATTATCGTGATTTTAACGGTAAAAGACTGTAAAAATGCCACAGTAAAAACCTGTTAAATGATTAACAGTAAGTTTCCTTACTATATACAGTGAATAACTGTAATAGATCTAACCTTTGTTTTCGAGAAAGTAGCCTCAGAGTCGACACTCATAGACTGTGTCTGAAACCACACCCTACACCCTCACTACACCCTCATTCACTAGTCCCCACATTAGTTGACTATATAGTCTGCTATACAGAGTGATTGAGAACATATGAGTGAATTCAGCCACTGATGAACACCTGCTGTTAACAAACACAATCACTGAAGGAAAGAAAAAGAAACAAAACTACAACTGACATACAGCCACAGCCTTAAATGAAATCAACTGAAATAAAACAGTAGAGGATGATTAAACAACTCCACAAACAGCATTACCAGCTCCACTTATTACTAACCAGTTTGACTTCATTTCTGTCATATATCTACGAATTAACAGAGGTTTATATTTTATTTCAAATGTTTTGATTGACCTCACCATTTTGGTGATCAGTGTTTGCTTTAGTTATTCTCTTGACCCTTGATTCTTTAACATTAGTTTTTCTCTGGTTGTTGTTACTGTGTTTGTAACACACATTTGATATGACAAGAAAATCTAAGACACATAACAATTAAATAGATTTGGTTAATTGTTGATGATTCACTGATCTTAATCAGTGTCAAAAGATATGGGTGATTTGTAATTAATTTCATATTGTTTATGGTAATAATATTTCTCTACAAGAGAAGTTGAAAAACTATGAATGAATTTAAAAGTATTTTATACACAAAACCTTTAGAGTTACAGCAGCATTTAAACACACACAGACATCAAGAATCAGCACATGAACCTCAACAATGGTGACTATTAATTATAAAAAAAAAACAATTCATGCCGCAAAGCATGCTTTGTGCCAGTACAAAACACCCAGCATGCATTGCAGCATGAATAAATTATGCAGCTGAATGTTCTTACTATTTTCTTTATTTGCTTTTATTTTAGTGTTGTTTTGGTTGTGACTTTTCAGTAGACTGTTTTGTGATGTTCAGAGTAGAACCGATTTTTTTATTTTTTTTTCATCATTTTTGATTGTCACCAATTTTGAGATTCATACGCTGATTGTTGATGTCTGTGTGTGTTTAAGTTCTGCCGTTGTTCAATACATTTATTTGTGCATATTGTGCTTCGAACTGTTTAACAACATTTGATAACGTTAGTGTCAACGGTGCAATTTAAGTGTATTAATATCACATATTTAATAAGAGATTAAACATTGGGTAAGATCAGTGAATTAGACTGGATCATGATGGTTTTGAAATCACAAACATCACTTTTCTCATCATATTTTTTTTTGGTTTTTCTTGCTTTAAAAAACTGTGTTAAGAAACAGCTAATCAAAGCAACCAAAAACATAATTTTAAAAAGTCCAGGTTCAAGAGCCCAACTAAAGCAACCACTGATCGCCAATATGGTGACTTCAAATGAAAGTACAACACCTAAAATCTCAATAAGAGCTTTTGTACACATATGACAGAAATTAAGTCAAACTGGTTAGTAATAAGAAGCTGGTGATGCTGTTTGTGGAGTTGTTTCATCACCCTCTGCTGAGATCTTGAGAGATTTAATGTGTTTTATTTCAGTTGATTTCATCTTTGGCTGTAAGTTTTGCTTCTCTGCTCTTGTTTCTCTTTCCTTCGGTGATTCTACTTTTTAAACAGCAGGTGTTCATCACAAAAGCTCAATCCTCATTTAATTAGTCAATTAATTATCTCATTAACTTCAAAACTCTGTAGTGTGAACACATATAAGTGCTCTTTAAAACTGAGGATTTTGCTGTGGGATTAAAGGGGTTAAATGTGTGAGATGAAAAAAACACTGTGAAACTTAATTTTAGCAGAAATATATCGTAAATTAAAAAAAACAGTAGAATACTGGCAACCACAGCTGCCGGTATTTCACCGTAAAATCAAGAAAAAAAAACAGCAAAATACTGTAAAACCTAAGAGTCAACTTCCTGTTGTGTTTTGTGGGTCACCATTGTGCTGGAGAGTAGAGCCTGTGTTTAAGTCAAGGACGGACAGAGAAACACTGCTGTTATGCTGCATGTTGCTTTATTTAAAGGCAGTAGCTGTGTAGTTCTATCACACATGTGTGCGCTGCTGTTATCTGCAAGAGATTTGAGTTGAATTGATGCTTTTAATGACTTTGCATAAATCAGTAGGTTTTTCTTGATGTACTCAAGCAAAATAGTTCTCAATAGCCTTATGCTCACATTAATTAAACATCGTAAATATTAGTTTATAAACAAATGGCAGTTGGACAATTTAAGTGCAGTCGGTTTCTGCAAATAAAATGAGTTAACGGAAAAGTTTGTATATTAGCATTGTATCAGTTAATGAAATACGTTTTTTCACTGTAAATTTAAAAAGTCTTGTAAATCCTAAAACGTCGCTACCGTATTTTTCACGGTAAAGTTCTGGCAACCACAGCTGCCGGTATTTTACCGTAAATTTAACAGATTTTTTTTTACAGTGTACCTCAGTGAAAGGGGGTTCATCTACAGAAACTACTTACAGGTATATGAACCACCCATTTGAGTAACATGCTCTTTTTAATTGAATAGAATTTTTTTATTTAAAATTTGAACATTTTTGCCCACATTTTACACTTGTGCAGTCACATTTGCTGTTGCTTTGCAGAATTTTCACAATCAGTTTCCCGTGAGGGCAAGGAAGTCCTAATGTACATAACCAGTAAGAAAAAATAAAATAAGAAAAAACAGTATTTTTTTTTTACTGCGAATTATTATTATTTTTTTTTTTCATTTTTCACAGTGCTACTGTACACATGCAGTGTTGTCACATGCATTACGTTTCCATGTGTTTTTAGTGAATTAAACACAATACATTTACCCCATTTGTGAATAGACATATTCACTGTAATAATTGAAATATTTGTCATGCAAATGATAAGGATAAGAATGAGATTATCATGAGTGTATTACTCTTCTCTTGGGCCAGGTGCTGTCAGCAACCTAAGTTGCCAGTCCGTTTTATGGTGCTTTGGTTGTAGCTATCTCTAGATGTGTGGAGTATTATCCTCAGGAGTTACATTTCACCTGAAAGCTGAGCTTTTGACATGAGATCATCAGCTGTGGTTCAGCTGCCAATACTTGCTTGGCAAAACTAATTTCGATTCCAGCACCCTGGCCCTGCAGGTCTCTTTTCACATTGTTTATATTATCAGCGTGAGTATCACTGTCAGTATTAGTGCAAAAAAATTAGCACCAGAACTTAAAATGCACAGAGTAACATGTGCGTCCTTCTGCTAAGGATACATTGCAAGAGACAGAAAGAACATGGGCTGCTCATTTAAGGCAATTTTTTGACAATGATAGCAGGCATCTTTTTTCAACCCTCCGTCTCTCTCTCTTTCTTTCTTTTTCACTCTCATTTAATGGAACTTCACTGAAGTGGTTTTAAATAATGAGTGTCAGGATTAACACACATACTGTAAATGTATGCAGTGTATGAGGTCTAAGTTTTATGAATTCCATGAACAATGTAGATTCTGTTTTGTAGGTCTGGTTTGGGAATAGCTTTTGTCTGCATCTTGGAGGGAGACCTTGTTTGTGCTTTCATTTTCTCACTTTCATGGCAGTTGCTGGTTAGGGTGAATGTCAAATAAGTTTCCAAGATAAAGAAAATAAAAATATCATTGTAGAAATGTAGTTTAAAATGCATGTGCTAAGTTCCTAATTTTTATTTTATTTTTTTGTATTCATGTTAGTTTCATATGGTTTGGAAAACTTATTATTTTCTCAAAAATGTGTTATAAATATCAATTAAAAAGTGATTTTCCACACAACTGGATAACTTGTGTATCAAGTATACACCTCTTAACTGTCACCGTCCCGTATACGGGATGCCTAACTTTACTTCAATATATTACAATTAAATCCTAATCTAATCATGACAAACTATATATCGTTGGAAAGGTCCAAGACTCCTAAATAGATATTTTACCACTGTTTGTTTTTAAAAATTATGTAGGAGCAGTAATAGATTAATTTATGACAAGAGTGCACCTCAAAACATATACACATAACAGGAGCTCTGACCTTTGACACAAAAATTATATTTGTTTCCTTATTTTCCCATCACATGTTTTAGTAATCATCATATATTATATATCATTTGAAAGCTCAAAATTCATCCTGTGAAAAACGTTTTGAAATCAGACATTGCGTTACCATAGAAATGGTACTTTAAAATCTTTTAGCGGGCTCCTCCCCCTTAGTGGACAAGGGGGAAGAGCCCGCTAAAAGATTTTATTCCAAATGTATTACGGTCTTATAGAATCAAAACTTTTTATAATCTTGACAAAATACATATCATTGGAAAGGTCTGAGTCTCAAGATTCCATATTTGGTGGTTACATGATTCCATGATTTTGTGATAGGAGTAATACTGAGTGAGAAATTTATACATTTGCGACAGAAAAATGCATAAAAAAATTCAATGGTGTTTGGATGGCACCCGGTGGCTGTTTGTGGTATAACGCCTAAACAAAATTGCATAGGAAACCTCAATTTTTTTTTATATCAACTTCAAATTTGGAACAACACTTATTTAGACATATGGCTTTAATTTTATGCAAAATTTGGATTAAAACCTATTTTGTAAAATGTTATATAAAATAAAATAAAAATAGTACAGTATATTTTCTTTACAGTAAATTTAAACATTTATAACTTTTTTTTACTTTAATTTTTTTAAATGATTTCACTTCTGCAATAATCTGCTGATTGTCTTCTTTAAAAAGAGACCAACCGTTGGTCTGTATTCAAAAGTGAAGGTGAAAGTGACATGACATGTGACCAAGTATGGTTACCCATACTCAGAATTTGTGCTCTGCATTTAACCCATCCTAAGTGCACACACACACAGCAGTGAACACACACACACCGTGAACACACACCCGGAGCAGTGGGCAGCCATTTATGCTGCGGCGCCCGGGAAGCAGTTGGGGGTTCGGTGCCTTGCTCAAGGGCACCTCAGTCATGGTATTGAAGGTGGAGAGAGAGCGCTGTCCATTCACTCCCCCACCTACAATTCCTGCCAGACCTGAGACTCAAACCCTCAACCTTTGGGTTATGAGTCCGACTCTCTAACCATTAGGCCATGACTTCCCCCGTGTTCATGAATTATAACAATTTAACTTTAAATAGTGCACTTTCAAGTCTATTTCCAAAAAGGGGGGGGGGGGGGGGTGACAGTTAAGAGGTTAAATATACAGGTGCTGGTCATATAATTAGAATATCATCAAAAAGTTGATTTATTTCACTAATTCCATTCAAAAAGTGAAACTTGTATAATGTATACATTCATTCCACACAGACTGATATATTTCAAGTGTTTATTTCTTTTAATTTTGATGACTATAAGTGACAACTAATGAAAACCCCAAATTCAGTATCTCAGAAAATTAGAATATTTTGAAAAGGTTCAATATTGAAGACACCTGGTGCCACACTCTAATCAGCTAATTAACTCAAAACACCTGCAAAGGCCTTTAAATGGTCTCTCAGTCTAGTTCTGTAGGCTACACAATCATGGGGAAGACTGCTGACTTGACAGTTGTCCAAAAGACGACCATTGACACCTTGCACAAGGAGGGCAAGACACAAAAGGTCATTGCAAAAGAGGCTGGCTGTTCACAGAGCTCTGTGTCCAAGCACATTAATAGAGAGGCGAAGGGAAGGAAAAGATGTGGTAGAAAAAAGTGTACAAGCAATAGGGATAACCGCACCCTGGAGAGGATTGTGAAACAAAACCCATTCAAAAATGTGGGGGAGATTCACAAAGAGTGGACTGCAGCTGGAGTCAGTGCTTCAAGAACCACTACGCACAGACGTATGCAAGACATGGGTTTCAGCTGTTGCATTCCTTGTGTCAAGCCACTCTTGAACATCAGACAGCGTCAGAAGCGTCTCGACTGGACTGCTGCTGAGTGGTCCAAAGTTATGTTCTCTGATGAAAGTAAATTTAGCATTTCCTTTGGAAATCGGGGTCCCAGAGTCTGGAGGAAGAGAGGAGAGGCACAGAATCCACGTTGCTTGAGGTCCAGTGTAAAGTTTCCACAGTCAGTGATGGTTTGGGGTGCCATGTCATCTGCTGGTGTTGGTCCACTGTGTTTTGTGAGGTCCAAGGTCAACACAGCCGTGTACCAGGAAGTTTTAGAGCACTTCATGCTTCCTGCTGCTGACCAACTTTATGGAGATGCAGATTTCATTTTACAACAGGACTTGGCACCTGCACACAGTGCCAAAGCTACCAGTACCTGGTTTAAGGACCATGGTATCCCTGTTCTTAATTGGCCAGCAAACTCGCCTGACCTTAACCCCATAGAAAATCTATGGGTTATTGTGAAGAGGAAGATGCGATATGCCAGACCCAACAATGCAGAAGAGCTGAAGGCCACTATCAGAGCAACCTGGGCTCTCATAACACCTGAGCAGTGCCACAGACTGATCGACTCCATGCCACGCCGCATTGCTGCAGTAATTCAGGCAAAAGGAGCCCCAACTAAGTATTGAGTGCTGTACATGCTCATACTTTTCATGTTCATACTTTTCAGTTGGCCAAGATTTCTAAAAATCCTTTCTTTGTATTGGTCTTAAGTAATATTCTAATCTTCTGAGATACTGAATTTGGGGTTTTCATTAGTTGTCAGTTATAATCATCAAAATTAAAAGAAATAAACACTTGAAATATATCAGTCTGTGTGGAATGAATGTATACATTATACAAGTTTCACTTTTTGAATGGAATTAGTGAAATAAATCAACTTTTTGATGATATTCTAATTATATGACCAGCACCTGTATATTTAAAAACTTTTTAAATATATTTTTGAGTATATGTACATTACACATGTCATGAATTATGTAAAGAATAATTGATGACGGGCCATTGAATTATTAGAAAATAATGCACACCCAAGGTGGTGCTGCCGCTACACCTCGGGTTTGCGTTATTTTTTGGTCAGGGTTTGTCATTTAAACACTCTTGTGGGTAGGATTAATCTAACTAACTAATACCAACTACTAACTAATTTCAACTACTTCCAAAACATAATTTTAGACCTAGTAATGGAGGATTGAGCAGTTGATAGAAGACCTAATGCAGTTATTAATTCAAATTCAGTTATTAGAGACAGAGACAGATAATCTCAAATTATTGTGTGTTTTCATGTAATAACTTGTGTAATTCATCTGACTCACTATGATTTCAAATATTATTTTTAGTAGTAGCCTTCTTTTCAGATACAGTAGTTAGTCATTAAATTCTCAGCTCGATAAACACTGCAGGTGTCACAATGGTCACAGCTGAGTGTCCACCAAAAAAAATAAAAATTTTGCTCACAGATAACAGAATGTGTGAGTGGGTGAGTTGTATAGTTTGTAATTAGTCCATCTATTTCCCCCAGCCTGACCCATTATAGGCCAATTTCCAGAATGTTCAAATGGACAGCCAAATAAGACAGTTGCAGGAAAGTGGAGTCATTGCTTCCTCTCATGTGACTTTTCCCTAGTTATCCACAATTACCCCCATCAAACTCATGTCATGCCATGCCATTGGGGCACTTTTAGAACTTACAGAGTTGAAGGGTGATAAGAAAGTTTTTTTGCTTCCGTCTGAACCGTTACCCACCTGTGTCACTGTTTGATTGAAAGTGTTACCTTGAAAAAATGAGTGATTTATATGATCTCATAATTTGAGCCAGCACTGAGACTGAGCCAGTTCTACTCTGCATGACTGCTGCAGTAACTGCTTTCCCATCTACTTCATATCTGTCTTATGTTTTAAATATGCATTGCATTTAGCACAGTACACTTGGATTTCTATTCTATAGTCATGCGTCCCTATGTGCTCTTTAAAACTTTCATTTTGAGAGCAGTTTCTTTTTTAAATATAATAAGGATATTGCTTAAATTGTTGCCACTCTTGTGATCTTGCTCTCTGTAGCTGGGTTTCCATCTAAACATGAAGCCAATCTTTTTCAATGTTCGCAAAGAAAAAAAAAAGCAAATTAGTTTCATTTCCATCAAGTTGTTTGAGTGGGTGATGGTGGTATTGGTAACCTTGTACGCAACTGTAAATAAAAATTAATTAGTGGAAACAGCCAATTAGTCACGCAGGTTTAATGTTCACTTTGTAAGAGTTTATTCGTATTAAAGGGATAGTTCACTTTGAAATTAAAATTTGGTATCTATCAGCTTACCCCAAGGGCTTCCAAGATGTAGGTGTCTTTTTTTCTTCAGTAGATCCAATTTTGATGTTTTTAGGTCAAACCGTTCTAGTCTGTCAGTCATATAATGGCAGGTATAGGTCACTGTCTCTATAAGAGGGAAAAAGAACATGCACAGAGAAATCCAAATTAAACAATTCCCCATCGTAACTACACATTGATGGCCTAAGACACGAAACGAGCGGTTTGTGTGAGAAAACGAATAGTATTTTTAAGTGATCTGAGTGCGCACACACATCCGGTGTGTGACGTGTGTGTGCGCGCGCTCTGGCTCACGCTGCATTCACATGGGGCGTCGGCGTCAACGCTTGACGGAGGGCGTGTCTGAAGCGTGGTGCTGACGCAACTTTTCAAGCGCCAACGGAGGCATCAGCCAATCAGATCGCCTCATGCAAATACACAATCCCGTTCATGCAATACCAGAGAAGTATGTGATTGGTTGTTCTAACTATGACGGCGCGTCAGCACCACGCTTCAGACACGCCCTCCGTCAAGCGTTGATGCCGACGCCTCGTGTGAATGCAGTGTGAGCCAGAGCGCGCGCACACATACGTCACACACCGGATGTGTGTGCGCACTCAGATCACTTGGACATGGTTGTGTACAAGAGGTAAAAAACGATATAAATACTGTTCGTTTTCTCACACAAACTGCTCGTTTCGTGTCTTAGGCCATCAATGTGTAGTTACGATGGGGAATTGTTTAATTTGGATTTCTCTGTGCATGTTCTTTTTCCCTCTTATAGAGACAGTGACCTATACCTGCCATTATATGACTGACAGACTAGAACGGTTTGACCTAAAAACATCAAAATTGGATCTACTGAAGAAAAAAAGACACCTACATCTTGGATGCACTTGGGGTAAGCTGATAGATACCAAATTTTAATTTCAAAGTGAACTATCCCTTTAACTCTTTTCCATGCAAGTCAAAAACCACTTAAAGCAAGTGTAAAAACTTTTTTTTCTTCAAAATTTGACATTTCCATCACTCGTTTCTGATGTGATACTTAAAAATGCGCATAAAAACAGGTGGATGGAAACATAGTTACATTGAAAATAACATTAGATTTGTTTGGCACTTGAATATGCTTTTTAGCCTAGCAGGTTAAACCGCTGAATTTAGTGATATAATTTAAATGATGGCCTTCAGAAGTGTAGTTTACTACCAAAGTAGCAGAACTGAGCTGGAGTGTCATTACCAATTTTGGATTATATTTCCAAGACGTGCCACAAAGAAGGAAGGAATCAGCTGGAAAAAATTTATAAAGTCTCAATGAGAGACAAAGAGAAGACCATTTTCATACAGTGCCACATAGAAAGAAAAAAAAAACAACAACTAAGAGATACACTGTTTAAGGACAAAAATACATGTTAGAGTGTTTTAATAACCTCTGCAGATGTCCAGATCCTTGATCATTGTTAAGAGCACTTTAATGCAGCATGTGGATTTTCCTGCACTGAACTGCAACTCAATATTTAAGCTGAAATCATTCATCCATGCATGAGGTGAGCTGCTCTAAGGCTTTTCATGTTAAATCTATATTGTTTGTTCCCTTTAGCATAAGTACACTCTTTTTTTTATTTTGTTAGAAAATTTACTCAGTAAGATAAATATTGTGACAGCAATTATGTGGAAATTCCATAGTACATTGTGGCAATGTTTCGGGGAAATCCGGATTCTAAATTCTGGATTCTGGTTATTTGTTTGTGCACACAATAAGGAAAGACATTTTAGTAATATTGCCTGGATGGGGGTGGGGGGATGGGTTCTCTGTCCACCTGTTTGAAAAAAAGAGTGCAATATAAAGGTACCTTTTTACTCAGTATTACATTTAGTAAAAAGTCGTATCATGCACGATCAGTGCCTGAAGGTATTGCCAGCATTGGCAAAGTGTCACGTGGAAAGAGGGGGCCTGTGACAACAAGGCTCTTTCATGCTGTGATACATTTACATTCAATCCTAGAGGCATGTTTCTTGAGTTTGACAGTGTTAAAGGAAAACAGTAGTTCAGCAAAAAATTTTAATTCCATCATTTACTCAATGTTATATCATTCTAAACTGGCACACCTTTTTTTCTGTAGAACAGACAAGGTGCTATTTATCCAAGCCTTCAAATAATGAAGGTAAAAACTTGGTACTTTGTTTAATTTCAGTAAAGTATTAAATTCTAATTCAAAAGCTGAGGGTAAATATCCTTTTTTTTCTTTGCAACAAAAAGCTATTTTCTGTGAATGTGTGAGACTTCTGATTCATTAGCCGCTATAGATAAATAGCTACAAGAATAACAAAGTGCAGTAAAGGTTGAGGTTAATCTCATGACAAATATGGTTGAAGGAGGAAATAAGGTGTTACTTTGTCCCAAATTCTTTTTTCCAAATATTTTAGCTTTAAGGTTTAAATTTTATCATCAAAAAGAATGTCTAATCTAATTCATTTTAGTTAAATTAAAATATTTATTATATTTTCACTATTAGCATGAATTAACTATTTATTTTCAATGTTAACTTTGTATTTAATTAAATTAATTTAAATTAATATATTAATTTACAACATATCATTGAATTATTTTAGTCGAATAAAGTGCTTCAATAAAGAGCTTCACAGATTTTTCTTTCATGTGCATTGACAGCTTTGTCATCTGTTCATGCCTAGTTCATATCTTTAACCTAATCCTCTCTGAGAGCTTGTGCTTTTTGGATGATACATGTACAGGTGCATCTCAATAAATTAGAATGTCGTGGAAAAGTTCATTTATTTCAGTAATTCAACTCAAATTGTGAAACTTGTGTATTAAATAAATTCAATGCACACAGACTGAAGTAGTTTAAGTCTTTGGTTCTTTTAATTGTGATGATTTAGGCTCACATTTAACAAAAACCCACCAATTCACAACAACATCTCAACAAATTAGAATACTTCATAAGACCAATAAAAAAAAAACTTTTTTATTGAATTGTTGGCCTTCTGGAAAGTATGTTGATTTACTGTATATGTACTCAATACTTGGTAGGGGCTCCTTTTGCTTTAATTACTGCCTCAATTCGGCGTGGCATGGAGGTGATCAGTTTGTGGCACTGCTGAGGTGGTATGGAAGCCCAGGTTTCTTTGACAGTGGCCTTCAGCTCATCTGCATTGTTGGGTCTGGTGTCTCTCATCTTCCTCTTGACAATACCCCATAGATTCTCTATGGGGTTCAGGTCAGACGAGTTTGCTGACCAATCAAGCACAGTAACACCATGGTCATTGAACCAGCTTTTGGTACCTTTGGCAGTGTGGGCAGGTGCCAAGTCCTGCTGGAAAATGAAATCAGCATCTCCATAAAGCTTGTCAGCAGAAGGAAGCATGAAGTGCTCTAAAAATCTCCTTGTAGATGGCTACGTTGACTGTGGACTTCAGAAAACACAGTGGACCAACACCAGCAGATGACATGGCAGCCCAAATCATCACTGACTGTGGAAACTTCACACTGGACTTCAAGCAACATGGATTCTGTGCCTCTCCACTCTTCCTCCAGACTCTGGGCCCTTGATTTCCAAATGAAATTCAAAATTTACTTTCATCTGAAAGAGGATTTTGGACCACTGAGCAACAGTCCAGTTCTTTTTCTCCACAGCCCAGGTAAGATGCTTCAGACGTTGTCTCTGGTTCAGAAGTGGCTTGGTAGCCCTTTTCCTGAAGATGTCTGAGTGTGGTGACTCTTGATGCACTGACTCCAGCTTCAGTCCACTCCTTGTGAAGCTCTCCCAAGTGTTTGAATCAGCTTTGCTTGACTGTATTCTCAAGCTTGCGGTCATCCCTGTTGCTTGTGCACCTTTTCCTACCCAAATTCTTCCTTCCAGTCAACTTTTCATTTAATATGCTTTGATACAGCACTCTGTAAACAGCCACACCTTTCAGTAATGACCTTCTGTGACTTACCCTCTTTGTGGAGGGTGTCAATGTTCGTCTTCTGGATCATTGCCAAGTCAGCAGTCTTCCCCATTATTGTGGTTTCAAAGAACAAGAGATACCCAGAATTTATACTGTATGGATGGTCATTTATTGAAACTCAAATGTAAATATTCTAATATTTTGAGATACTGATTTTTGACTTTCATGAGCTGTAAGCTCTAATCATCAAAATTAAAACAAAAAAAAAAAACTTTTGAAATGTTTTACTTTACATGTAATGAATCTAAAATATATGAAAGTTTCACTTTTTGAAATAAGTTACAAGAAAAAATGAACTTTTTCACGACATTCTAATTTATTGAGATGCACCTGTATATGGGATGATCCAGTCATCTGTACCACCACCTTCTGAAAAGCAGAGCACCAAATGAGAAATCACCAGGAGTGACAGACCATCACATTTCAGATTCTGATATGGACATTTCACTCTAATGGATACTCCCTTTTGTGGGGGGATAAAAGGTATAAACTGTGCTTAAAAGATCAGTGGATTATGTGATTATCCAAAAAAGAGCTTTTGTCATGAAGTTCATAAGCTGTATATTATTTTGAAAGACAGTCATAAAAAAGTCATTATCATTAAACTGCACTCAGCACTAGATGTAATTTGTAATATTGCATTTTTCATTTGTATAGATAGATTAAAAGAAACAGAAACATACTTGAAATCATCCACGCATTTTTGTATCTGTAAGAAAATGTTAGTGCCAGTGTGTCAATTCGTTAAAAAAGTCAATTCGTTTTTGAAAAAGTTTTATTCAAATTAATGATTTGGCTTGCCTAAAGCAGCAAATGTTGATCTTAAAGGTCAACATACATTTGATAATTATTAGCCAAAGGACTAGAGAGGAACTTCCTGAACTGGTCTTGTTGTCATGGGACAAAAATCCAAGGACTAGTACATAGAAGCAGCGCAAAATCCAGTATGAAAAAAAGGCTGGTTTAAATGACACATGGTTTTGTGGGGCCCTATCAGGTGAAATAAAAACTTGTCTCTGGGTAAAATTAGAGCTGTTCACAACAACTGATGTCAGTACTGCTTAAAATGAATCGACTCTCCAAATCTTATATCAAATGCTGCTGAAAATTTACCAAAACTCAATGTAAATATAGCCTACCTAAACAGGACACCAAGTAAAAGTCTGTGATTCTGTGTTGGGTCATTGGAGCGCTACAGCAATTATAGTGCACAATCTGTAGAAAAGCGTTGTAATATCCGCAGCGGCTGTACAGTCAGTCATTCTTCACTTCTGCAGAGGGAATATCATGAAGAGCTAAGGATTAGCATTCCAGATATTCACATTGGTGCTATTGAGTTATCCAGTGAGAAAGTGATGTTTAGATGCGAGAGTGAAAGGGGGGGTTGGGTGTTTCAGGGAAAGCCGCATTATAAATGCACAGATCAAGCAAAGCTCTGCATTAGTGTATATTACTGGTGCGTGTGCCTGTGCAAACACATTAGCCATGTAATGCATCCGTAATTGTGTGTGTGTGTGTGTGTGTGTGTGTGTATGTATATGTATATATATATATATATATATATAATTTTTTTGGAAAATATTATTTGATGGGGAAACATGGATTATTGTCTTTTGAAGGGGAGAGAGAGGTGGTTGGTGGGTTTTTGATGGGAGATAGATAACATGATAGTAATTCAACAAATGGAGAGATGAAAGCTTTTGGCTTTCTCTTAAAGCAGATCATCAAAGCAAATGTGCTCGTGCGCTTCTGCTGAACTGCAACATTATACGTCCACTGTTTATATTTCTGATTCAATCACAAGTGTTCAAGCAAAACACATTACATTATTGACATTAATTATTATGTCTGATTCAAAACAGTGAAATTGAACCTGAGCATGGATGGTAATGCTTCTGGACAGACATATATTTGGATCAATTCTGTAATTTTGCTGCTAAAAAGTTAGAGTTAGAGTTGTTTATACACACACTCAAGTTGTGTGGAAGATTGCAATACAATAAAGAGGCAGAACAAGCAGGGGGTACTATAGTAGGAAATTATGAGTGTTTAGATAAGAAACTTTTACTAGTCAACACAGGTGACATTAAAAGACAAAACAACTTATCATAGCCTTGAGCTATCCAGCGTTGTGGTTCCCATACAATGACTTAATTTGCAGCTTAATAGTACAATGCATTGTTGGAAAAATGTACTAGCTAGTCACAACTGTTTCCTGAAATAGAAGTATTTTTGTTGCACATTCGTTGTTGGAAACACTCTGGTTTAACAGTACATAACTGTTGTTAATGACATCACACAGGTATTTGAGTAATAACTTCTGCTTATAATTGGTTTGATATTGAATTACTGGCAGGTTATTGCTGTAATTAAGGAGGACTACTTTGGTGTTTTTGTTCTCCATTGTTTTGAATTATTTACAGATGTTTGGTTTCATGACGGGTTCCCTCTCACATGGGTTCCCCAGAGTACTAGAGCACATTTACATGTGCTCACTCTTCTTTTCATTTTATTGAGAAACTTAAAGGTGTACAATTATATTGGTCTATACTCGGAAATATCTATGGAATGAAAGATATAGATTGTACTGCTTATTAAATTCCACTTCATGCTATCAATAATCTGTGCTTCTAACTACAGGTCGAGAGTTGTTCCAACCACACTACTTTGTGATGCTGTGTGCAAATGTTGGAAGTTGGAACTATGGTTTCGGAACTTGTGGCCATAGTTGGCCAACAATGCTTTTGGGAAATGCACCCCAAGTTGATTCTCATGTCCTGGCATGCAGAAAGTTTATGTTTAATGATTTTGCAGATGATGGAGAGACAGCTGCTGTATGCTCAGCAAATTACAAGAGACATATTAGGAAAAGAGGTCTTTTTAAACAAGTGGCCTCGAGACAATGGAAATGTCTGGTCTCATAATCAAAAATTTGGTGTGTTATCAGGAGACAAAAGCTTAGGTTGCTATAGTGACTCTCAGGACAGTCTTTGTGAGCATAGTCAGGGCTTTAGCCCTTCACTGTGATGAAGATTCAGTGAGGTGGAATTACTTTGCCAAAGCAAGCAGATGGGAGGTCCATTGTAACAAAGCTCTACTGCATAGCATAGCAGTACCAAATGTATACTATCTGAAACAGTGTGGTGCTAGAATGTTAAAGGGAGTTTTAGTGTTGGGTGAAACTTCAGGGCTCCAGAAAAGTAAATAAATAAATCAGTAAAGACTAGGGAGCCATTAGCTCCTAAAAAATGAATAGACTTTCTAGTAGACTAGAAGAATTAATTTAAACAGACTAGGGTTTTTCTAGTTGTATTTGGTATAAATTTGTTCTAATTTGATTCATCCTACACTGAAAAAAATGGTGCAGGATTTACAAACCAAAGAGAACATTGACGTAGCGGAGGAATTGAAAAAAAGAAAGTGACCATGCAAGTGGCTAGACAAGAGTAAATCTTGGTTTGGCTTTTACTTGATGGTGAGAGCTTTGTTACATTATAGGCTGCAGTACAGACGCCAAGCTGGCCTTTGCTTCTGCTAGACTAGTAAATAATATCAGCTGAATGGGAATGAGAATGAGAATGAGCTTTATTGCCAGGTATGTTTACACACACAAGTAGTTTGTTATAGTGACAGAAGCTCCACAGTGCAACAGAAAGACAGCAACAGGACAGGACAACGATAATAAAAATAATAATATACAAATATACAAAATAGGCAATGTCCAAAAAAAGCAAAAACACAATATATAATATAGACAATTATGCATGTAGAGGTATGATATGTGCCAATTTGAAATGTAAATAAGTATGTGTGATGAATAAATGATGTATAATAGAGTTGTGTGTTCCACGTTATTGTCAAGTGTTCATGAGATGGATTGCCTGAGGGAAGGAACTGTTCCTGTGCCTGGTCGTTCTGGTGCTCAGAGCTCTGTAGCGTCGACCAGACGGTTACAGTTCAAAGAGGGAGTGTGCTGGATGTGAGGGGTCCTGAGTGATTTTGCCAGCCCTTTTGCTCACTCTGGATAAGTACAGAAATGTATTGTGTTTTTGCATTTGATGTTGATATAAAAGCAGGGCTCTAGAGTGCGACCAATTTGGTCGCACGTGCGACCTAATTTCTCAATGGTGCGACTAAAAAAATCTGAGGTCACACCGGTGCGACCAGACGTTCAAGGGAAAAAAAAGTCTCAGCGACTCTGAAAGTCTCCCTGTGGTTCAACAACAGACACACATTAGGCCCATATAATGATCTAAACCAATCAGAGATAGTGAAGGGCGGACCCCCCCTCTGATTAGCCGTGGTCAAGATATTCCTGTACGTGTGTGTACATTTGAAAATGTGTGTGCTGCAGTCAGACAGAGAGAGGTGAGTAGCCTAGGCCCGTCAGATAAACAGAGTGGATGTAGCCGCGGATGATGAGAGAAGATGAAAAGAACGATTGACATCTTTTTCGTTAAGAATGTTAAGTTAAGGCTTGATCCGTCCGAAAATCATAACTAGAATCAGACTATTTATTAATTATTTGAATCACGCCTTCAGCGCTTTTATAAGCGCTAACCTCACGTACGAACCGAACGGAGCACTTATCAGCACAACATGACTGAAGCACAGTTCTTTTAATTGTGCACGAGCGGCGCGCGAATCACCCTATACTCTGTGCGTGTTCACCAGCCGTTCGAGAAGTGTGAGTAGATTTGCGCGAGCCATTCCTATCGCGAAGCTGATGGTAAAATATGCGATCTATTTGAATTCTGTTGAGAAACTGCCACTTTAAAATGCTATGGAGAAAGTTGAACATTATTAAAAAAAGGCACAAACTAAAAAGACTGATGAAAAGAGGAGAAATCTTTCACCAGCACTAACATAATAGGCTATTAAAATGTTTTTAAACTACTCATGACCACCTTTACTATAATTTATCACGTTTTACTATAGGCTAAATTTTGTCTAACTTGTAGAATTTATAATAGATAATCTGTGAAGGGAATAGATTTTTCCCTAAAGATTTATATTACAACTGTGGCATGTTATTGTTTCTAAAGGCTGTTGTTTCTCATAACAAATGCAATATAGATTAATAAAAAAGTCATTATTGGCCTGGTAATGATTAATAGGCTAGCCTTATTATAACAAATGCTACAGTTAAGAACTATGGTACTTTTTCATAAGAGCAAGTACAAGTCAGAATCGAGAGCCAATGGGTTCTAATGATATTCCATCAGATATTCCAATGATGGCATAGATTAAATCATTAAGAGCCTGATGAACTGATAAGGAGTAAGAAATAAACAATATCAGTATAAGAAAATACTGTTTATAGTCTGTATAGCCTGTATATGCTCCCACTAAGTCAGATAATGAGGAAGAACCAAATTGTCTATCACAGCTATGCTGATGATACCCAGATCTACCTAGCCTTATCTCCAAATGATTATAGCCCCATTGACTCCCTCTGCCAATGCATTGATGAAATTAACAGTTGGATGTGCCAAAACTTTCTTCAGTTAAACAAGGAGAAAACTGAAGTCATTGCATTTGGAAACAAAGATGAAGTTCTCAAGGTGAATGCATACCTTGACTCTAGGGGTCAAACAACTAAAAATCAAGTCAGAAATCTTGGGGTGATTCTGGAGACAGACCTTAGTTTTAGTAGTCATGTCTAGAGATCGATCGATATATCGATTTACCGATATTTTTCCCGATATTTAAGCATTTTACCATAATCGGATATCGGTTTTGTAATATCGGATTTTCCGATAAACGCCGCCATCTTGTAGGTGTTTTAAGAATTGCACGCATGATCGCCATTACAACGCATCTGAGGGGAGACGAGACAACGGCGTGCACAGGTAAAGTATTACTTGCTTTGCTGTAATTAGTACATTTTATTTAGCATAACAGCCATTAATGCACAAATTAGATGTGATACATATGCTTGATATGTAGTTTATGCAGCTTGGCTCTAAGAAATAGACGAGTCACGTAAGATAATCCGTCAAGTCCTGTCCCAATAAAGACGTAACTTTGCATGAATTAAATAATACAGCCATGAATGAGCGCAAGTTGGAAGTAAAAGCGCTGAATTAAATTCTCTCTCTGTTGTATATTTGCTCATCATTAGTCTCGTGAAGCCGCTTCATATTGCTGTTCACTCAGTGGGTTGATGCTCAGGAAATGCTACAGCACGGCCACCGCATGTAACTTTTAAAAATATTCACGATTAAAACACTGTAATTATATAAACATTTACAATATAACCATCAATTCCCTAATAAACATCCTAGTAAACACAACTCCAGTGTTTCCCACACATAGACTTTACCTGGGCGGGCCGCCCAGGTATATTAACGGCCGCCCAAGTATATTTGGTGACACATTTTTGTTTTTATTACTATTATTATCTTACACTTTTTTTATTTTTTTTATCCGCCCGAGATAATGAAACCATCCGCGATCGATTAACTAGTTGAAAATCTTCCCGCGCCTGACGCGTTTCGCACTGCTCGTTCTGTGTGCTCAAGAACTGTAGACACTCCCACAGACAAGCTCTCTCTCTTTATTTGTGGCGGGCTGCAACAATATCCACCGCCCGCTGCCATCAGCTCCCGCCTCTCACACACAAGAGCGCGACTTTCAGTATTTAGCAACTTTCAGACCCTTTTGCCGGCTTTTTTCCCACAACTGGTACATACTGACAAACCTAGCGACTTTTTTTGAAAAAACCTTAGCTATCGTTCAATTGGAATTTGTCTCCAGTAACGTTACTGCCCCGCGAGTGCGAGATCTGACTCTCCCGGCGCAGTGTCGACTCTCTCTGCGTCTATTCTGTGCAGTGAGTGGCAGTGAAGCAGCGCATTAATTTGGCCGTAACGCAGCAAAATCGTCAGTAAATCATTTACAAAACAGCGTTTCCAAGCACCTGTCGCTTACTGACTGTTTAGACTTTTAAATATGAACATAATTCGTCTGTTAATATGCGCATAGCTTGTTACTCAGACGCAGACAGTGCGCTGAATGAGACAAAACCGTAATACAGCCAAAACCACCGCATATAGTCGCTTTTTAGTGTAAGTTAGATGTATATTGATTTTATCAGACGATGTTGCGATTATAAATCAGGATTTAAGGAGTATAGTGAGAGTGATTCCTGGTTAACATGTAAAATTAATGGTTCCTGTTTACTATTTATACTTGTTTTATGTATGACAACAGAAAGTATAATGTGAACAGCTTTATTGGCATTGTTGTATTAATTACAGTATGTGACATTTAGAACAGATCTTAAGTGCCAAAACTCGTCTGAATGCAAACTTGACACAATGACGTCATGAATATGCTAATTAACGTGACGTCACCTGCCGCCACAAGTTTTATTTATTTTTTAATTGGTGAGAATTACTTTTATGTGCTTTATTTATTTTACCTGTTTTTTTTTTACCTCATCGAAGATTTTATTTTTAAACAAAAACTGTTTAGTAACAGTGCACTTTTTTATTTTTTATACTCTCAGACCCCTCTATTTATTGGTGTATAAATAAGATTTGTTTTGTTTTCTATGCAAGGAGGGAGTGATTGTTATAAATAAAATGGTTTGTTCAGTTCAGTGGTGTTGTAATCATTGTGTCAAAAACACAAGTATAACAGTAAATAAATATTGGTTCTGCATATCGGTTATCGGGCACATAAACAAACAAATTATCGGTATCGGTTATAAAAAAATCAATATCGGTCGATCACTAGTCATGTCAAAGCAGTAACTAAATCAGCATACTATCATCTCAACTTATATTCTACTAATACTCTAATGGGAGTTAGTTGACACGTAGTTTCAAAGTTACTTACATATACAGTAGTCAACAGAATGTCTAAAGGGGACTATCAAAATAAAGTTGAATGACTATACTATTTGGCGGGTTTCACAAACCTTAAGTACACATCACATTAAAAGTTCCTAGTTTATATGGATTTGAACATGAAAAATGTCTTGCAGTTGAGAAAGGGTGTCAGTTGTCAGATATTCACTGAATGAGCCAGATTTAAACCGCTAACTTATGAGCAAGTGTAAGTCTGTTTTGTCCATCTTTTTGACTGACTCACCTAAATTAACCAATTCATAAGAGCAGTTGTTGCATAAATATCTCACATTGTATTTTTGCATGCGGTAAACATTGGTGCTAACTCTTAAAGGGGTCCTATTATGCTCTTTTGCAAAGTCTTGATTTTGTTTTGAGGGTGTACTAGAACATGCTCTCAAGCCTGGTGGTTCGAAAATTGCATAATTTTTTACATAATTTACATTATTACAATACCTTTCTCCCCAGCCTGGCACAAATGGCTCGATTAGTTCTGGGTTTGATGAAGGCCTGCCTTCCGAAAAATGAAATGTGTTGTGATTGGTTAGCTGTCCCAGTGCGTTGTGATTGGTGAACAGCTTTGACGGTGTTTCAGTACTGCCACGCCCCTTGCCAAAGCAGCAAGTTCCGTCTGATCCAGTATAGTTAAGGATGGTGTCAATATTGCCATATCAATTTGAGCCGGATTCAGACCCCGAGAATATTGAACAAGAGGATCACGCAGAACCTTTGCATGCACGGATATTGCAAGACATATTAGAGTGGTAACGTTATTGTTTTTTTTGTTGTTTCTTTGGCTAAATCACATTTTAGATAGGATGTCAACAACCGCTTAAAAATAACTGCATTTACTAGATAAGTGCAATGGTAATATGTATTATGTTTATTGTTCTTTAATTCTAACATTATAACATGAATTGCAGTGAAACTGTTATACAGTTGAATTTAGTTAGGCCTATACCACAGTGTTTCCCACAGACTTAGCCTACACTATTTGTGGCGGCATATATATGCAAATTCATTCTCTGCCAGCAGGAGGCGCCGTTGGAGTGGCAGATATCAAGGTTTCCCCAGTAACGGCTGTACACAAAGCAGCGTTCCGCTCACAAATGCTGCTTTATCAGACATTATATGCAAGATGAAATATAAAAATATAAAAACTCCCGCACCGGGTTTCGATTTTGAAACGTGCAGTGCTCATGTTTATTCAATGAAGTGAAAGCCTTTTGGAAAATCTATTTGTGGCAGTCAGTTTTGATAGTTTTGTCAGTTTTGATAGTCAGTTTTGATATTGTGGCAGGCCGCCACAAATAAATCAATGTATGGGAAATACTGTAGTCTCATAATTGAAGTGTAAATTCTGCAGATTACATCATAGTCCAGTTTTGTACTGTCAGCAATTTATAAAAACGTTTTCATAATCGTAACATACATATTTACATACATAATTATTCAGGTGCATGTGTAATAACTTGCGAAAACTTGCTACAGCAGCTAAATGCTACAGCAGCACTTCTTTGTTGTCTTGTCTGATGCACTCAACCACGCGTTCTAACCACGTGAAAAAGCATAATAGGACTCCTTTAACAAGGTGATATCTGACTGATATCTGTCCTATCCTGACTGTTACATTATTATTTATTTATTTTTTTTATTATTATTTTGTCACAATTGCTAGCAGCACAGTCTGGAGCCCCAGCATTAGAACTCTCGCTGAGTTTTGTGCCCAAACCCCTCCTTTACAGATGGCAAGCCAAGTGTAATTTCCCTTACCAATCTGAAAATGTGAAATATCGTGAAACAGAACTATGCATTCCAGCCAGTAAAATACATGTTGAAAATCAAATGCATTTTTGGACAGATTTTCATTAGGTGAATTCATTAGGTCATTAGTCTGGTATCTATTCCAGACTAATGAACTAATGAATCTCAGGATGCTGGACCTCTCTTTTAATCTCACTGCAGCCTTTTCCCAGAGGTGTGTTAGCTCATATGAGCTGAACTGGCCATATTCTCATGCTTTACCTGTTGACTGCAGTGTTAAATCTATGTTGCCTCTGCTGAATCTTCAGCAACACAGCAAAATAGATCATAGTTTACCTTGGTTGTGAAGCTGTTAGTGAATCAACATCTGACTGCATGTTTACATTGTTTTTATATTTTATTTTATGTATTTATTTTAATTTCTTAAGGTCATATCATGAAATTAATCTGTATTGAAATGATGTTTTGTTTCAGCATAATTGCTAATTTATTGCAATGACATATTGTTAAAGATACACATTGGCCGCAGTATTTATTCTAATAAATGCTGGAATTTTCTTAATGTCTAATAAGTTTATATGCACAGTTGTGCATATGTTTGTATACTATTTTTATAATCTGCAAGAAGTTTATAATCAAAAAAGAAAAGAGGTCATAAAAATTACATTTTGGTTTTTATTACTGCTCAGAATGACATCAGCATGAAACGGAAATGGCAGTTGTCTTTTCTTCTTGTAACACAAATCTGAGTGAAATGGCTTCTCGGATGAGAAAAAAAAAGTAAGATGAGTCTTAAATTTGTCCATTGGGAATTGATTGGATCATTGTTGTTTGCCAATTGCTGCAATCTCATGTAAGTGATGGGTTGCTGGAGGGGAGGGCTTATTGACCAGTCCTCGCGTCCATGCACACGACATCACAGAAAAAATGGCATTGTAAGGGGGAGGGGAAGTTAACGTTTTTGATTACAGATGATGAAGTCACATGAATTAAATAAATTAATTAATTAATAAATAAATAATAATAATCATGTACCCAGATAAATAATTTATAATGAACTCAGCAATACTCCATAAAAATTAGAAGTGTCAATTTTGATTTCATGGCGACTTTAAGCTATTTCTAGGGTTGGGTACCGAACTCGGTACTTTTAAGGGTACATACCGAATTGCGTCGGTACTACCGAGTATCGATTCACATTAAATCATTCGGTACCCAATTTCGGTACCTGAGAACGCATTTGGGCGCATACGAGAGAGAGAGACCCTGTGACATGATGTCACCCCTGCAACTCTTTAAAACACAACACACAGGGCAAACCCAAATTTTCTGAAGTGTGCTTGCATTTCTAGGGTCATATGGTTTCCGCGAAAACGCGGACAGGATGCGGAGTCCATTCATAAAAACGGAATTTACTCTAAAGCGCGGAATGCCACGGAATTCGTCAATTTTTGGATGAATAAAAGAAGGTCTGTCACTTAATTCGAATCGCCATATGAACTAGTGTATGCTGAATATTAAAACGCAAAAAGACGGTTTAAATATGAATCCTGCATGTTCCGTTAGTGTTACGGGGTTGACGAGACGTGAGACAGGCGGATCCATCTGCAAGCTTTTATTATAATACATGGTCAATACAGGCAGGGTCGGACAGTAGCAAACAGGTATGGCATGGGCAAGACACAAGAATAATCCAAGGGCAAGCGTGGGTCGGCGATCGGCGTACAGTATCCAGAGGGCTAGGCAGAGAGAGAGAATCAGGAACACGGGCAGGAATCGGAACACGAGAAATCAAACTAAGAACACAGGGAAACGCTTTGTATGCAGACTGGGCTAACAATACTCGGCAGAGTGTGAGGGAAAGTCCATGGCTTAAATAGTGCGTGGGTGTGTGTGTGATTGGGTGATGGTGATTGTGAGATTGTTTTCAGGTGCAAGCGAGATAATGGTGAACAGCTGTGTGGGTGCAGTGGATGATGGGAAATGTAGTCTAAGAGTGATCTGTAACTGTGTGTGTGGTGTGAAAGTCCATGTGGTGGGTGAGTGACTGGAAGTTCATGGCTTGGAATCGTGACATAGCCCCCCCCCAAGGAGCGGCTTCCAGAAGCTCCTAAAAGATCCAGGGTGGAGCGGGCGGAGCAGGAGCCCACCAGGGCGGAGCAGACGGACCTGGGGCCCACCGGGGCGGAGCGGACGGACCTGGAGCCCACCGGGGTGGAGCGGACGGACCTGGAGCCCACCGGGGCGGAGCGGACGGACCTGGAGCCCAACGGGGCGGAGCGGACGGACCTGGAGCCCAACGGGGCGGAGCAGACGGGACCAGAGCCCACCGGGGCGGAGTAGATGGGACTGGAGCCCTCCAGGGCGGAGCGGACGGAGCTGGAGCCCGCCAGGGCGGAGCGGACGGAGCTGGAGCCCGCCAGGGCAGATCAGAGGGGACCAGAGCCCCCCAGGGCAGAGCAGATGGACCTGGGACCCACCAGGGTAGAGCAGACAGACCCGGAACCCACCAGAGCGGAACAGATGGGACCAGGACCCACCAGAGCGGAGCAGATGGACCCAGAACCCACCAGGGCGGAACAGACGGAACCAGAGACCACCGCAGGGAAGCAAACTGGGCAGGTAGCCCTGACAGCACCTGGAAGTAGAGGAGAACAAGGACAAACAACACAGGGAGAGCAGAGACAGACAACACTGGGAGAACAGAGATAGACAAGACAGGGAGAGCCTTCCTAGTCTCAGGAGCCGTGGCAGAGCAGATCTGGGAATCACAGGCGGCCTCCATAGCCGTGCCAGGGCAGGACAGGAAATCCCAGACGGCCTCCGTAGCCATGACTGGGCCGGACAGGGAATCACCGACGGCCTCCTTAGCCGTGTCAGGACAGGGCGAAAGTTCATAGACGGCCTCCGTGGCCGGGACAGGACAGGGCGAGAGTTCGTAGATGGCCTCCGTGGCCGGGACAGGACAGGGCGAGAGTTCATAGACGGCCTCCGTGGCCGGGACAGGACAGGGCGAGAGTTCATAGACGGCCTCCTTAGCCGTGACAGGACAGGATGAGAGCTCACAGACGGCCTTCTTAGCCGTGACAGGACAGGATGAGAGCTCACAGACGGCCTTCTTAGCCGTGACAGGACAGGGTGAGAGCTCAATGACGGCCTTTATAGCCGTGACATGACAGGGTGAGAGTTCATGGATGGATACCACCGACACCTCTGGAGGTTCTGCAGCTAACGCCGCCACCTCTGGAGGTTCTACGGTGATACCAGGACCGGGTGAGAGTCTATTGCTGGGCGCCACCACCTTACCAGGGGATGAGACGAGCACCACCGCTTGGGGAGGTTCTGCGGCCGATGCCTTCCCCTGGGGCAGTACCGTGGTGGTGTACGTGGCCCAAATGCAACATAGTGCTATCCCCACCCTGGGGAGCGCTTCAGACAGGGTAATCAGTTCATAGACAGGAGGGTCAGAGTGAGTGGATTTGGGGATGCCAGCGGCGCGTACAGACACCAGTGGGACATCCCTCACACTAGACATCAGACTGGGGTACTGAAAGACTGACCTTGATGAACTGGGTGCAACAGACAGGGCATGACGAGATTCTGGCAGATCAACTGAGACGTGCTGTGACTCTGGCGGAGCAGCTAAGACGTGCTGTGACTCTGGCGGAGCAGCTGAGACGTGCTGTGACTCTGGCGGAGCAGCTGAGACGTGCTGTGACTCTGGCGGAGCAGCTGAGACGTGGCGTGACTCTGGTGGAGCAGCTGTGACGTGGCGTGACTCTGGCGGAGCAGCTGTGACGTGGCGTGACTCTGGCGGAGCAGCTGTGACGTGGCGTGGCTCTGGCTGGTCAGCGGTGACGTGGCGTGACTCTGGCTGGTCAGCGGTGACGTGGCGTGACTCTGGCTGGTCAGCGGTGACGTGGCGTGACTCTGGCTGGTCAGCGGTGACGTGGCGTGACTCTGGCTGGTCAGCGGTGACGTGGCGTGACTCTGGCTGGTCAGCGGTGACGTGGCGTGACTCGTGACGATCAACGGTGGCTTGGCTTGACTTGTGATGATTAGCTGTGCTTTGGCTTGACTTGTGACGATCAACTGTGGCTTGACTTGACTTGTGACGATCAACTGTGGCTTGGCGTGACTCACGGAGATCACTGGTGGTTTGGCCTGACTCGTGATGATCAACTGTGGCTTGGCTTGACTCATGACGATCAACTGTGGCTTGGCTTGACTCACGGAGATCACTGGTGGCTTGGCTTGACTTGTGATGATCAACTGTAGCTTGGCTTGACTCACGGAGATCACTGGTGGCTTGGTTTGACTCGTGATGATCAACTGTGGCTTGGCTTGACTCATGACGATCAACTGTGGCTTGGCTTGACTCACGGAGATCACTGGTGGCTTGGCTTGACTTGTGATGATCCACTGTAGCTTGGCTTGACTCACGGAGATCACTGGTGGCTTGGTTTGACTCGTGATGATCAACTGTGGCTTGGCTTGACTCATGACGATCAACTGTGGCTTGGCTTGACTCACGGAGATCACTGGTGGCTTGGCTTGACTTGTGATGATCAACTGTAGCTTGGCTTGACTCACGGAGATCACTGGTGGCTTGGTTTGACTTGTGATGATCAACTGTGCTTTGGTTTGACCTTTTAACATCGGCTGTAACCTGACTTGGCTTCTTAACCTCAGTTGGGACTTGACTGGGCTCTTTAACAGTAGCGATGATCTGACTTGACTCTTTAACAGCAGCGGTGACTTGACTTGACTCTTTAACAGCAGCGGTGACTTGACTTGACTCTTTAACAGCAGCGGTGACTTGACTTGACTCTTTAACAGCAGCGGTGACTTGACTTGACTCTTTAACAGCAGCGGTGACTTGACTTGACTCTTTAACAGCAGCGGTGACTTGACTTGACTCTTTAACATCAGCTGGGAACTGACCTGGCTTGGGATTGGCCGCAATGCCGCTACGGGGTGTTGTTGTTGCCGCCATTTTGTGAGCGTGATCTAGCGTGGCTGTGTCCACACAATTGGGTGCGATGTCTCGTTCCTCCGCGACCCCCACAGTGAACGAAGAGCCAACACATAGCAAAGCATAGTCCAGAAACTGACTGAGAGATGAACGGGGACCCTCACGGATTAGCTGTGACTTCAGCGGCTGATTAATGCCCTCACAAAAGAAGTCTATGAGTACACAGTCCGGCAGATCAGAGAAATGGGCAAGGTCTAAATATTCTTGTATATAATCCTCGAGTGGTCGAGAGCCCTGCTCGAGGTGTAACAACATCCTTGCAATGTCCATACCTGGCCAATATCCACATGAAAAGCCGCTGGATCCTTTTGTGGCCGAGTATTCTGTTACGGGGTTGACAAGACGTGAGACAGGCGGATCCATCTGCAAGCTTTTATTATAATACATGGTCAATACAGGCAAGGTCGGACAGTAGCAAACAGGTATGGCATGGGCAAGACACAAGAATAATCCAAGGGCAAGCGTGGGTCGGCGATCGGCGTACAGTATCCAGAGGGCTAGGCAGAGAGAGAGAATCAGGAACACGGGCAGGAATCGGAACACGAGAAATCAAACTAAGAACACAGGGAAACGCTTTGTATGCAGACTGGGCTAACAATACTCGGCAGAGTGTGAGGGAAAGTCCATGGCTTAAATAGTGCGTGGGTGTGTGTGTGATTGGGTGATGGTGATTGTGAGATTGTTTTCAGGTGCAAGCGAGATAATGGTGAACAGCTGTGTGGGTGCAGTGGATGATGGGAAATGTAGTCTAAGAGTGATCTGTAACTGTGTGTGTGGTGTGAAAGTCCATGTGGTGGGTGAGTGACTGGAAGTTCATGGCTTGGAATCGTGACAGTTAGCCTCTATACTGAAATACAAATACTGAAGCACACTGAACTCGCAGTGATTTTCGGACTCTGCATCTCACTACATAACGACGACATGAACACTTACAGGCTGTGAGAGTCACTTCATGAGAATTTTACCGTTTCATTTGAGAAATCTAGCATCATATCATACTGTATACACACAGAAACTTCACGGCAACCTGTCAAAATAAAAGTGCGGTTTAACATGTAAGATAAATATATTACTCTTGTATTACTTTTGTACAGTATAATGTATGTCTTTATATATTCCAGTTACTGTCAAATTTAAATAAAACAATTAAATGATACAAATAATTATTACAACTACATTAACCACTTAAGTGTAGAAAAAATACAATTATTATTAAAACTTTTTTAAAGGAATATTCACACATTTTTTCTACCATTGATTAATTTTAACCAAGGTTATTTTCGTAAATGAAAACTAAAACTAAGACGAAAACGATTGATGAAAAAACAATAAAAAAAATAAAAATGACAACATATTTGATAACCTAAACGAAACGAAACTAACAACAGTTATTGAAAAACTAACTGAAATAAAATAATAATTAACAAAAATAAATAATCGTTTTCGTAATTATTACGTTCTCACCCCTTGGCAGAAAAAATATATGAGCTGTGTGACAGTTTAGGGAAACACCTGTAAATGGCGCATCAAGTGCATGGGGTTATCTGACAGAGAGACGCAAAGCGGTTTAAAGCAGAGTCCTGCACCGGTCCTGTTTGGTAAACATGCACCAGCAGTACTTAACAGAACACCCGACCCGTTGTCCGACAGCAGCACTAATTTAATTCTGTACCAGACCAGAACCGTTTGACATAAAGACCGCGAGTCGCAAGCCGAACCGCACCCGCATTAATCTACAACATCAGGTAGGCAAACTTATTCATTTTCTCGTGTAACACAAGCAATCAAACCAACATTAGGCATTCTAAGTTGGTGCTTTGAAGAAAAACAGACATACAGAGCAACGTGATAATTAACAGAAAAAAGATGAGAAGGCCTCTTTCTGTAAACAATACAACACTTCTAGCATCTTGTGATCACTCTGCCAGGCTTTCGAACAAACGTGCATAGGCTATATCACATCATGCACACGCTATTAATTCTTCATAAATAAAGAAAATAACATATTCAAATATGAGCCTTTATTGTTAAATATGATTGCCGTTATTATTGAATTTCATTAGACACAGTTATGTATTTTTAAGCGGTGGAAAAGTGAGCAAGACACGACAGTTACAATATCATAAATATGGTAAAATAAGAAAAAAGACATCTAATATAACCAAATTAGGCTACATTTATTTTCATAAATATTTCAACACACCATTAGATGTGACATTAAGCACAACTTGTGTAGATTTATTTACTAAAAAGGCCTGACTCCTTCCTTTGGTGTATATTTGTATACTTTTACCATCTAATCAATCTTAGCATGTGTTAATTTTGTGTCGCTAAATGTTTGCCTTACTAATTATGCCTAAGTCTTTCTTTGGCCTTTGCTCTGGAAGTGATCTGTTGATTCTGCTAAACTTTAATTAAAACTTAAACTAAAACTGAAACTAAACTATATAAAAACTAAATAAAAATGTGTTGACAAAATAAAAACTAAACTAAAACTAACAAAAATATGAATGAAACTAATAAAAACTAAACTGAATTTTATAGCAAATTTGAAAACGATATTAAAATAAAACAAATTTCAAATTTCAAAACTATAATAACCTTGATTTTAACAGTAAACCTTTTTGTTTGCAAAAAAAATAAAAGGGTTTAATTTTCATTTGATTAAAAATAAATAAATATTTCATGCCTTCATTTGATTATTAGAAAAAAATAAAACACACAAAAATTTCTGGAAGACAAAAAAGAAAAAAAAAATTGTAGGGCCCTATTGTTCAAAATGTTGAAATTGAGAGTTTTGGACTTATTTTTTCACTGAAATAAATGTTTATGTTATTACACAGAGAGTAAAGTACCGAAAAAATGTACCGTTGGGTACCTGTACCGAATTTCAGGTACCGATACCGGTACTGGTACCGGTTCAAATGTGAACGGTACCCAACCCTAGCTATTTCACATATTCAAGATAATGTAAACTTGTAAACAGAATTGTCTCACGTTGCTTCTGAAGGGCAGTACTAAACGAATACAAATGTTATCGTTTATATTTGTATACATTTTTCACTCTCGTATATTCAGTATGAATTGCAGAATTTATTGAATATATAAATTGAAAGGTGGATTAGAATTCTGCAGGAATTAATTTATTTAAGTGACCATTTTTTATGGGAGAACCTAAATATTTTACTCCTCTTGACACTTCAGCTGAGGGCCATAATGTGCTATGATGGGGAGTGTGGTATTTTATGGCTCATTCTTTATTAAGAGTAATCACAGATCTGGTTGTCCAGACAGCACTGCAGCTCAAATGTGGCCCATGAGGTTGATGTAGGATAGGCAATCACTCTGCAGTCACCTAAATTACCATGGCTGAGGTGATTTATTTACCTTGAGATGAATGTAACTTCATTCTCCTGCGATACTAATAAACTAGTCTTTGAATTTATTCTGTACTTTCTATAGTCCCGCAAGTAAGCTAGTAGAATGCACTTTCACAGCAGATTATAGTACATCTTACAAGTTTATTTCTTAAATCGCTCCTATCTCTCTCATTCACTTCCTCTTAGCTTCATACCTTTGCTTCTCTTCATTTTACATATATTCATTTAGTAGACGCTTTTATCCAATGCAGCTTACAAATGAATTTTGTTTTTGTGGATGTGTGCACACATTTTGTGTATGTGTGTGCTGTAGCAGTGTAGTAATGTTATTTCTGTCAGGACTATTATCATCAATGACTGACAATTAGCATAAAGTTTGGATTGGAGGTATAGTTCTGTTCTGGGCAAGAACTCCCTGCCCATCCATGCAGCCTAGCATGGATAAGAGCAGGGAGAGCAGCAATAACCCCCCAAGGTAAACAGAACAGAACCAACATAAATGTAATGCAGATATCATTAAAGTTCAATAATTTAATGTAACATTTTAGAAATTAGCTGATTCAAAGAAGAATCAGAAGGTTGAATCCTGACTGACAAGAGGAGGAGTAGGGGATCAAGGAGGGTCATTAGCTATTGAGCAACGCGAAAGCTGGTGATAATTCTGAAGGACCTTATACATTACCCCTTTTCCACCAAAGCCACTGGCTTTTCGGAGCCAGAGCCTAGTTTCAAACCAGTTCTTTGTCTTTCGACACCCAAAGCACCAGCTCCGAACCAGGAAAAGTGGTTCGTAAGTAGCACCAAAACATTGCTGGGCTAGAAGGAAGAACCACTTGCATCAGGGGCTGGTGGCGGGGTTACCGTGACCAACAAAACGAACAGAAACTTTGGGCCGCCATATTTGAAATAGCAGCTAAACACCAACATGTTGGATTCGCCGTGCTTGGATGCTGATGTAGGTTTGCAAAGCCATGAACATCAATAGCAACGCAACGTCCGCCATTGTTGATTTGGCTTGTTCGGGATGGATCGGCGCTGCGCGGACCGGTCCGGTGCGTGGCATCGGGGTGCTGCGGGACCGACTGATGCTTTTGGATCGCTCTCGTGGTGCTTTATTGCACTTTCTCCCATTCATAAGTAAAGGAGTGAACTGTCTTTGTATTTCTATAGTCTTTGTTTTCACCCTATATTACATAGATAACCCAGTAGAATTTACAACAACTAAGTAAATAACAGAAAACCAAACATTTAAGTTTGCAAGTCATAAAAATGGATGTTCATGATTCCTACACTTACTCAACCTTACAGTATCATTAAACCCTGCAGCATGAGCATCATCACCGTTGTAAACTCCTTTACATTTGTAATTTAATATTATAATTCACAGTTATAATTAACAGTTTTTATGTTTTGTACATATAATTGATAAATAATTATTATATTTTAAATATTTGTACTTCTAAAAAAAATATATAGATATATCTTACAACCTTCTAACTCTAATCCTGCCTTCATTTAATATTTTGTACTGAATTGCTTATAATGTTTATAATACTATAATAATTACAGTTTTTTTTTCTTATCCTACAATGCTTAATGAAGTTGGAGAACACAGGGCAAGATATCTGAGACCATTCCGTCGTATAGAATCTCTACATATTCTGAACCTCCATGTCAAAATCCAGATATTGTCTCTTTTTTAATATCTGTATTAGGGCTATCAACCAATTAAAAATGTTAATCTAATTAATTGCATGATGTACACACATTCACTGTGTTTTTTAAGACGCCGTGTCAAGTTAAAATAATTGTAACTTTTACACGCAGTGCCCCTCATCATTGTCATTTAAAAAACAGTGGACCATTCAGAAGACACCAGGGGCGGGGCAAGCGTGGCGATCTTTTGTTTACAGTAGCAAGTTGGCATGGCAACTGTTATATTTGGTAATTAATGTGTTAATAATTTGAATGCATTATTTTTTCCACAGTTAACCACACTTGAATCGACAGCCCTAATCTGCATATCACCTGTGCTGTAAACTGTTCCTTATTTCTCGTTAACACCCCAAATGAAGCTACATATTGTATCCATATGTATTATATTTTATAGTTTATGATGGAATATAGTTTACATTTATTAAAGACATAGTTGACTATATTGATATTGCACCAAATGAGAATAATTAAAACTCCACATACTCCTCACTCGACATAGCAGTTGATTTAAAAGTCATAAGCAGAGATTCCAAATTCTAAAATGTCCAAATTTACAATGAATGTTCAGACACTTCCCAGTTTTCAGTGTTTGATCTCTCTCACACACACACACACACACACACACACACGCATACAAATAAATAAATAAATAAAAAACACAATAGGGATTTGATTTGACTGGTTTGCTAATATCGTATTACACTCCAGGCTCCAGCTGATTGTCTTCACTGTGTACTGTTCACTCATATTGCAACTACTGCCCATTTACACTTGCAAAAACAGGATAACTACATATCTCTGAGCAAACATCATACCATATTACATGCTAGTTGAAGTAGCTGTTAATGTGGTCAGGATACCACTAATACAGGAGTCCATTCAATAAAAAACAACAGTTAATTAGTTATATCATTCCATTACGGTCTAGATGTTTATTATATTCATTCGTACTCTCTCTGACAGCAGGTTAGGCTTACTGTGGAAAGCAGCCCTTCTCCCTCCCTCCCTCCCTCCCTCCCTCCCTATGTAATTCCCACAGCAGAGACAGACATGGCTCATTTTCTCTCTCTTGCAACACAGTAGTTATGAGCACAGTATGGTTGGTTACTTGTAGCTCATTGTATTTACTGTAGGTTTTCCATGAGGTTGGCCATGATATCTTTATTGTCTTGGTCATGAGCATACTCTCAAGGCTAAAGGGAATCATACCACCTGCATGAATTGTGTAACCTTATAAGCTCATGGGGAGGCTTGCTGGGGCTTCTTTGGGAACAAATGACATAGCAGCCCTCTCCCTCAACCTAGCTGACATAATTAGGCTTTTGCTGCAAATGTACAGGCACAATAGGTTGAGGATCTGACAGCTAAGATGAACACAAATGCTGGCCCCATGGCCCATGATCTCATCTGCAGAGTCTGATCTTGAGGGCCAGCTGTCTTAAGCAAGGCCATGCTAACTGAGAGCTGATCTGGCTGAGAGGTGGGAGAGGCAAGATCGGAGCATCCCTTATCAGATGTACTGGATGTAAATAACCCATATGATTCCTATGATTCCTAGGAAATACAAACACACAATCGACTTCTGAAAAAAACGGGCTGAGGGTGACTGAGCTTTCAGACCCCAGTTGTTTTTGAAAGGACTGTCAAATCTCTGAATATACTCCTGTGACAAATAGGGTTGGGTACCGTTCACATTTGAACCGGTACCAGTACCGGTATCGGTACCTGGAATTCGGTACCAGTACCCAACGGTACCTTTTTTCGGTACTTTACTCTCTGTGTAATAACATAAACATTTATTTCAGTGAAAAAATAAGTCCAAAACTCTCAATTTCAACATTTTGAACAATAGGGCCCTACAATTTTTTTTTCTTTTTTGTCTTCCAGAAATTTTTGTGTTTTATTTTTTTCTAATAATCAAATGAAGGCATGAAATATTTATTTATTTTTAATCAAATGAAAATTAAACCCTTTTATTTTTTTTGCAAACAAACAGAGGTTTACTGTTAAAATCAAGGTTATTATAGTTTTGAAATTTTAAATTTGTTTTATTTTAATATCGTTTTCAAATTTGCTATAAAATTCAGTTTAGTTTTTATTAGTTTCATTCATATTTTTGTTAGTTTTAGTTTAGTTTTTATTTTGTGAACACATTTTTATTTAGTTTTTATATAGTTTAGTTTTAGTTTGTTTTAATTAAAGTTTAGCAGAATCAACAGATCACTTCCAGAGCAAAGGCCAAAGAAAGACTTAGGCATAATTAGTAAGGCAAACATTTAGCGACACAAAATTAACGCATGCTAAGATTGATTAGATGGTAAAAGTATACAAATATACACCAAAGGAAGGAGTCATGCCTTTTTAGTAAATAAATCTACACAAGTTGCGCTTAATGTCATCTCTAATGGTGTGTTGAAATATTTATGAAAATAAATGTAGCCTAATTTGGTTATATTAGATGTCTTTTTTCTTATGTTACCATATTTATGATATTGTAACTGTCGTGTCTTGCTCACTTTTCCGCCGCGTAAAAATACATAACTGGGTCTAATGAAATTCAATAATAACGGCAATCATATTTAACAATAAAGGCTCATATTTGAATGTTATTTTCTTTATTTATGAAGAATTATTAGTGTGTGCATGATGTGATATAGTTTGTTCGAAAGCCTGGCAGAGTGATCACAAGATGCTAGAAGGTTTGTATTGTTTACAGAAAGACACGTTCTTATCTTTATTTTCTGTTAATTATCACGTTGCGCTGCATGTCTGTTTTTCTTCAAAGCACCAACTTAGAATGCCTAATGTTGGTTTGATTGCTTGTGTTACACGAGAAAATTAATAATTTTGCCCACCTGATGTTGTAGATTAATGCGTGTGCGGTTCGGCTCGCGACTCGCGGTCTTTGTCAAACGGTTCTGGTCTGGTACAGAAATAAATTAGTGCTGCTGTGGGATAACGGGTCGGGTGTTCTTTTAAGTACTGCTGGTGCATGTTTACCAAATAGGACCCGTGCAGGACTCTGCTTTAAACCGCTTTGCGTCTCTCCGTCAGATAACCCCATGCACTCGATGCGCCATTTACAGGTGTTTCCCTAAACTGTCACACAGCTGAAATATTTTTCTGCCAAGGGGTGAGAACGTAATAATTACGAAAACGATTATTTATTTTTGTTAATTATTATTTTATTTCAGTTAGTTTTTCAATAACTGTTGTTAGTTTCGTTTCGTTTAGGTTATCAAATATTTTGTCATTTTTATTTTATTTCAGTTTACGAAATTGTTTTTTCATCAATCGTTTTCGTCTTAGTTTTAGTTTTCATTTACGAAAATAACCTTGGTTAAAATTAATCAATGGTAGAAAAAATGTGTGAATATTCCTTTAAAAAAGTTTTAATAATAATTGTATTTTTTCTACACTTAAGTGGTTAATGTAGTTGTAATAATTATTTGTATCATTTAATTGTTTTATTTAAATTTGACAGTAACTGGAATATATAAAGACGTACATTATACTGTACAAAAGTAATACAAGAGTAATATATTTATCTTACATGTTAAACCGCACTTTTATTTTGACAGGTTGCCGTGAAGTTTCTGTGTGTATACAGTATGATATGATGCTAGTTTTCTCAAATGAAACGGTAAAATTCTCATGAAGTGACTCTCACAGCCTGTAAGTGTTCATGTCGTCGTTATGTACGTTAGTGAGATGCAGAGTCCGAAAATCACTGCGAGTTCAGTGTGCTTCAGTATAGAGGCTAACGGAACATGCAGGATTCATATTTAAACCGTCTTTTTGCGTTTTAATATTCAGCATACACTAGTTCATATCGCGATTCGAATTAAGTGACAGACCTTCTTTTATTCATCCAAAAATTTACGAATTCCGTGGCATTCCGCTCTTTAGAGTAAATTCCGTTTTTATGAATGGACTCCGCATCCTGTCCGCGTTTTTGCGGAAACCATATGACCCTAGAAATGTAAGCACACTTCAGAACATTTGGGTTTGCCCTGTGTGTTGTGTTTTAAAGAGTTGAAGGGGTGACATCATGTCACAGGGTCTCTCTCTCTCGCTCTGTCTATCTCTCTCTCTCTCGTATGCGCCCAAATGCGTTCTCAGGTACCGAAATTGGGCACCGAATGATTTAATGTGAGTCGATACTCGGTAGTACCGACGCAATTCGGTCGGTACCGTTAAAAGTACCGAGTTCGGTACCCAACCCTAGTGACAAAAGCATGCAAGTACTCTCTCTAGCTTCGATAAAGCAGATACTGGAGCACATAATTATTTTGTTGCTTCTCTCCTCTCTTCCCTCCTCTCCTTTGTTTATGGGCACATGCTCATAAATCACCATGATATATCTCTAGAATGCAAGACCTTAATATCAGTGCAAGATTCTAACAGTGTAGGCTGTCATATCTACGATATCTGTCCGCTGTAGACCAGCCAATTGCTGCATTAATAACACCCCCAACGTTCCTTTTAGAGAAATATGACTGTCCAATTAAGAAGTGCAGGATAGTGGATTACATGCTAGTAGAGGTGGGCGATCTTCCCAAAATATCATATCATGATCTTATAACACAAAATCACGATCCATGATCTGAATTGAAACAAGCCTAAATGCTGAGTTTAAAAACTTTAAAACACTGCATAGACTTCACTGTTTGCATTAATCATACATTGATTATTATTAAAGCTGCTGAAGTTATTCAGTCAAGAGAGTGATTTTCTGTCTTTTTTTGTTTGATTGACATTAATGACATAGAAAGCACGCCTATTTAAAAGAAAGGAACAGAGTGCAGCACAATGATCATTTATATCAAAACTAAACTGAAACTAAAATTTGATTCATCGCACAGCCCTACTGCTAGCTTATGTTGAATTGTTTTTCAATTCACAGTTATACTTGATAGAGATGCCTGATATAATCTCTACTTGAGCTACTTAAAATAGCGGGCAATGGATTCTCATGAAAGCAAACACAAGAGGGACAGGAACTGAGAGGCTTCCTCCCTGTGCCTACTATGGGAATTGGTGATTTCAACCATGTGTCTGGGATTTCGCTTTTATTTTACAAGCAGACTTCATCTTTACAAGGAAATCTTCAGAGACCTGCCAGACACAGTGGAAAATGTTGGAAAAAGTGATTTTGATGCTCCTCTCAGTGGAGACAATCTTCAAAGGTTTGAGGATCCTCAACTATCTGGACAACTGCTGATATGTGTACAATTTAAAAAAAATGTCACATAGCTCTGGTGATAAACCACAATCAGTCACTAATACTTAAATGGTCCCTAGATCTACAGTAGAACTTTAGCAATCCCAACCCAGGCAGGTTTTTGAAATGATACTCAACTCAGTATCAATTATGGTGATATCACGTTCTCAGAACTTTTCTTTCCAACTTCCACTTCAGTAGGAATGTTTAGTTTCAGACTTAGATTTGCCTGTTTAAGCATGTGTGCATGTGTGGTTGAGGATACACCTTAGACTCTGCTTATGTCACCAAAATCTTCTTGCTGTAGAAGTGCCATATAGTGGAGACTTCACCTAGAGGTGGTCCAATTAATTTGTTATCATACTCAAGTACTGAAGTATATAGCACTTTAAACCTCAGAGAGATACCAACCTAGGAGTTGGAGAAGGTTCTGGATGTTCCGCTAGATGGACCTGCTTGAGTATTCGGAAGTGACCCAAATAAACAGACAGAACACAACTGAGTGCTGACCTCCAGTTAAGCCAGTCACAGTTTGAAAATAATTTGATGATTACGGTATGTGTCTTTATGGGAGCTAAGTGACACTCATGAGCAGGGAATTGTGGGATTGATAGTGAAGCAAAGCAAGCAGTAAGTGTGTCAGAAATAAAATTCTCTTCGTAATGCTCCAACATATTCTGCGTTTGCGCTTTTGGATGAGTCCCAGCTCATGGTCTGTTGCGATCACACTCTCTCTCCCACTTTGATTCCTCACTGTTCTCTGTGCTGTTCTGTATAAATAAAGGCTAAAAAATTACCAAAAATATTAAAAATATATTATCTAATCATCTTGCACCACTATTTTCATCCAAGCTGACATGACTGTGTAATTTCGAACTACGACTGACTTGACCAGAGTTGTTTTAGATTGCATTTTTAATATGCAGAGTCAAGTTAAAAATAGTCCTTTAAAAAATGTTTTTAACAGGTCTATGCTTTGATCAGATGGGTAAAGTTTAAATACAGATGAGAGCATGTGTCGTACGTAACTTTGGCCTGACCTCAAGCTCAGTAAATGTCGAGGAACACTGTTCCCTCTTTTTCAGAGAAACATGGATAATCACCAAAAATCCTTCTTAAACAAACCTGTCCCTTTCGTAAAGAGGAAACATTTTCAAATTGGATTTATGATTAAACCGTGTCATTCATTTTTAATCCAGGAAGGATGAAATGTTTAGTCAGTGTAAGGCCAGTTAACTTTGCTTCTACTGTCTAAATTAATGTGATTGAAAATGTTATGTATTAGTTTTGTAACTTTGTAACCTGTAAACTTATATCTGGTTATCAATATTTTTATACATATTTTGATCTAATGATCTTAAAAACAAATAGCAGTTGCATTGCAGTTACTGCTGTTGCTGTAAGTAACATTCAGAAAATGAAAGTATGAATCTGATTGCTCTGGTCTTGAGAAGAGATATTTTATTGCTTCTGGAGACTTTAGCCCAGGGTGGAGGTGGCTAGTACCGATCCTCTGATAAGATACAGCTTTAGGACAGTAGGGGATGGATCGCAGTGACACCAATTGTTTATTTAGAGCAGACACTTTTTTTTCAACAGAGTTTTTAACAGATCTTTGTATAGCATGTGACTGTTGTTTGCAGAAGGTGGTCTCTTCAACTTAGGCTTTCAGTTACCTGTTAAACTTTGTGCTTTTGTCAGTCTTTATACATTTTAGAATAACAGATTTGATTAGTAAACAAACTGTTATTGACTCGTTTATCTTTTATATATATATATATATATATATATATATATATATATATATATATATTTGTGTCTGTTTGCATTGGTCTGTTCAGTCTTGTCAGACAATCTTTCTTCCACAGAACAGGGGCACAAGGAACTGAACACACTGAATTTAAAATTAATAGATTTATCCCCCCACCCCCCATGAGAATAACAACTTAGGTTTTGTCTGTTTCTGACATAAAGCTATTTGTTTGGCTTCACAAGACTTGGAATATTGTGCACAAGGCATATGGTCTACTTTAATGGAGCTCAACAGCCTAATAGTTCATTTTTGGGTGAACTATTTCTTTATTTGTCATTATAACCATAATCATTCTCAAACACACCACATATGAGAACATTTTGTGTTACAATAATCATCATTTCATAACATTTCTGTATAACAGAATCAGAACAGTACATCTAAATGGCTTTGTGCAGGAAATTAAACAGATTATCATGATTTGATGGAAAATTGTTGTCGTCATTTCCATTTTTTTTAATACAGACTATTATTATTATATTAATTCTAAAGTAATGATGATTCTGTATAATAAGATTTTGTTTTTGTGTAAAATGTTGCTCAGAAGCTTCTATTTGTGTCTGATAAAAGGATGGTTGTCTCTGTACATTGTAAAGTGAATAGATAATGTATACATTTACAAGTGATAGAAATGTTTGTCAAAGGATGGTCTTCTGTGGAAATGACACTGTCACATGTGTTGTGTTTAGTTTGCAACACTAAGGCGGATATTGCTTTTTTATTTTTTTCCCTGTGACTGGATACAAATTGTATTAAGTAATAAAATGGGTTTTCTTAGTTGATACAGCTTTGCCATGTGTAATTTAGAGAGATACCAAAACAATTACGCTATATATTGAAACTGTGATGTATGGTAGTAAATCATTACACAGCACTGTCTGGTGGTAGGATTGTAAATAGCAAGATTTCACTCAATAACATTTTTTCAATAACATCTTGAGCGGTGGGCTGGAAGAAATATGGTGAAATGCCACTTCTCAATACTCCCTTCAATTCACACAATGAGTTAGTGTCTCCAATAACACTTAGTTGCTGATAGCAGTGCATTTTCTCAGTGTCAGTGCCCTGCAGTAAGCATAGTGTTTTCTACACTTTTGAGTGAAATTGTAATGCCACCAGTTATAGTTTACAGAATCTTAATGTGTTAGATTTTCACACACTTTCTAACCATACCCCAGCAGACACAAGTGACTCAAACGGTAGTAAGAAAAGGTCCAGAAAAAGACCTGATACACCAAATGCGAAGCAGCTCAAGAGAGAAGACACAAAAGTGGAAAAGATAACAGTATGTTTTTAGTCTGTGGGATTAGCTAAAGTGGCATTATTAAGAGCTTTGTTCTAAACAGAAATAATCTTAAACACACATACGTTCTAAATTACTGTATGACACTTTTTGACTGGTCTGCTTTATCTTTCCAGCTCCACAATGCAGCTATTGTAGTCAAGTCAAGTGGTTTTTATTGTCATTTCCCTCCTTGTGGGGAAGAAAATGAAACAATCTCTCCTGAGATGCAGTGCAGAAACATTAACCCGGAAATGAATATTTTGTCATCATTTACTCACCCTCAAGTTGTTTTAAATCTGGATGAGTTTCTTTTTTTCATCTGAACATAAAAAAAGATTGTTTGAGGAATGTGAATAACCAAACAGTTGCTGGTCCAATATAGAGTCAATGGGGACCAGCCACTGTTATACGCATTCTTTAAAATATCTTATTTTATGTTCAGATGAAGAATAAACAATCCCTGTAACATATTGGGGCAGTGACTTTTTTTAAGTCCATATAGGCTAAGTTTTTCATGTTTTCTTATAGTTACTTTGGGATTTCTAGGAAGGCAGACATTAATGGCATCGATACATGACACTGATCATTTTTATTTTATTTCTCTGCAGTGTGTGTTCGGTGACTGGTAATGGTGTGTGTGTGTGTGTGTTTGTGTCAGTGTGCGGATGATATGTTTTGTTTGACTATGCAAATGTGCTTTACAGCAGGATATCTGCTTGTCACGATACCAATAGGAGGACAGGTTTTCGGCCACACATACACAGATGATATTTAATGCCCCCGTGAAGTAGTTTGTTTAGCACAGTTTTTACAGTGTGTTGACGTATTTCTGATTGAAACGTGAATTTTAGTTTATGTCAAATCCCAGGAAAGCCACACTTGACACCTTGTGACAGCCACAATTGTAAAAAAAAAGAAAAGAAAACCGGCCTATAAAAAAAGTCAGATAGATAGTAATAAAGTCGAAAAAAGTTATAGATTTCCCTTTTCAGATTTAATGTGAAACTTTAACATTTGTGTACAAGTAACTGTTTCCACGGTAAAACAGAGATAATGTTTAAAAATGGTGGTGAAGTGTAGTTTGAAAAGTTCGTAATTTATGTTGGTGCATGGCTCCAGTGTTCTCCTCCTCAGTGTCATTTATAACACTGAGGTTGTCAACCTGTTTGCGATATTTGACCTCCTACATTGCGATTCTTTGTAAAATTCAAATGGGTCTTATATGTTTTTAAAATCCTTTTATTTTTTGAATGTTTATTTGTACATTATTGTGATGCATTGCATTATATGTTTTGCCCCCCACAATGAAAAGTACGGAGCTTTAATCATAAATCTAAACATTTATCTTCCTTAGACATTTTTTTGGGAGATATACAGTGACAATTTAGGCTCTATATGCATTTTATGTTAGTAGTCTGCGGTTATAAATATCTCTTTGATTTACATTACAAGCTATTAAACTTTCGTCTGACGTTTTGGTCATATAAATATAAGCTAGGCTACTGCATGATATTGCATATTTTTGCTGTTTGGTCCACTGTATAAAATCAACTTGTTTTTCTCTTTGAGTAGGAGCTCTATTCTCCTATATCGTATATGAGCCATAAAAATCTCAATATCAATATGATATTCAACAAAATACACATGCATTTTTTTTCACATTTCAAGAACATAGGATCATGTTGACGTGTTAATAATTTGTCTCCTCTTTGTTAATTTTAGCCCCTCTGTGGCCCCTCCTTTTAAACATTTCTACTATTGCCACTGCTTGAATGCAGCATTGGTGTGTGTGTCTGTGTCTGTGTCTGTGTCTGTGTCTGTGTGTGTGTGTGTGTGTGTGAGAGAGAGAGAGAGAGTGGTTCATTGAGTGTGTGCTGATAAATGGTGTCAGGCGTGTTAATCTCTCCTGTTAAGCTTACACAGCTGAATGGATTTGAGGAGTGCCAGAGCTCACAGTCCAGCTTTACACTGCAGTTACAGGAGCACTGGAGAGACTATGCAAATCCAAGAACAATCATACACTTACTCTTTAATTATCCTCCAACTTTGTTTGAATAGTGCTAACACTAAGAACTGCTGAGCCCAAAAAGATACATGGAATCTGAAAACAAACTGTACATTGAAAACAATCGCATAAAGACTTCCGATGTGCTATATGTTATGCTTGTAGTTAGTGTTAGCGATATGGTTTATGCAGAAGTTATTAGTTCCCTGTGAAAATTAAGGGAAGTCGTGGCCTAATGGTTAGAGTTGGACTCGTAATCCAAAGGTTGTCTGGCAGGGATTGTTGGTGGGGGAGTGAATAACCAGCGCTCTCTCCTCCTTCAATACCATGACTGAGGTGTCCTTGAGCAAGGCACCGTACCCCCAACTGCTCCCCGGGCGCTGTAACATGGCTGCCCACTGCTCCGGGTGTGTGTTCACTTAGGATGGGTTAAATGCAAAATACATTTCACTGCTGGTTATATACTCTCTATATAATCGTGTATGTGACAAATAAAAAAATTCTATTCTATACTATTCTAAAATTGTAACATTTAAGCAGTCTATGTGGTAGCACTTTATATAGTAATAAAGTACTTTTAAACCATTTGCAAACTTTTAGTTTGTAGGTAATTCATAGTTTATAAATTGTAGTCCTTACATTGTTAATACAATAATAGGCTATGAACAAATAGTGAGTTATTCATTCATTGTCACTGTAATTTACAAATTATTATTGTTTAATTAGCTCATATGTAAAGAATTAGATAAGTGTCTTTATACTTTGTTTTTTACTCATTGTATCCTAACCCTAACTGGTGTATTTAAACATGTTTTCATAAGTATTTGTTTGTATTACATAATGTATATTTACTTACATTTGCAGAGACATGAAAACACAATATTTATGTTTTTACGCAATTACTGTGTCACCGTACACTGTAAATACACAATATAAATAGTTAATAAAAATATTAGGCCTAATTAATAGTGAAGAAATGTAGTATGCAAAGTGAAATAATGGATGTTTAATTTGCTTAATCTATGCGTAAACATTTTAGGAATTCTCACTATCAATGCAATTCTTATAGGTTATTGCCTTTAATTTAGTATTTTCCATTACCAGCTCTAAAGTAAAAATTATTTACTTCTAATAAACCATTAACAACTACAGTTTAAAAACTGTACATACCTGAGTTAGGTATGGTTAAAAGTTGTTACCAAAAAGTTGTTACCAAAGGATAATAAAACATTATCTAATGCTTTACATATAAGCTAATTAAACAATGATTTGTTAACTACCATTTCCCTCTGTTTTAGAAGATGTAGAAATGCAAAATGTACTTGTCTTCGTTTGCTGTTGAAGCAAATGTGAATAAAGAATACTTCTGAAAGGGGCTTGAAGTAAAGATTGTTAAATGTGCACTCAGAAGTAATACCTGTAAAGATATCACAAGCATTTTTTTATGCACATTATTCCATTTCTGTATTTATCACTTACGTATGATCGTTTTGGCACATACACACATCTATGCAGATTCCATTTGTACAGTGGTTCAGGGCCACTGTGACAGAGCCAGGGAGCAGCCCACACAACAGGAAACAGAAAATGCGTTAAAGTGTTATTTCATTATTGCCTTTCATGATGTGGAGGGGAGCAGTACATTTATTTTTATGTTCTGATGTGAATGTGGTTGAGATCAGCAGTGATTTGAAATATGACTATTTGTGTTATTATTCCCTCAGCTTTTTGACTGCCATAACGGTCATATCAGAATGAGACATCACAGTTATTGTGACATTGATGTCTAATTCTCTGACAGCAATTTTGTAATGCTTAATTTTTTTAGATATTCTTATGCAACACCAACTGTAGGGCCTATACTTTCCTCTCTGTTTTGGTGTTCAGCCAATATCTGACATCCATCCATCCATTCTTCAAAACGCTTGTCCTCTGATGCTGGAGCCTACACAACGTCTCGGGCCATAGGCAGGGAAACACCCTGGACAGATGGCCAGTCTATCACAGGGCTAACACAGACATACACACTTTCACACTCACACCCACGGGCAATTTTAGTGTCTCATTTCACTTGACCTGCATGTCTGCATGACAGTGCTACCCACTGAGCTGCCAGATATCTTTTATTTTCTAATTGTGTAAACTGGTGAGTTTTCACTTTGGCAAGAGTAGAAGAGAAAGATATACAGAAACCTCGTATAGCACACTTAGACGTTTCCCACAGTATTTGAGGATCCACATCAGAGAGCATATTAATTTAAAGAAATTCCTTAATATATTCTTTTAGAGAAGTAATGAAAGTCTGATTGCTTAATAATGATATGTTAAAGCACCATCTAGGGGACTTGGCTTTAACATCGGAAAGAGGAACACTGCACAGCACAGCAGAATGATCAGATAATAAAATTGGTAATATAGAGATGGAGGAATTAGACGAAATTAAAGATGAGCTGAGAAATATGTAGTCTATCCTAGAGAAAGTCTTGTGTCTATTAGAAAAAAAGTCCTTAGCTTTAGTATTCTGAATTCTCCATAGATCGATTAAGTTGAGCTCAGTGATAAATTTATTCAATAATTTAGAGGATGGATTGGCTGTTGTATCAGATTGAGATTTATCTAAAGCAGGATTTATGACAGCATTAAAATCACCACCCACCACTAGAGGGCAATCAATCTCCTCAAGTAGAGTTTTGGAAATCTGTGTAAGGAATGCACTGTCTGTCTCATTCGGACCATAAATAGAGACCAATGCTAACCTATTATTATATATTTTGCATCGGATAAAAACAAATCTACCCTTCTCATCACTACCAAGGTGTTCAATCGTTAAATTTAACTTCCTGTTTACAAGGATAAGCACCCCCTTAGTTTTATTAAGAGCACAGGAAAAAGCTGCTAATTTGTAATATTTATTCTGAAAACGTGCCACGTCAGATTGTTTTAAATGCGTCTCTTGTATTAAGGCACAGGAAATAGATTTACGGTGTAAATATTCTAACACACGGGTTCGTTTAACAGCAGAATTTAAACCATTCACATTCAGTGATAAAATATTTAGAGTATGAATATTCATAATCCCAAGATTGTATTCAATAAATGAAAAAAGGCAGAAGCACTTCCATTCTGTAAATAACATGTAAACGCTGATGTGCATTTTAAATACCAAACCTCGTAGATAAAAAATCCCTTTAGAAATAAGGTAAAATAAATAAAAGTATAAATGTCTGTTGTAAAAAATAAAAACAACACAAAAAAAACATGAACAACCGACAACCATAAACAAGGAATAACTCAGACCGCACATTACCGAGAACATAGGTCTGACTGAGCAACAAAAAATAGTGATGGTCTGTGACCGATGGTCTGCGACTGCAAGACATGTCTCCCGAAAGGCTCACACAGCCCCCCCCCCCCCCAATTTTTTTTTAATTAAACCTACTCTCCATTAGTCCCATCCAAAAAAGAAAAAAAGGGGTTGTTAGTCTTACCAGCAAAGAGATTGTTGTACCGGATAGATAGGGACAATATCCTAGTAGGAGAAAGGATAGAAGAAAAAGCAAAAGACAGGTTCAGGCTTTCATGTCCATCCTGTCATCATCCCTTCCTGGGCATCTAGAACCGCCTCCTTCCCGGCCATCAAGCCTCTCCCGTCGGGCCGGTGAGATAGTGGCCGCTGTTTTCCCGTTGCCTTCCCGTAGAGCCACGGCATACGTCTTCTGCTGAGACAGGGAGCTGATAAAATCCTCCGCTTTCTGTGGAGAGTCGAAACTCATCTGTTCCCCTTTGTGTCGTAGTTTGATTACCGCCAGATAGGTGAGGAAGGGCTGGAGACCAAGAGCTGTCATCTTCTTCAAAACCGGATTAAATGCCTTTCTCCTGATCGGTGTAGCTGGACTAAAGTTGGGAAAAAATAGCAGTGTGACGTTGCTCTGTGCGCAATTCACCGGATAAGTCTGCCGAGCACCTTTCAGGATCTCTGATCTGTCATACCATCTTAGTACACGGAAGATGAGAGTGCGCGGCCGATCGGAGCCCCTCCCTCCGTCACAGACGCAGTGCGCCCGATCAATCTCAATGTCACGGCCCCTCAAGGAAGGAATCCACTTGGAAAGATTAACTCTGAGGAAACCTGCCGCGTCGGATCCTTCAGCCGCCTCTGGCAGCCCCACCAGTCTTACGTTGTTCCGTCTGCACCTGTCCTCCATATCTGTCATCTTCTCGGTGAGTCGCTCCAGCTGATTTCTTAAGTCCGTGACTGTTCTCCTATCTTCACGTGCATCTGCCTGAACAGAATGTCTGCTTCATCTCAGTAGCTATGGCCTCAAACTCCTCTCTTAGCTCTTTAACAGACTTGTTGGTCGCTTGTATGTCCTCACGCAGTTCGCGCAATGCTGGAATCAGCACCGAGTCCATAGCATCTCTTACTGCCGAATTCACAACCGAATTCAAAGTGTCGCTCCAGCTGATTTCTTAAGTCCGTGACTGTTCTCCTATCTTCACGTACATCTGCCTGAACAGAATGTCTGCTTCATCTCAGTAGCTATGGCCTCAAACTCCTCCCTTAGCTCTTTAACAGACTTGTTGGTCGCTTGTATGTCCTCACGCAGTTCACGCAATGCTGGAATCAGCACCGAGTCCATAGCATCTCTTACTGCCGAATTCAAAACCGAATTCAAAGTGTCGCTCCAGCTGATTTCTTAAGTCCGTGACTGTTCTCCTATCTTCACGTGCATCTGCCTGAACAGAATGTCTGCTTCGTCTCGGTAGCTATGGCCTCAAACTCCTCTCTTAGCTCTTTAACAGACTTGTTGGTCGCTTGTATGTCCTCACGCAGTTCGCGCAATGCTGGAATCAGCACCGAGTCCATAGCATCTCTTACTGCCAAATTCACAACCGAATTCAAAGTGCTTTGCTGCTCTTTAAATGCTAGTTCAATGCGGTTAGCAAAAGCATCGTCAAGGTCTTCACTGGAGATGGCTGAATCTCTGAATTTTTTCTTCATTGGAGATTGCTCAATCTCTCTTTTCCGATCCCCTTTGTCTACCTTAGCACTCATGATGGGTCCAATGCAGAGTGGTTTAAGTTTTACTGACAGGATCGTAAAATATGTGGCAAAGTGAGCAGAGCGAAAGACTAAGTCTGCATCGCCGTCAAAGGGTCACGTGATCTCCAATGTGCTTCTTCTTGAGCCACTCCTTCGTTGCCTTGGCCGTGTGTTTTGGGTTGAGTTGAGTTGATGCCAAAGAGCTCGATTTTGGTCTCATCTGACCACAACACTTTCACCCAGTTCTCCTCTGAATCATTCAGATGTTCATTGGCAAACTTCAGACGGGGCTGTACGGGGCGGGACCTTGCGGGCGTTGCAGGATTTCAGTCCTTGGTGGTGGTGTGTTATCAATTGTTTTCTTGGTGACTATGGTCCCAGCTGCCTTGAGATCATTGACAAGAACCTCCCGTGTAGTTCTGGGCTGATTCCTGACTCCATGCAAGATGGGTGAGATCTTACATGGAGCCCCAGACCAAAGGAGATTGACAGTTATTTTTTGTTTCTTCCATTTGTGAATAATCACACCAACTGTTGTCACCTTCTCACCAAGCTGCTTGGTGATGGTCTTGTAGCCCATTCCAGCCTTCTGTAGGTCTACAATCTTGTCCCTGACATCCTTGGACAGGTCTTTGGTCTTGGCCATGATGGAGAGTTTGGAATCTGTTTGATTGATTGCTTCTGTGGACAGATTGTCTTTAAGAGAGTGCTCCTAATCTCAGCTCCTTACCTGTATAAAAGACACCTGGGAGCCAGAAATCTTGCTGATTGATAGGGGATCAAATACTTATTTGACTCATTAAAATGCAAATCAATTTATAACTTTTTTTAAATGCGTTTTTCTTGATTTTTTGTTGTTGTTATTTTGTCTCTCACTGTTCAAATAAACCTAGCATTAAAATTATAGACTGATCATTTCTTTGTCAGTGGGCAAGCGTACAAAATCAGCAGGGGATCAAATATTTTTTTCCCACTGTATATATATTTTGACATATCGCTGTTTCTTAAAAAAAACAAAAAAACATTTAACTAGTCAACTTAAATGATTCAAATTAAAACTTTAAACGATTATTAAAATTTAACCTGTTAACATGCACCAGGACGGTGGCGCACTGAAAGCTCTTTGTTTGAACATGTGATCGTTTGTGAATAGATTAGATGAAATGGGACAAAGTTAATTTTGACAAACTATATATCATTTTGAAGGTCTAAGCCTCAAGCATCGACGACAGATCGCTGTTTTTCGATAGATAATGCAGTACATACCAGATTCATCCTGATAATGAGACACAAACGTATCCACTGCTGTAAATCCCGTTTTCATTTGAGAGGTAAGGATCCGCGGAACAACATTCCATCGAGCAATTTTAGTCCAACGAAACAATAACGTTGTAATTTGGATCGTTATTGATTTGTTTCAGTTTCATTTCTTCAGGGAGAGTTATTGTTTGTGTCCGTTATGGAATAAATTACGCTCAAAAACAGCGTCTTGGTGGTAAAAAACATCACAGTTTTGTAGCTTACAGTCTCACAGACAGAATGCGACCATCCAAAAAAAAAAAAAAATTAAGATAAGCGGAATATTGTTTATTTGAATTCTGGCGCTCCAATACAATTATTTTATGGTGTGCTTCACCATATATATATATATATATATATATATATATTAGGAGTGGCACGGTTCGTGGAAAAAAAACTAACCGAACGGTTCTCCACACACGGTTCGGCACGCACTAGGACCGCGGTTCAACTTAAATCTGACAACGCATGTGTAATATGGTTTGTTATAAATAACACGTAAAACAAACAGGGTTCGGCTAATGTATGTTTCTGTTAATGGATGCGCATTCTGGCTTCCCAGTACATTACAATAACAGCGAAAAAAAAAAAAAAAAAAAAAAAGTGGACAAACCATTCACTATTGTTCAATGCGAGTGCCGTATGCTGGAATATGAGCATTTATTCCGTCATCACCCGGGTGCTGATAGCGCGCGCCCACAGGTGAGACCTGAACAGCACACGTTGATATCTGTGTTTAAACTAAACTCATGTAAGCTTTGCCAGTTTAAACATAAGAGCCAGAGGATGCGAACTCGCGCGCACTGTGAGAAGATTTGTGAATGCGCTCATCAGAAGCGCGCAAATATTAAGATCTCTCTGAAGTATTGTTTGAATGGACAAATTCACACAAAATTTATGTCAAAATGCCCGTCTTGGTAAGTATCCTATAGCAGACATAGCCGGCTGAACGTACAGTATCAGTGCACTGGATCAGTGCATTCTCTTAAAGTGACTGCACTTTCTTAATATTAAGCTGCAGCTCTTCTCTGCTGCAGCTGTGTGTCATCCTCCATTCAGCATTCAAACTGCGTGTTGCGTTCGGTTACTACCGTCAAAACAATGAAATGCTCTTCAAGAGCGCTCAGTAACTGAGATTTAAAACCATTAAAAGAAAAGGCTCAATAAACTATCGCGCAGATTTAATAAGCTACGCATCAATATCTCTTCCCTCTGTGCTTTGAACTCTTCTATCCGGAGCTGCGCGCTGTGACTCATTCTGCACACGGGAAGCGCATAAGCGCTTTGTACCGCTCTCTATTGGAGCTTTTCGTATTATAATACTTTTGCGCAATGGAATATTATTTATAGCGTTTCTTGTACTGTCCTATCAAGGCTATTAATAATCTAATGTATAGCACAGTAATGGAGGCAGCAACATATCATAGATTAGGACTCCTCTATCATTGCTGCCTTCATTACTGTGCTATATATTGTGACGAGTCAGCTGCCTCCCCCCTAATTATCAGCACTCCCCGTCCCTTAATCGCCGCCCTTCACCAGGCTCCCGACTGGAGTGGGTGTGTGAGAGAGGAGGGGCGCTTAAACAGCCAGGGCTGGCGGCGTGTGATGAGGCACACCTGAAGGGAATGGAGCCTCATCACCGCCGCTGTTATAGGCCGGCTGCGCCTCTCCTCGAGAGACCGGTCTCTTCCCCCGTGCATGCACGCTGGTGTCCTCGTGGGTCCAGGAAGGGAGCGTCGAGTGGGAGGACCGCACCCCCCGAGAGACGGCTGACGGGCCAGGATGCCGGGCCGTACACCTTGAAGCGCCGCGGGCCCATAGGAGGACGAAGCCGCCGAAGAAGCCGCCGCCCTCGCGCCCCGGACCCAGGTGGGGAGCGCGTGCGGCCACCGGACTCCGCCCCTTACCTGGACCCTTCCTTCCAGAACACTGCCCCTCCTTCACATTCCACGTTACACGACGAGGACACCAGATCCCCCTGTTTATTTTGGACACTTTAATCCCCTTTGGACACTTTTATTTTATTATTTCTGTTGAATAAAAGCCTCTCCGAGGCCTGACGCCACACCCACTGTGTCTGTCGTTTGCTCCTCCCGTCACAATATTTAAAAGAAATGTCTTTTAATTTTGTAGTTTATATTTATAAATAACTACATTTACTTGTTTTCATGAATGTATTTTACAACAATGCAAAGAGCAATGTGCAACATTTTACCAGATTTAGTCCTTCACATATTCACTTTTATTTGTTCCCCACTATGTTATTTCACTAAATGTTTAGATTTTATAAAATTGTGCACTCATGATTTTTCTAGAATAACTTTTGCTGCTAAATTATCCACTAACCTAGTTTATAATAGTATTTTTGTCATAGATTATGATTGGGCCTGTTTACACCTGGTCATTTCATGCGTTTTCTCTGATCGGATATCTATCTGATTTGTTAAAACGTTTCCATTTACACTTGGCCACATAAATCTTCACAAAATGGATATAAATCTGATCTTCAATTCCCGCGCTGTATATAAATTTAACGAAGTTCACGTCAACGAAATCAAAAGCGCTGCATTTTATTAATTATCAGCTCATTTCCAGATCAAAGACCGCAATAGAAGAGAGCGCGGCATCAGCACTGGAAAGATAAGCTTTTCTTATACTTTTAATGAAGATGATTGTGTGTTGAGCATTACTTTCAGTTTCATTTGTGGCCGTTTGCATGTCTGCTTGCTGAAGAGATACTCAGCTACTCGTCTGCAGTGATGCGTGTTGCATTACCAGTGCATGACCAGTGACCAGGTGTAAACAGCCCCTATATATATTTTCATGTTATTTTTCATTAAAATGAAGTTGTCTAGTAGATACAAGTACACAAAAGAGTGACACAGAAGTATAGAAACTCTACATTGATAAAAAAAAAAAAAAAAACTGCGCTAAGATCGGATCGGAATTGGCCGATACTCAGAATTTTCTGGATCGGATCGGATCTGAAAAAATTGTATCGTTGTATCCCTATCGCATATGCGAGTGATTTACTGGCAATGTGCTAGCACGTTTGTATTTTAGCGAAGAAGAGTTGATTTCCGATTTGCAGCTAGCGGGCTTGGTCTTGTTTAAGAAAATGGTATTGGATCGGTACATGGGTTCAAGTACTCGCAGATACCGATGCCAGAATTCTTTTTGGTATCGGTGGAATTTCCGATACTAGTATCAGAATCGGAACAACCCTTGTGGTCATCAGTGATGGGAATAACGGCGTTATAAATAAACGGCGTTACTAACGGCGTTATTGTTTTCAGTAACGAGTAATCAAACGAATTACTATTACAACGCCGTTACCGTTACTGACAATAAAATGCGCGTTACTATAATTTATTATAATATTATTAGAATTTTATCTTTCAGTTCATCTGAATGGATGCACAGTGTGGCTGTATTTGACGTACCGTTCACTCTAGTGTGAATGCGCACGGCTCGCCGTCACTTTGTCTCACACACACTCGTGTGTGCGCGCGCGCGCAAAGAAAGATACAGAGCAAGAGAGTCTTGCATAACATGCAGAATTGACGTGCTACATGTAAACGATATTCTTTGTTGTATTTTTCTGTCAAATTAACGGAGTTCCTTTGGAATTCTTCAGCTTTTAAGAACTGCCGGTTTGTCTGGTAGTGGGCGGAGCTAATGCGCAAACGGCAATCTCATTGGCCGGCGCTCACCTATTATCCTCCCTGTTTTGATTTCAGCAAATCAATTTGAGCGAACGCAGACTACGTGATTAATATTCATGAACCCAGCAGCTCATTAATCCTTAGTGCATTTTATATTGTTATTAGTAGCCTACTGGAATTCGTAGTAGTTTTTTTAACTTATCAATTCCCCCCCCCCCCCTTTTTTTATAGAAACACTAAATGACATACAATATCTTAAGCACCACCACCAGTCCTAAGTTCAGTCAACATGACAAATATGCATTCATACTTGGTTATTCTAATTACTAAAGTTCTATCATCATATAATGCTAAATTATCATAATATCATATTATATTGCTTGACTGACTGATGCTAAGTGTCGTACTGTTATGTACTAACATAAATAGTGTAGATTAATGTACAATGTTTTATAATAATAATTTATTCTATTTAGTGTCCATTTCATTAATTTAACATATTTAATATTTGGGGCATCCAAGTTATTTGACATTTGATTTTTCTTTCTTTTTTAAAGTAACGCAATAGTTACTTTCCCTGGTAATTAGTTACTTTTATAATGATGTAACTCAGTTACTAACTCAGTTACTATTTGTTAGAAGTAACTAGTAACTATAACTAATTACTTTTTTAAAGTAACGTGCCCAACACTGGTGGTCATTAATCAATACAATAAATAGAAAAGAAGGACTCTTAAAATATTAATAACTTAGTTTTCTGCCCAGTAGATCCAGGGACAGCGTGAATTGTAATGGTTCAAACCCAATAAGCGAATAAAGGTTTGTTTTTTTTTTTTGCATTGTGACCCTGTACCCTATTCTCTTTTACGGATTGCTTTGATTGAACTGCCAAATACTCACAAAATTAGAGGATTTTGCGGAAAATTGTATTTGTTTCAATATACTGTATATGTATTTGGTCTCAAAGTGATAAAGCATAATAAACCTGCTGCTATGTCACATGTTAATAATGTTAATCAAACAATAAAAGAGAACATCACTCACTGCTGAAAATGTGTTGGGACTTTAATAAGTAGGACTATATTAATTTATACAGTGGGACTATGCAGTGTTTTATTTTACATTTGAGACAGTTCTGTTGGTATAAACCAACCCGATAAACATAAAGCACTGATTATTTTATTTGTATCGTTGATGTATTTTATTTATTCATTCTATTGCTTATAGTTAGTAATTAAGACTGTCTAGTGTCTTCAATAAGCTTGAGACCTCCCTGCTACTTAGTATTTAAATCATTTAGGCTGTTTGTTTTTGCTGTGAATTAGTATCAAGAATTGTGAAATTTAACAAATTGGTATCATATCTATCTACCCTTTATTCCAGAAAAATAATTATATTGTAATATCATTATCATTAAATACAGTAAATTACTTGTATCATGATGTAAGATTTTAGTCATATTTCCAACATGTGAAACAAACATGAATACAAAGAATACATTTCTAAAAAAACTTAATAAATAAATATAAGGTTTTTTTTCATTCATGTATGTCCAATGTTTTGTCTGTGATGTCTTTCTCTGTACAATGGATATAATAGAACCTTCCAAAATATATAATCTGTTATATATATAATGCAATCATTTCTCTCTTTGAAATATGATACTGGTATTGATTTCACACTGAGTCTGTCTTTTGTGTTAGTGTAGTCCACTAATTTACACTTGTACATTATTAAATTACTGATTTATTAGCATTATCTTCCTCAGCTCTGCTGCAGTATAGAATACACATATACACACAGAGCAGGAAGAGCAGAACAGAGTTTGATAACATTTTTAGGACACTTGGTTTGAACTGTTTGCTCAGTTTTATTTTATTTTTTAACAGTGTTTTACAGTTATGTGGGATTTTATAAATGTAACACATCTCTCTCTTTCTCTCTCTGTCAGTGTGCTGTTTTGTGGTCCATAAACGTTGCCATGAACTTGTCACATTCTCATGCCCTGGAGCTGATAAAGGGCCAGACACAGACGTGAGTATGCAAATACACACACAAACAGTGGATCTATTCAACAGTTCTGTCCCACTTGGCATGTTTGTGTCACAGCTCACTTAATAAAATAATGTTCATCTTGCAAAAGACATGTTACTTACATCAAACACTTTGTTTTAAAAGAATATTAAAGGTTGAAACAACTTTAATTATGTGACTTTTTTGGTGTTCAGATGCTTTCTCCTATCCCAGTTTGGTGTGCAGGGAAAAGTATAAGTAAACCATTCATAAGTGAGCTGAGGGTGGGCCTGTTTTGTTTTTTCTTTTTTTCTTCAATCAATGACTGACTGGTGGCATATTCAGAAAGCTGTTTTGAAAGCAGTGTTTGTTTTTACAGTTCTGCGCAGTGGTGCAGAAATGACGTACTTCAGCTCTCAATCAACATCTATGACATGCTTTCAGTTATGTCTCTTTTTTTCAGTTTGTGTTAACATTAATCCTTTAACTATTTCAAAATTGAATTGTCTACTAAAATTGTCCCTTTTCATTAGGGGAGGGGGACAAATTTGATTCACATATGAATCGTGATTCAGTCTTCTAGCGATTCGCATCGATTCACAAATGTCAAAAATTGATTTTCTAGTTAATATAATGATAATTAGGAATGTGCCCGAATCCGCGTTCAGAAAAGAAATGACATGTATTACAGAACCTATAAATACGAGATGGGAGGAAAACATATATTTCAATGCTTTCTCTCGCAATTATATAGTTGGGTAATTATATTGTATATAAGTTGCGGGCATCAGGGAGCCGTTATTAATATACGGGGAGATTCAAGATTCGCAATCACACATACTCTGTGTATACTACAGAGCGGCAATACTTACCACACATTTTACAAGATTAGATATTTGTCAGTGGTACTCAGGATCTGCAAATCATCCATCATCCTATCGGTCATCTCTCCTTACTCTGTTTATGTGGTAAGTGAAATTTTATGTACTGTAATATAACAACCGCTAATAAGCGTCTAACCATGTCCCTTTAGTGGCTCTGTAGAATGCGTTGTTCGTTTTCCGTGCCTTTCCGAATACGGATTCACTATTTGGGCACATCCCTAAAAATAATAATAATAATAATAACATGATGTTGTCAGAACAAAACAGCAAGAGCAATGGAGGAGGAAAAACAATTACATCTGCCCCATTTTCAGCGAGGGCAAGTGTTTGAAAAAATATTCTATTAAGTATTGATCTTTTGTTATTATTGGGAAGTTTGAAATATGAAATTTGATTTATTAGGAAGTTAATAGTTAATAGGAAACACTGATTTCTTGAGTCAGGACTACCTGTACTGTAGACTGGTGTGTTTTTGTATCGAAATACTGGTGCGTTTGATGTCCAGTGTGCACAAGAAATGTGATGAAAAATTGAGAATCGTGATTAAAAATTGAAAAAAGTGAATCGATTTTTTTATTGAATTGTGACCCCAAGAATCGATATGAATCGTGAGGTTCCGAAAGATTCCCACCCCTACTTTTTATTTGTCATGTTTATAAATTCACTGTAAATATTTTTTTTTAGTCAAGCTATAATTTAGTGTATTATTCCACCTGCCACAGCAGCACTACTAAGTTATATTTCATATTTAATTACTTTGCACATAATGTTTCTCTTACTTGCAATTCACACTCAGATTATCACTCTAAGCAAACGTTCTATAATACATGACCAAAAATATGCTAGGGCTGTCGCAATTCGTCGATTTTAGTGACTAGTCAATTTTCAAAAATCGTCGACCTTCATTTTGCTCGTGTCGACTAACCGGCAAAATACCGGAAGTGGCGCATTTCACTGACGAAAATCCATAAAACACATTATTAGACTATTTTCCAAGGCTGCATGATATATTAAACCCATTTAAAAATCATAATTAAGCATAATTGTGAATTCACAAATGCTATGATTTAATTAAATAATTATATGAAATGCAGTTCTAATACAGTATATGCACTTTTATTATTTACATGCGTGTAGGTTAAGCACGTGCGTCTCACAGCATCTCACAGTAGTTCTGCAGAAACTGTTATCATTTACATGTGTGGAGCGTCTCAAACTCCTTCTCTTCATGTTGTTGTGAGTTTGGGTTAATTATAACGTTCATCTGGGAACGCAACGTGCGCCATTTCATCAGATTTGTGAGGTAAATCATTTATAAATCTAAGCAAACACAGGAGAATACATCGCAATTTCAAAATAAAAGCTCAAACCCTCACTCTGAGTTTACACGTTTTGATGTCCACATATTCATTTAATTACAGTGGCTATAGCATTTATGTAATAAAGAAATGGCCAAATATTAAAGATTAAGTGGACATTTGAATTAAATGGTGCTTGGTCAATATTAAACAAGGATTAGATCGCGCAGTAATGTTTAATAATAATCATCAGGCGCCCCCTGCAGGCCTTTGTTGTAATGTGTAATGAACATTAGCTCTATTGTTTATAATACATTATGTATTTTAACAGTTTTGTTCAATAAAACATATGATTTCTTGCTTTTGATGCTTTATTTGAACTAATTATTATTGCATAATTGCTATTATATATGTTTTTTTAGTCATTTTAAAAGCTATTGTTCTCTTATATCTATTTTTATTACCACAAAAAATATATATATAATTATAGGGCCCTATGAAATCTGTTTTATTTCAAAATTCATTTTTTTCCATTTTCATTTTTCTATCCTCTGTTTTAATGGTTAAATTAAATTTTATTAAATCAAAAAGCCTGTCTAATTAATTGAGTTTTACAGTTTTATCTGTACCAAATTCTGTTTTCCTTTATTTTCTGGATTCCATTTTAATGGTTCCGTTAAATTTTAATAATCAAAAGCATCTCCAATTAATTGATTTTATATTTTAAAAAAGTTTTTGTTTGTTTTTTCTTTGTTTTTTTTCTTTCAGAAATATTGCACATTTACCCTTTTCACCTAAATAAATTCTGGTAAATAATATTTCTGGTAAATACTCCTTTAAAAAGTGTTTTTTGATTTATAATTTTATTATTAGTAGACTAGAACACGTGGATATGTTGTCTTTCTTACACTATAATACTGAACTGATTTCAGTGATTTGGACCATGAGATGGACACTTGCTTCTTGCACTCTGTTGCAATTTACTTTTGCTTTAAAAAAGGATTTCATAGAAATTCGGATTTCATTTGGTTTAATAAAATATTCTTAAGTAAAATTGTTGATTTTTTTATTTTTTTTTTTTTGCGGGAAATTAATCGTTTAGATTAATCGATTAATCGATAAATTAGTCGATAGATTAATCGAAATAAAAATAGTCATTAGTGGCAGCCCTAAAATATGAATACTTGTAAGTGGTGTGTGTGTGAACTGTCTTGACAAGTGGTGTAGTGGTGGAGTAACCAGAGATATTCAAGCTTCTGAGACACTCCTTTTTATAGAGCACACAGCATGGACGACTGTCATACTGTAGCTGTGGAATAAATTCCCAGTGAGAACTGTTTACAAAATCTGCGCATAGGCTGGGGTTTGTGTGTAAACAGTTTAATCGCATGCTCAATTTCCCAGTGTTTAAACTCTGAATACAGGTTTTGAAGGGCAAAACATGCATACATGCACACAGCCTGCTTCATTGTGATTAGTTGAAACTGTAGGAGTAAAAGCATTGCAAATATCCTTGTGTTACTGACCTTGAGAGGTCTCTGCATTTCATCTGTAAATGAATACCCAGCTCCTGAGAGGGGTCAGAGCAACACATCTGTCTTGAGTAAAGAGCTGTAATTGGCTGAGGATTTCTTGTTTTTACATATACACACGTGTATACACAGAACAAGCTTGAGGCTTATTCTGACTGGCAAATAATCAAAGCTAAATGCTGTGTTTGTTAGATTAATGCCACTCATTAAAGAAAACTTTTCTGAACACAGTCAGTTCGTATAAACCCTCACCCCCGATTGTATTGTGATTTGTTTAACATCTCAACAGACTTAAATCGTCACATTTTATCATCGATTTTTAACTGGCTCAGGATGCATCATTACATTCCTATATTGCAATAAATTATATTGTTTCTACAGATATAATTAACTTTTAAATGGATATTTTTATATTTCACCTCTGTTTTAATCAATTGTAATTTGCAATGCTAGTATTGTTGTGATTTAACTGGTTGGCTGGATTCATGGCTCATTAAGATTTAAGATGTTTTGCCAAACCATTTACTGTACCACTTGTCATTCAACCAATGTTCTTTTCAACTTTTCAAACAAATATTCTTTTTACACCTACAGTGGATAGATCATTCACATGCAATTTCTTGCATTTGGTGCGAATAGGCCTGCATGTTTTATTTCTAGGAGGATGTTTTTTTTATATATATATATATATATACATGGGTGTATGTCAACCCCCTTTAAATAAACATAATTTCTTTGTTTGTTTGTTTTTTTTGAGGTTAAATCTGCATTAGACTATTAAGAGGATGTAATTAATTTAGTAGTTTATGTGCTCTTGGAAAGGTTCATATGTCAAGGGTGACAGTTGTTCATTATTATTTCCATCAACATTGAGAAATTATCCACGGGAATGGAAATTAAAATCAGATGAAAGTCTCCTTGTTTCAATTGTTGTATCAGAAGTGGAGAATAAGCTTTAACAGTTGAAATACAGAAATTAGAAATAATAATTATAAGAAATGAAACTATAATTTTCAATTAAAAAATTCTCTAAATGAGCCAAAAAGGCCGTATGTACACTGAGATCATTCATTCATTTATTCATTCAGGCTGGTTATGTAAGCAGGGCCCCCCTTAACTTAAAGTGTTGAAACCTTGTAATGAAACCTCTGCACCTTATAGCAGGGGTCGGCAACCTTTTCGGCATGACATGCCATTTTAAATTTTTCTGGTGGTTAATCACTGTGCCAATACAATGCATTCCCAATGCATTCTGTATTTATACAGTACATAAACATTTTTAAATGATACGATAAAAAAAACTATATTTGATTTTCATGCAAGTAGTTTCTTAAGATTTTTTCATAAATTGTTTTTTAATCTTTTCAAAAGTTTCTTGAATAACAGATATACAGTGTGACCGTACTGAACACCACTATATGTGTGTGTGACAAGGCCAATGCATTAAAACCGTTCAGTTTAATCACCATTCTATATTAATGCGCTGCTTTAAATGATGTGCGCGCACACACACACACACACACACACACCACTCTCACACTGAGATCGGAGATCGCGCTGTGCAAAAAGTAACATTCAGAAGCTCATAAACTTCTTTTCAGCGCTGCTACGCGACTTTTACTGAAAGACTTTTACTTGATACTGAATCGCTACATTATATTTCTCAGCAACGTGGGGGGGGGGGGGCGATAAAATCGCTGTTTTTTAAGTAACTAAACTCATCTTAATTGTTTGTAGAGAGAGACACAGATGAAAACAATTCACACATCTCTCTCTCTCTCTCTCTCTCTCAAAATGGCCATATTTGAGAAAAATATTTGAGAAAATTTGAGTAGTTTTCATCTCTGGATATAGTTGTCGGTCATTTAACATTTTTATCATAAAACAGTTGACTAATATTAAATGATTTGCAGTAAGGATGGGCGATATATCTCATGCGATATGCATGCGCATCTCGTCAGTAAAGCCGGTTCCTTGATTAGCGGTTAATCTCCATCACCTGTTTTCAAATGGAGCGGCATTTAATACACAGAGCCGTAAATCACTGACAAGCTACGCAATATCGCGTTCATAATGAAGGCGATATATCAGTCGATATATGCGTAGCTTCTCTGTGAACTATGGCTCTGTGTATTAAATGCGCTCCATTTGAAAACAGGTGATGGAGATTAACCGCTAATCAAGGAACCGGCTTTACTGACGAGATGCGCATGCATATCGCATGAGATATATCGCCCAGCCCTAATTTGCAGCTTCATCTTACCTTGCTCTCTTTCTACGTTAAACTGACGCTTTGCGCTCTGCTTCTGTGATCAGTAAACCCCGCCTACTTTGATTTGATTGGCCATCTCAGTCATTTTGACATTGACACACGCTGTTAGACTGCTGAGGCTTTGATCTGAAGCACCTAGTATGTGCAGCGGTCGAGCACGCATCCATAGACTAAGTTAATTCTCACACTTTAATAGTATTTATAGCTCCCAGGGGTGCATTAATGCACGGGCTTCAAGGGGCTGAAGCCCAGGGGCCTACAAGGGAAAGGGGGCCCACTGGCTGCAGGGAAATTATATTTTTATAATAATTATTTATATGGGAATTTGCAGCAGTGACAACAGCATTCTGTAAACAAACTCACACACTAATTTTCAGCAACGCCCTGGTTGTAATTGCCTATACAGTGAATGGTTCCGTTTAGGTTCCACCCACACAGTTTGTATAGTTGGTATGTTCCACCGATATACTAGTGTTCAACTTCATGTAGCGCCAAAAAGACCTATCGCCGAGAGTAGCTGCTTGCAGTCGGGGGCGGAATTGAAAGCGGAGACGTGAAGTCGGACTCTTTCTGCTCCCGGTAGTGATGCTCTCACGGTGTTTGCATACTCTATCACAGATGAAGTGAATAGGTGTGTTCGACTTGAAGAGGCGCTGTGCAGAATGATCAGTGTATGACATCTATATATTTCATCCCAAGGACACTTTAAGAATCATATACTTTTTTGTTTGTTTGTTTAGATAAATCGCTCAGAGGGGTTTGGCCAAATGATTAGACAAACTAGGGGGGGTTTTTGTTTTGTTTTTTTATAAATCATCCAAGCACCCGATTCCTAGCCATTTCTAATATACATTTGATATGACTAAATATTATTAAATTTAAAGAAATTCCAGGATCAGTTCCCTCTTCACGTAGGCCTAGTATTTTCATCGGGTCAGTCGTAGAAAAATCTGATTGGCTGATAACTTTTGACGTTTAATCCAGGTGTGAAAATAATTAATATCTAGCACAAGAGCACGGAGAGATGTGCGAGTGCACAGGACAAAGTTTGAGCGCGCACACGCAGGTCCGGTTTTGTGGGAGAGCAAAGGATATCCGCGTGCGAGCGGGGAGATTCACGCTCGCGCATTATATTAATCTACTTTTGCGCTACAAAAATGCGCTCTCGACATTTGGCAGTAAAATAAGGCCATACATATTCACTTATATTCACATTTTACGCAGAACAGTGTTGTGAATGTTAACTGGCATATTAACAAGAAAAAAAAATCTAAATTTGACATAAATAATTGTCAGGAAGCTTAAAAAAAAAAAGGTAGCTTTCTGAGGTAGGGGGGCCTGCCGTAATGCTGTAGCCCAGGGGCCTCTGGTTATCTTAAGGCGCCCCTGATAGCTCCTAACAGGCTGTGTGACTATGAGAAGTTATTACCTCAAAATGTACGTTAGTATGCAGTTTTCCCTATTGCTCGCATGCCAGCGATTATCCCTTTGCATGCCACTGTTGGTTGCCGACCCCTGCCCTATAGAGTGATTTTTAACAATAACTTATAAATTTGATGACATACCTGTCGAGCCTCAGGGTTGTTAATTGATAGTATAAGCTGTTGTTGAAGCCTTCTGTTCACATTATTTAAACTTATTTTTCAAATAATTGTGTTTAACAGCAAAATATGTGCACAAATTGCACCAGAACACCCTCTCCCGGCACTGCGATACGTTTCATGATTTTCTCACAAAATGAGATTCAGTACATTATTAGTGAAAAAGTATCCTTTTTATTATTTCTCAGACAAAATGTTACACATTTCTTTGTGAAATTGAAATATATTTTATGTCAAACAACACACACACACACACAGGCATATACTGTATATATATATATATACAGGGCCTAAAATTAACACTCGCTAAGCGCCAAATGCGAGTAAAAATCAGCGTTGGCGAGTACATGTAACAGTGTCAGTCGCCAGTTGGCGGGTAAATATTTTACGAAATATAACAATGCAATGTAGTGAGAACAACAGCCAGTTTTTAAAGAGATTCGCTGTTTCTGACATAAGCGAATAAAATAAGCTTTCCGAAGACGAGCTCATCGTGATTAGCTGTTCTGTCATAAGCGACAAGAGCAAATCAAATAATATACAAATGGGCTGATAAGGTCAGAGCAGTGTGATGGCCCGCTTGTCCCTAGACACGGTTCTGATAACTTTTGCCTGAGAAGATATTACTGCTTCATTTCAGAAGATTAACTTTTCTCTTCTTTATTCTTCATAACCCGAGAATGTGGCGACATACCTGGGGTTACGGTGCATAAACGGTGCAGTGAAGTAGGATATAGTTTGAAAGGTTGCTCGTTCGGCTGAACACATACGCTGAGCCGCTTCAGACAGCACACCAGTAGCGCTTCAACGGACAAAAACACACACAATTATGTCAAAATACACGGTTTTGCGGTAAACATAGTCTTAAATGAGTTATAAAGTCTTAAATGACCGTAAAGAGTTTGGAGAATCTAGGATATGTGTCAGATCCACGTCATGCGCATCAGGTTTTAAAGAGACAGCACTGATTTCAAAGTGAAACCTGCTGAAGTCTGTCATTGATGTAAATCAAAGAACAAAAGAAAAGCGAAATCACTCGACTGCTCTAGTCGTTGATTAACTTTTGTATCTGAATAAAGATTAATCTGTATAGTTTATGCATATACAATGTATAGTTTATGTGAACTATAAATTGTATATGCATAAACAATTTATAGTTTATGTGAAGATTGTTTTAAAATCACTTAATATTTCAGAGCCTATTAAATGTAAAAAATAATGGCTTTCAATTATACTGTAATGTTGAATGGCTATAATTAATAGGGAAAATTGAGGGAAAATGCATTTAATAGAGACACCAGTAGCAGTATTGGTATTAATGCTTCATTAATAATAGGCTACTTTGTAAAAAGATGGCATTAAAATATACTATCTTTATGTTGTTTCTACATTAATTTGGAGGTTCAGTGTGAAATTATGACAATATAAATATGCAATTAATCATGATTAATTACAGAGAAATGTGTGATTACTTTTTTAAATCGATTGACAGACAGCACTAATGTTAACCTTTTATAGATTTTAAATTTCAATTTACCCCTGCAATACATGAACAGTGTTGATCCTGCATGTTGTCATCCGCGATCATGATGACCGACCGTAATATGAGACTTCTCCTGTTTGCATTGTGATCTGTAAACCCTCGCTTCGAGTTACCCACCGTATTTATTTTTAAATATTTTATAAATCCCTTCATGGAATATTTAATTCCCATTTGGTGGCCTTCTGTGTCCAAAATTGTGCAAAAACATCGTGGGACAAGGTTTTCACACTGCAGCTGTCGTTGTAAGACAGTGAGCAACTCCGTTTGTTTGTCCGAGGGAGCAACGGTAACTAAGAGGGGCGGGGCTTACCGATAGGTCAATTCCGTGTTTGGAAAGGAAATTAAGTGTACTACGGAACCCCTAAAGGGAATAAATTGCCCACGAAACGTTAGGATAAAAAATATATATATTTCAGTACTTTCTCTCGCAATTAAATCGTTGGGTAATTATACTGTATATAAATTGCGGGCATCACTGAGCCGCTACTAATATGCAGGGCACTGAAACCGCTTTCGAATGCGCGCTCTCATTTCACTTTCACTATCGAGATTCATGATCACACGGACTCTGTACTAGGGGTCGACCGATATGTGTTTTTCAGGGCCGATGCCGATATCGATTATTGCAGACCAAGTAGACCGATAACCGATATTTTGAACCAATATATATGTCTGGTGTAAAAATGAAAATTAATGTCAAAATTAAGAATAACAAGGGCTCTGACAAAAACTGCCTTCCCTGGTGTTGGTTGCACTTCTTACTCTTGTCTTCCTCCATGCATCCATCTACAATAGGGGTAATATAAAGAGAGAGTTAAAAGTGGGGCCACTGTAGAGCTGCACGATATATTGCATGCGATTGTCATGCGCATCTCTTCAGAAAAGCCGGTTCTGTGATTAGTATTAAATCTCCATCACCTGCTTTCAGATGGAGCGGCATCCCTTTAGTGGCTCCGTAGAACGCGTTATTTGTTTTCTGTGTGTTTCTGCATACGGATTCATGCTTCGGGCACACCTCCTAACCCGGCCCCCCGATGTCATCGTCCATCACAATGTTTCACTGTAGACATCGTCCGATGCCAATTTGGTAGACATCGCCCAACCCTACATATGTTTGTGATGGTGATTTTAGTTACATTATTCCGCCATTAGTGAGCAAGACAGCAGTACTTTATTTTGAAAGAGACTGAAACAGGGTTGTAAACAAGATATTTTTAATTGCAACAACATCTCATAAGACATAGTCAACAAATGCACAGAGCAGAGCTGTCGTCTGAAATCACTCTTAACTGATAAAAGGATAGTAGGACAAAGATATCACTTTCGAGGTGAAGTGATGTGTGGCCAAGTATGGGAAAGGGAAGTGGTGTGTGGCCAAGTATGGTGACCCATACTTGGAATTTGTGCTCTGCATTTAACCCATCCAAGTGCACACACAGAGTAGTGAACATACACCTGGAGCAGTGAGCAGCCAATGCTGCGGCGCCCGGGAGCAGTTGAGGGTCCGGTGCTTTGCTCAAGGGTCTCACCTCAGTCGTGGTATTGAAGGTGGAGAGAGTGCTGGTTATTCACTCCCCCCACCCACACACACACAGATGTCTGATTTCACATAGAACTACCGGGTTTCTCCCAATAAGTTAATATACAGCCTATTATGATAATGCTTTAAATAAGAATCTGAAAAGAAAGAAATTTTTAATAAATATATTTTTTACGTTCGTTATTAAGTCCAACCGCCCCTGTGACAGATTTAAGTTTCACTTTCCATAATCCGTGACCAACAGAGCATCTTGGCGGCAGGGATTAAAATCTTTAACAAGACTCAAATTAACACAGGCAGAGTAAGAGGTGTAAGAGGTAGGGTGCAAGTGATTTCAAAACATTTCTAATTTGATTTTTGGATGATGTGAACATAGGCGCCGAATGGCTGATCACCCATGGAAAAACTTGAGCTATTATCTATTCTAGAGCCCGACGATATATCGTATTCTTATGTTCTTATCGATATTCTTAGTTTTTGCATGATGATTTGATGATGGATGGTTCATTTTTAACAGCAGATGTTAGAGCTGTTCTGCGCATCACTGCATGCGTCTGCGGCGCATTACGGCTCCACGGCAATCGGAGCTGATCGGCACAATCAGTGCTTGTGTTTAGCCTATTTCAGCCGCGCCGTGTCCCAGAACTCATGCTTATCACATCGTGATATCACTCATACTTACACAGCATAGTTTGTCAGTAACGTAGCAGATTGAAAAGTTAGTATCTTTCTGCAGTCCAATAGACGGCAGTACAGTGGTGGCTTGAGTCTGTTGAATGGTGATTTAATATACTTTGTCACCTAGTTGGTGAGACGCAATACTATAAAGTAAATAAACAGTGTCTCCATCTTTTACTTTCACAATGAGCTTATCATACTCGTTTGCTACATTAGTAGGGCCCTATGATTTCCGCGATGCAGAAAATGCGGACGGAAGCAAGGAATCAGTCATATTTTTGATGAATAAATAAAAAACAGGTCAGTACACTTAAATCAAATTGCGATATAGACTAATGTCTGTGAATATTAAACTGCAAAAAGACTATTTAAATACGAATCCTCATGTTCTGCATGTTCATTTGATTACCAGAAAATACACAACACAGAATTTGTGAGAAAAAATATATATTATTCATTATTATTATTCATTTTAGATGTTTACATTTGGGAAAGCTAAGCTTCCTGCATAAACCTGCCCCTGTTGGATTGGCAGTTGTTTGTTGCCCTACACAGTTACCTTGTTTATTTTCTTAATTTCTATTTGTGTTTTAAAGTTTTTTATAATAAGTGATGTGAAGTGTACTACTGTTAAGTGCACTGATGTCAGGCTCATTTTGGATAATAAAATTTATTGATAAATTGTTATATACCCTGCCTCCATTACATATTTTTGTCACATCATTATAAGTGTTTGATCACCACATTTGAGTTATCATTGCTAAAAAATTATTTATGTATATATATTCTTTTTATGTATATACTGTATTCTTTATACAGTACCAGTCAAAAGTTTGGACACACGAATGGGAAGTGTGTCCAAACTTTTGACTGGTACTGTACTATAAAATACACAAAGAATATCAGCCGATATATCGATATCTAATCGATATTACGCCCTAATATCGGTATCGGCATTGGCCCCAAAAAAACATATCGGATGGGCTCTAATCTATTCACTATATTGGTGAAACTGATCTTGCAAACTATCCAATACTTGTATACTTGTGTTTGCGCTCTGGAGATAATCAAGAGGTTTATTTTTGTCCAGTGCAAGCTCGTGAATCCTCTTATTATAACAAAACTTCATGAGATTGCGCGATGAAGTAAGACGAGGGACAGCTTTTTAGTGATTATAAAGGCAGTGTTCTTTGTATGCTTTCTATGCTATATATTCAGATCTATTCAGAATTTGTATAGAACTTTTATTTTTCGGCCACAAACACACTGCAAAGTTTCGGGAATGACATCTGCATTTTTATGCATGATTCACACTCAAAAGTGCAATGGATGGGACTAAAATTTAGGGTATATGTGAAATTGTATGTGAATTGAGGCTAAAGCACACTTTCTGAAGCACCCACAGTATTTAATTGTGGATAAAACTAGCTGTGTTTGAGCAGTTTTCACAGTAGCTCATATTTAGGCAATTGCGTGTTTTATGTTGCAGTAGGCTATGCTTCTATGTTGGAAAAATTAGCAGGCTATGTGTTAATTTCCTCCATGAAAATCTCTATAAATTTAGAGTAAACATGCACACGGGCTTCATTGAATACTCCTTGCACCTGTTGATTTCATCTTATGTGAATTATTTGGTTTTATTTAGTGCAAATCTCTGGTTTCATCAGCTCTGATCAGTAATAAACATTTACATTACATTTACATTTATGCATTTAGCAGACGCTTTTATCCAAAGCGACTTACATTGCATTCAAGTTACAGTTTTACATTTTATCAGCTCTTGCTTTCCCTGGGAATCGAACCCATGATCTTAATAAACAACATGATATGCAGCCGGCTAATGGTAACTATCTTTTAATCAAAACATAAAATATTATTTACCCCATTTGTATTTGCGAGGCATCCGTTACACATTTTCCCTGCATGTTAACGTCAGCATTTATGACTGTCGGATGTCTGACTACTTGACTCTGTTTTGCCCCCCGCCCCCAAACATATGATTCGACTATCAGTCGACTATCTGCAAAATTTGACAATTCTGATTTGACTATGTAAATTCTTAGCCGGGGACACCTCTAATGTTTCATATCCCCTTTCTCAGTCTTTTATTAATTTGTTCGGACACATGTCATGTAACAAAATCTCAGATGTGGCATGTAATGTGATCTTATCTTCTGCATTTCCTCCAGAGAGTAACTGTCATCTTTGATTTTTTGCTGCAGGTCACACTATCTGTTGTATCATCAGTGCTTATGTTAAGGCCTACATGTAGCCTACTACACAAAGCCCGTCCTTTACATTTTTTTTTATCTAATTTGTTAGAAAAAATAATACTTATGACAGATTATTTATAATCAGATTTTTCCATTGATAAATACTTTAATCAATTCCAGTTAGCATATTTTTTAATGCAGAGATGTGTACAGTTTCTGTGTAATGTAGGTCTACTAATGACTTCTGTGAGGAATTCTCTTCCAGCATGTTGTTTTGTGGTGTTTTTGTGGTTACGTTCTTCCGGCAGCTGCTTCTGCATCCATGGTGCTGTGGATCAGTGTTGATTATAAGAATGCTCTCTTTCTCTGTGTTTGTTGTGTGTGTAGCAGGCTTTTCTAATAGAAAAAAACCATGCCTCATTGATTCCATTACAAATCCATTAGCTCCCTCAGCCCACTGGAGGCCTGATCTTCAGGATGTCCTTAATGCTGAGCATCACTGAGCTAACAGCACAGGCACAAACAGCCTGTCTACTCACAGGCTTTTGTTCTCCCAGAAAACAGTCCCTCTTGAATTTTAGAAAGAAAGAAAAATTGCATGAATGTTGTCAATTTTAATCACATGAAGGCAGCGTAGCTTTGATTGTTAAATTTATATTTTGGTCATTCAAGTTTCTAGTCCTAAATACAGTCCTACAAATAAATTAATTGATTAAGCTATAAACCTTTGCATTGATACTCTAAATTTGGGCTTTATTTATCAGAATTGCAAGTCTCACAATTGTGACATTTATCTTTTTATTATTATACTTGCATCTCTTTACTTGTCACTTTTTTTATTCATGAGCGCCTGCTCGTCTGGAGACAGCATAACTCTTTCCACAGTTAACTTTACAGTGCTTTGAAAACCATTGTGATAAAAAATAAGGAAGCACATGGAGTATGCGTATTTCACCAGATTTTTACATACACAATACTGCAAATTACAGAGAAATTAAAGAGAAATTTGCATATACGCAAATAGGGATGCAACGATTATAGATTTTGTTGGTACGATTATAGTCTGAGGAATAATCACGGTTTCACGGTTATTACGATTATTATGCTTTTATTCATTTCACAACATAAAATCACATAAACACTTAAGATATTAAGTGTTATTTATTGCTGCCTTTTGAAACAGAAATAACACAGTAACCAATAATACAGCACAAAATAATACTAAAGAAAAAAAGTCCATCTCTCCTATTGGAATTAAAAAAGGTTACATCTGCTCTATAAACATCCATGTCAGTATTTCCCTTTTGAATATAACAAATGGAAATAGATCACAAATGTATTTGGTGTTTTCATTTTGTATATTCTTTCTACATTTCTTTTGGACGTGAGGTACAGAACTTGGAAAGATGGTGAAAAAAAATTTGACTTATGAGTAATACTATAACAGTGATGATAAATCACAATGTTAATTAAGTATTAATATTAGTCTTATATTAATAACTTTATTTATCCCACAGAGGACACTGTTACTAATGAGGGGAATAAACTAAACTATTATTGTAATCAACTGTCATCCATACTTATTCATTATAATAATCTTTATTCATCTGATTTTACATATGGCCTGAGAAAATCATGTCTATTATTTTGGTTTTTGAGATCGAGATCGAGCAGCCCACACAAACATTTAGGAGGACAGAAACTTGTCAACGCTGCCCAGCGACTTTCATTAATAAAATAGCTTAGATACTGGATCGCTACATTATATTAATCAGCAAAGAGGCGGTAATATGACTGTTTAAATAACTGAACTCAAATCTTCATTGTTTGTAGTGACGCGCAGATGCAGGTAGGCTAATTCACACACGCAACTGGCATCGCTCTCTCTCTCTCTCTCTCTCTCGCGCTCTCTCGCTTTCTCTCTCGCTCTCGCGCGCGCTCTCTTGCTCTCTCTCTCGCGCGCTCTCTCGCTCTCTCTCTCGCGCGCGCGCTCTCTCGCTTTCTCTCTCTCTCTCTCTCTCTCTCTCTGCACTATTTAATCTCTGTCTGAAGCAGGCAGAATGCTAGAGCTAACGAACTTCACAGGTGGTCCTTGCCTTCACGTCGTGCATTAAAATCGTTTATTGTACAGCGAGAACAGGTTGGCTAGCCGTACATTATTCCTTATGTATACTCTTTAACAGCAATTTTTACGGCAATATTTAAGTGACGCCCTGGTCATTCTTGGTGTACAAAATGGTCCCACACTATCGACTTAATTCATTCTCTGGTGGAAATAAAGGATCACTGTTTGATTCCTCTGTCATAGTTAATCTAGTGTGTGTAGTGGCCTCCGTGTCTCTGATAAACACGTCATTTAAAGCTGGTGCACCGCTAGTGTAACTTTGTTTTCATTTTGCGCAAGTTGCAAAAGTTCCGTTCCGTGCAACAGAAACACTCGGTGTAGCAGAGCCTTTACGATTAATTAACCGTGACGTTTTAAAGCGCGGTTAATAGTAAAACCGGTTAATCGCTGCATCCCTATACGCAAAATAAAGAAATAAAGATACTCCACTGTAACAGTGCTGTCTCTTTTAGGCCTTCTGAAGCCGATGTTTGCTTGTGCTTGGCTGGCAGATCTGTGAACCTTAGTTTGTTATGTTTACTGTGAATGTGGCAGAAACATGTTCATGATTCAGTGAACATTTTTATGACCTGTGTTTAGCATGTGTGTTAGATTATGATTGCATAAATCCTGTTATTACCGTATTATATTACTGTAACACTCCGTTTTATAGTTCAAATGCAATAGTTCAAAAACAATTTTACAAATCTATTCAACCCCTCATTATTAAGGGGTTAATTTCATACTTAAATAAGCTCACTGAATTGAGTAATATTTAAATAATGCACACATGAATGAATTCTAATGATTCATGTGAATAAAAAAGAAAACTTAAACTTAATGCAAAACAGTATTTATTTATTTATGTAAAAAAATACTGTCATGTAATCATGTATAGGCCTAAAAAGATTGATTCAAACCAAATCATTGGCCAGATGTATCCAAAAGAACTCGGATCTGGCCTAGGTACTGTATGTTATGAGTTACAGTATGTTGTCCTAAGTACCATCTGGTGGATATTATGTGAAGCACAACAATTGTCTTTAAATTCAAAGAAGTGCATGTGCTGTGTGGGTATGCCTGACACTTTTACGGCCATATCTGTATAAACCAAATAATTATAAAATGATAAAATTTTATTCAACGGCCCATTGTCAAATAGTCCTCAAGCAAATAATGGGAGGGGAAATTTTGTTTTGGGATAAAAGTGTTTTGGGGTAGTAGAGTGCATTTCCAGTCGCAGTCCTGAAAGCCAATGTCAAAGCCTTAAATTTGATGTTGGCGGCCACAACCAGTTGAGTAAGACTAATAAGAGGGGTGCGACATGGGCTGCCCTGGCCCTGAAGGCATTGCAGTATTCCAGTCCTGCAGTTGCTGTGAAACATGCTCACACAAGACTGGTCTGATATTCTTAATGTTGAGCAGATGTGAGTAGTAAAGCTCAGCTGAAATATATCGTTATCGTGAAATACCAGGCATGCCCGAATCGATATACTGTTTATTATGTAAAACGTTGTTGTTTCTTGGTCCATATATTTGTGTAATAGTTTTGTGTAGTTAGATGTGTCTTATATCATCTAATGCTCTCACTCTTCTTGTATGATAAAGTAATTTAAACAAAAATCAGAATTTAAATTTATAAAACAGCATTATAAAAAACAGAATCTTGGTTTATTTTATGATTAATGACAGGTTGACTATATGTGATCCCTGTATATATATAGCGCTGGGTATCGAATTTTATACTTTTAAGCACCGAACAAATTGCCTCGATACTATTGAGTATTGAAAAATTTTGTTCAGTACCAAATTTCTGTAAAAACGTCAACAAGCTAATTTTTTTTCGGTAATTGAAGTCAAGGTATTGGTATCAGTAACAATGTCAAAAATGTTTGTACAATACCCAGCCCTATATACAGTATGTGTCATGTTTCTGTACACCTCAAAGTTCCAGTCTCACAATATTTTTATTATGAGATGTATTTCAGTCTCATCCCTCAAAAGTACATTTACAACTTTGTGGTGTTGTTACTCTTTGCCATTTTTTTTACATTTACTTTGCTCCTATATAAGCAAAAAAAGTTGAGTCAGAAAGTCAGTTGAGCTACAAGCATTCCAAAGCAGGCTTCCTGTTTCTGTCTGCTAGCATGCAAATTACAGTACTTGAAATTTGACCCCACATCTCAGTTTTTATAAAACGAGAGTTTTTTTCTCATTTTTGACTAGAGATTTCATGTGATAGCTTTGTTCAGAGGCATTTTTGAATTCCCAGTGGATGACTGATGCAATTAAATATAGAACACCTTTGACGTGCTTTTATAACTTTTACATCTGATAAGATGTTGTCACAGTATATCTTTCTGTATTCATTCACAAGAAAAAGAAGCCTCCAAAAGTCTGACATTAGTCTGCTCTTTGTCATTTGCCACTTGTTGTCATTTGATTATATGTACCTTGTTAAATCCTGTCAGACCTTGCACAAGTGTTTTGCACTGCAGTGGATTGTGCAAAGTTGCTGATGAGGCAACCTTAGCAACCTTTGCATATCCTCAAGTCTTACCAGGTAGAGAGAGAAAGTGGTTAACCTGAACAGATCCTTTGAGCAAGCACCCTGCTCTGATTACCACAGAAGTGACCAGAGGAGCTGTCCTGACAAAGATTTGAATCAGTAAGTCTGCTTACCAATTCATGGTGAAGCCATACATTTCCCTACTAAATCCCATGCCTTTTTTGTTTACTGGAACAAATTTAAATGCAGGTCAACTCTGACTGGATAAATTTGAAATCATGTGGAACTGTAGCTTTAGCATAGTTCAAAGTTCACTGTAGAATTGTTTTGGTGGCTATGAATGTGAGCTTTGGAAATGGGCCAGGCAATTATAGCGTGTTTGGGTGACACCCCCTAGTTAGCTTGACACTCCATGTGAAAGAGATGTTAATTGGGCCTATAAATAAAACATAGAAATTACAAGCCTGGTACCCACCTGCGCTAGAAACACCTGGTCAGTCAAAGGAAAGGAATAAGGGTATAAGAAGCCGAAGACAGAAAAATTATGTGAGGAGGAGGGAATTATGAAGCAATGAGAGGGAGTGTAAAGCATGAGTTATGAATGCAGTATGAATAAACATAGCTAGAGTTAGTTGATACCACCTGCTATGAGTTGACTTTTAAAAGGTCAGGCTGAGCCAAGCCAAATTCCACACTCACATTTACATCTGCTCACCTGATGACAAGCTTATCACAATGAGTGTCTTATGCAGCAGTGGACAATAATAATAATTGACATTTTACTCTGAAGAAATGAACAGAGATACAATAGTGAAGTCTTATTTCTGAAAGAGACAATTGTTGTCAATCGCAAAATTGCACTGAATGATTCTAAATCTGCTGTAATAGGGCAAGCTGTTTACATCCGTTTTTATCCACCAGGTGATCTCAACAAACTTCAAAGGGGGGCAGTCAGGGCACAGAATTATTGTTAAAATAATTAATATGAATGTTATTAATAATGTATTAAAATGCTATAACTTAATTAAAATGCTAAAAAAAACATGAAATAAGTTTTCCCTGAATAGCTATTGTTTTTATTGATGAACAAAGTTCTTGAAACTTATAAAATCACGAAATGAATTGTGGTTAATTAATTTACCTACATCGATATGCCCATTTTTTGGTAATAATAATGTACTGTATATAGGGGATTCAGAAAGATTATGAACCACTGGTTGAAATTGGAGATATGTCTCCGTTTGTGCATCTCCAAGTCTATAGATAGATAGTATCTATATATATATTAGGAGTATTTTTACGGTAGTAATATTTCATTAGGGTGTATCGTACTTTAACTGATTTGTACTCTGTCCAACACTTGTCTGAGACAGAATAATCTGTCTTAAACTCTTGATTACATCCTATTCTTGCATGTTATCGACTTCCATAAATAGATTTAAATGTTTGTGGTAAGATATTTACATTTTGGAATTTGTATGTCAATGCATCTGTTGCTTTTCAGTAAAACCATCGGCAATTGGTCATTTTAGATTTTTTTCTATCTGAAGTTCTGTTTTTTTCTGTAATGTCCGGGATTCTGAAAAGGGCTTTTGCAATCAAGAGCTCTTCAAGCTATAATCACTTCTTTCAGGATGTGGCCTTAATGGGGTGAGATTTGATTGGCTGTTGCCGTGGGAGCTGGGAGACTCATCACGGTGGGTTACTAGCAGCAGGAAGTGATTAGTTGGTAGGTGCGGCTGTAAGAGGGGAATGGTTTTCATATACCAAATGTCAGTATTTAGAAGAAGAGGCTGAGTGTTGGCAACTGGGAGTCTCTTTTGCACACTTTATAACCCCAGAGTGATTCTAGCACTGAAGATTGATATCATGTATCCATTACCCCAAAGCTAGGATTCTAAGAAATTAGTAAATGCACTAAGATGTTGTAAAATCAAATATAAGGAGTAATTTTCCAAAACTGGTATTACAACATTGTGCTCTCTCCTTTTCTTTCTCACAAACAGGCAGGACGACATACTGACTGTGGTATTCGCTGCTATTATCATTTCCTCTGTCTTCACATGCTATGCTACATTTACTGTAAATTGTGTGATCTGAATGTTTTATTGCCTCACTATCCTCTTACCCATAATTGTTTCTCCCTAATTACTCGGTTTACTCATTGTAGGGCTCTTATGCCCTTATTGCACAGAATGTACTTTCTGCATTATCTCTGCTGATCCATCCTTTTTATATTTTGTGCATTTGTTTAAGTATAGCACATAATAATATCTTTAAGATTGTTTACATATAAATAAAGCTTTGCACTCTTAACAGGGTAGTTATAGTAAAGTGACTTCTGTTTGGCCGATGTGTTTGAGGCAGGACTTTTATTTTTACGGCATTTCCCTCTTGTTCGCTGTCATTGTTTAACAGTTCTGTCTAATACAGATAGAGGTCTGTCTAATAATCAGATAGAACTGATAATAATCTAATAATCAGATAGAAAGGGTTAGTTCACCCAAAAATGAAAATTAGCCCATGTTTTACTCACCCTCAAGGCATCCTAGGCATAGCCGCAGGAACGTATTTTGAGCAGGGGGGCTGAGAAATAAAGGGGGGGGGGTGTTGGGGGTGTTGGTCACATGACAAGAGTGATGCGAGACACTATGATCTAAAAGCGCAACTTTTGTTAATAAAAGTTTAATTTATTAATTTAATATAAGCGAGTTTGTCTTTATTGTTGCTGTTTTCATAAAAAAAAATCAAATATAATAATAATAAATAAAACAATGAACCACAGCACATTTGTTTTAAAAGAGACAAAATACCTTATACAACGCAAGTAGGCTATATCCGTCTTATTCATTTTGTTAATAAAAGTTAGATGTTTAATATAGGCCTATGCGAATTTGCCATTGTACTATTTTATGGTTGATGTGCTTTAATTAATAGGCTAATAATGAACCACAAACTACGATCGTTTTAAAGAAAGGGGAAATCCATAGACCGTTTATTTATTTGTGTTACAATGTGGGTAAAACATATTTCCCTTATTCGTATTGTTAATAAAATTTCAAAGTTTAATAAAGGCCTAAGTGAATTTGTCATTGTACTGTTTTATTGTAGGCTATAGCCTTTTTTATTATTAATATGAATAATAATAATGAGCCAAACTAAGCATTTGTTTGAAGTAAGGAAAAAATCCCAAAACAAGGGATGGGACAAAAAATCGATTCACCTAACTATCGCGATTTTTTTATTTACGATTTTAAAATCGATTATTTTTTATACCAGAATCGATATTAATTCATATTAAATATATTGCTTTATATTATATAGTGTACGGCCAAAGAAACGACATCAACAACAAAAAAATTAATTCTTAATGTTTTTCTGATGCGAGACTTTTATTTTAAAAGATGTGCATGAAAGTGGTTGACACTTCTGTCAGATGCAGTTTAAGTAAAGAGTGCCTGAGAAAACGCGCTGTCCCGATTCAGTATCTGTGGTCAGATGAGATTGACAGGCTTAATTGGGGATGCATCGATCCGATACTCAGGATCGGTATCGGCTCTGATCCGGTCATTTTCTGCGGATCGGATATCGGAGAGACGAGACCGATCCAAATCCGATATTGTGTGTACTATTCTGTGTTATTGTTAAGCCCCACGAAAGCACAAATGCTTTATAAAAAGCACCATAAAGTCAAAGTCCAAGTGTTCTGAAGCCGTTCCATAGTTTAATGTGAGGTACAGATGAATATTTAAGTCGTTAAATTCAAGTTCACATAACGTTAAACTCTTCTCTCCGCTGCGGCTGTCAGTCATCCTCCATTCAGCATTCAAACTGCGTGTTGCGTTCGGTTACTACAGTCAAAACAATGAAACTCTCTTCAAGAGCGCTCAATAACTGAGATTTAAAACCGTTAAAAGAAAAGGCTCAATAAACTATCGCGCAGATTTAATAAGCTACGCATCAATATCTCTTTCCTCTGTGCTTTGAACTCCGGAGCTGCGCGCTGTGACTCCGTGCTGCTTCAAGCGCATCATTCTGTGCACGGGATGCGCATAAGTGCTTTGTACCGCTCTCTGTTGGAGCTTTTCGTATTATAATACTTTTGAGCAATGAAATATTATTTATAATGTTTCTTGTACTGTCCTATCAAGGCTATTAATAATCTAATGTATAGCACAGTAATGGAGGCAGCAACATATGATAGATAGGACTCCTCTATCTGTCAGCACAAAAGGATCCAGAGGCAGAAGGCAAGTCAAAACAAAGAATATTTATTCAATGAACGAACTCAGGCCGCCAGCCAGAAAAGGCATTCACAGAACTGGGAAAAAATAGAAAAAACAAAACTGGAACTCGGTAGCTGACTTGACTTGAGCGAGAGGATGTGCGGTCCCGGTCGGAGTGGCGAGCAGCAACCTCCATAGAAGGCAGTACAGTCCGGAAGGCTGCGCCCGAAGGCAAATGGACCACAGACAGCCGACTACAGAGAGGCTGTGTAGTGATAATGCCGGACCCTCGACAGGATTCGACAGGACTTGACAGGACTCAACTTTAACCAGGCAAAACACAGTCCTAGACAAAAGCACAGAGATCTGGCAGAATGGCTGCAAAGCATAATAATCAGACAAAGTAGTCTAGCAACACACAGGTAGAAATAGAGGGACAAATCAGTGTGAAAAGGAAACAGGTGCCGTCCCAATCAGCACGAGCGCTGATTGTAAACGCGAACAGCTGAGACTAAGAGGCAAAGCGAGAAATAGAGAAGAAAAGGAAACTGGAATCAAACCCGGCTCATGACACTATCATATGTTGCTGCCTTCATTACTGTGCTATATATTTAAAATAAATATCTTTTAATTTTGTAGTTTATATTTATAAATAAATACATTTACTTGTTTTCATTAATGTATTTTACAACAATGCAAAGAGCAATGTGTAACATTTTACCAGATTTAGTCCTTCACATATTCACTTTTATTTGTTCCCCACTAAATAATGTTATTTCACTAAATGTTTAGATTTTATAAAATTGTGCACTCATGATTTTTCTAGAATAACGTTTGCTGCTAAATTATCCACTAACCTAGTTTTTAATAGTATTTTTGTCATAGATTATAAATGGGCCTGTTTACACCTGGTCATTTCATGCGTTTTCTCTGATCGGATATCTATCTGATTTGTTAAAATGTTTCCATTTACACTTGGCCACATAAATCTTCACAAAATGGATATAAATCCGATCTTCAATTCCCGCGCTGTATATAAATTTAACGAAGTTCACGTCAACTAAATCAAAAGCGCATTTTATTAATTATCAGCTAATTTCCAGATCAAAGACCGCAATAGGAGAGCGCGTAGCATCAGCACTGGAAAGATAAGCTTGTCTTATACTTTTAATGAAGATGATTGTGTGTTGAGCGTCTGCATCTTACTTTTAGTTTCATTTGCGGCAGTTTGTGCGTCTGCTTGCTGAAGACATGCTCAGCTACTCATCCGCGGTGACGCTTGTTGCATTAGCGCAGTCATATCTGACTAAAATGCCATATAGCCTATAACACGGTCTCACACATTTATTATTTTTACATTTTGGGAGGAGTAAAATTTACATATGTGGTTTCAACAACCAGATGCATTTACACTTGTCCAGTTTCACTTGTCCAGACCACCTCCTGAAGTGTTTTGAGCAATCGGATTTATATTACAAAACGCATGAAGTGACCAGGTGTAAACAGCCCCTATATATATTTTCATGTTATTTTTCATTAAAATTAAGTTGTCTAGTAGATTGTGTTTAACACACAAAAGAGTGACACAGAAGTATAGAAACTCTACATTGAAAAAAAAAAAAAAAAAAACTGCGCTAGGATCGAATCGGAATTGGCCGATACTCAGAATTTTCTGGATCGGATCGGATCTGAAAAAATGGTATCGTTGCATCCCTAGGCTTATTGTCAGTGTCATTATTCTATCGTTATTTCTGTAACTTGTTACGAAATAAAGTCTCTCACCTCAGAAAAGCGAACTATCCTGTCCTGTCAGATGTTATACCGTGTTCGTAGCGCGCACTCTTCTATAGCACGCGCGAACGCGGCGGTGCGCTGTATATCACTTCACTAAAGCGCAGAAACTACGAGCATGCAACGCGTGAAATAAAAGTACAGTACCGATAAATCACATAACTGTACTGCGTGTGTTAGCTGGGAAGGATTTGCATGAAGGTATGATATTCATTCTATTCAGGAGAAGTTTCCACGTTTCATTAACAGTTCATGTTAGTATTGTATATTCACCATGGTAACTGTTGTTTCCATAACCCAAAAATACCATGTTATTTTCACTTTGTGTCATTTTGTATATGTTTAAATGACTGTGGTGGCTCAAACCAACTTAATTGTATTAACAAAAACTAGTTTGGGCACCCAAGTATCGTGATAGTATCGAATCGGGAGGTAGGTGTATCGTCCCATCCCTACCAAAAACCTTTTATTTATTTGTTACAATGCGGGCATGTCTTATTCATTCAGTTAATAAAAGTTTTATGTTTAATATAAGCTACTTTGTGATTGTATTGCTGATGCTGTGTGTGGGATTTTATTTATTTTTTTCGTTAAGAGTAGCCTAATACTGAAAGGAAAGGAAAGATCTAACGTTAAAGATCAAAATAAGCGCTGCAGATGCGAGAATGCGAGATTTGTTGTGCGGAGGTAAATTGACGCTCTCGCTCGTTCTCTGCTGTATCTTTGCAATGGCTGTAGAAATGGTCGTTAATTCTTGATTTGGGTACGGTGCAGGTAATAATATGATCAAAAAGTCATGGCAACAAACGACTTCCTAAGTCAGTTTAAGTTTAAACTAATTTCTCAATCAATTTGATTCAACTTAATTCATGTTTTACTGTTGCTTATTGTCATTGTAGGCTTCTTTTTTCTATTAATTTTAATAAATATACAAATTAATAAAATAAGTTTTATTTATTTTCTGTTACAAAATTTTAATTTATTTATTTTTAACACCGCATCCCCAGCACCTCCATTTTTTCTTGGGCTACACGCCAGGGGGTGCTGCAGCACCCTCAGCACCCCTACTTCCCGTGGTAATGATCCTAGGTGTATATGAATTTATTCTTTCAGACTAATCCAATCAGAGTTATATAAAAAAATTATCCTTGCTCTTCCAAGCTTTATAATGGCATGGAGTTTTTTTGTTCAACAGTCCAAAAGTAGTCAAATAAAGCGCATCCATCCATATTAAAATGTCCCTCACACGGCTCCGCAGGTGAATAAAGGCCTCCTGTTTGTTTTTTTGTTTTTTTAAATATCTATATTTAAAACGATATAAACAGTTTTGTGTAACTTCAGCTAACTGTTGTACACATTTTCAAAAGAGACTACCTTTCCGGCAGATGCCGCCGGACGTAGGCTTAGCGCACGCTCATGTGAGTCTCGCAAAAACCAACGTTTGTTTACAGGAGCAAAGAAAGCAAAGTTTCCTTACTTTACCAAAGGAAAACCAGTCTCCTCTTGGCTTATATCGAAATCCTCTGACATTCTGCTTTACAAATCCTCGTTTTGTACTTCTAATTCGTGACCGGCATTTTGTTTTGTTCTCTCTCCGCAAAGTTTTCACAAACCTTGCAAACTTAGTTGAATCCAGCTGTGAGATCTTGTGAAGTGTGCATTTGTATGTTGCCTGATCGCGTGTTCTCTGCATGACAGTCAGCCCGTGCGAATTGAATACGGACAGAGGGAGAGTTCAGTTTCAGTTTCGTGATTTCAAACTATGCTGCACTTTATCCATTTGCCCACTGCCAAATCCATGTCATTTTCACTGTGTGCTGTATGTAAAATGAGTGTTACCTTGGCTTTATTTGAAAAAATATAATTCCCAATGCACATAAACTTCTCGGATTACTGAGTGCCCTGTTGGTTACAGTGTTTTTATAATATTTTTATTAAATATTTATTTATTAAAAATACTTTGTAATCTAAAGTATAAGTATGTTTATTTTACAATATTTTTTTGAATCCATTTTCTAATTATTTCAAATTTCTTAAATATTAATTAAAATAAATAAAATTATATCGGCTTTATATCAGCCATTGGCCACCATGCATTTTGGCATCGACATCGGCTGTCAAAAAACAAGATCGGTCGACCACTAACTAGGATCATTGAGGTTTGTTCTTGTGCATAAAGCTGGTATGGTTTATGTTCGATGTGCTCTATGCATGTGCGTTAATCATTGTTTATAATCAGCGGATGATGCAGGACACGTAGACATAGCATAAGCTCCAGTGAGAATATGCTAGTCTCTCGAGAACGTCTCGGTTACGTATGTAACCCTCGTTCCCTGAAGGAGGGAACGGAGACGTCACGTCGGATGACCGACGAAATTGGGATCTCGCCAGAGAGACCAATCCACTTCGAGTGTAACTAAACGAGCCAATGGACATTGGCATGCGATCATTGCATCCAGCTGCCGCTGATCACAGCGTGAGTATAAGAGGCAGCAGGTGCACCGCATTAATTCATGCTTTCGCTGAGGAGCCGAGCCGGTGACCCGGCAGCTCAGCGGTGGTACAGCGACTGTGGCGACGGGACGTGACGTCTCCGTTCCCTCCTTCAGGGAACGAGGGTTACATACGTAACCGAGACGTTCCCTTTCAGTCGGTCACTCCGAGTCACGTCGGATGACCGACGAAATTGGGATCCCTACCAAAGCGCCACAGGAGCTGCCCCTTCCAGTGCCCTGTGTAGGCCTCCTGATCCTTCCTATAAGGCAGACGATAGGACCGGGCTCTACACAGAGAAGGTCAACTACTGTTGTTCCTTGAGCAACCCAAACAGCAGGACTTGGGTAACACTGGGAAGCGTGCCCTTCCGCTTGGAAGAGGCACACTGCGGAGTCACCTCCTCCCAGAGGGGGTTAAGTGACATTACTCATGTGAAGTAACCCCGTAGGGCCCTATGCACATGGAAGTCTCGGAGATGGCTTAGGCTGCATCATTAGAGATGGCAGAACGTGGTCTGCCAGGGAAAACACGGCTCTAATAAGCATACCGTGGAATACACATATGGGATCCCAGCAGGGTCTTTCATATGGGCACTAGCCTCACACCAGATTTCAAGAATTCATTGGCTGAAAAGGCCTGGCGCCGGACGCTCCGCCACGTCTGGACGCTGGAGTGCTGGAGGACTCGACAGGGTTTACCTGGTTAAGGAACTCTCTGGAGAATTAGGCGTAAGGACGCCGCAAGCCGACTCTGAGCCGGGCCTCTCAGTGCCACTACCCGTTTGAGGTGAGAACACAGGAGGAAACCGGTTCGACACGTAGGCTATAAAACCTAGCGAACGTGTTGGGAGTCGCCCAACCCGCAGCTCTACAGATGTCTGCTAGCGAGGCACCACGAGCCAGCGCCCAGGACGATGCGACACCCCTAGTGGAGTGAGCACGCAGCCTGAGCGGGCAGGGCACACCTTGTGCTCCATAAGCCAAGGTGATGGCATCCACTATCCAGTGGGCCATCCTCTGCTTGGAGACAGCATTCCCCTTCTGCTGCCCTCCGTAACAAACAAAGAGCTGTTCTGAGGTCCTGAAGCTCCGAGTTCTATCCACGTACTGTCGCAATGCACGTACAGGACAGAGCGAAGCTAGGGCTGGGTCTGCCTCCTCCAGGGGCAGCGCTTGCAGGTTCACCACCTGGTCCCTGAAGGGAGTGGTAGGAACCTTGGGCACATAGCCAGGCCGGGGTCTCAGTGTTGCACTGGAGCTCAAGGCACGATTCGTCGACCGAAAATGCCTGCAGGTCCCCCACCCTCTTGATCGAGGCCAACGCAGTCAGGAGTAGGGTTTTCATAGAGAGAAACTTCAACTCGACTGACTGCAAAGGCTCAAAGGGGGCAATTTGTAGGGCTCTTAGCACCAATGCCAAATCCCAAGAGGGTAAGGAGGGAGGCCTAGGAGGATTTAACCTCCTAGCCCCCCTAAGAAACCTGATGACCAGATCGTGTTTCCCCACCGATCTCCCTTCTACGGGGTCGTGGTGGGCTGAAATAGCAGCAACGTAAACTTTAAGGGTGGAGGGGGACAGCCTACGCTCCAACCCTTGCTGCAGGAAGGACAGCACGGCTCTGATCGAACATCTCCGGGGGTCCTCACGGTGAGAAGAACACCATTCGACGAACAGGTTCCACTTCAGCGCATAGGCCCGTCTTGTGGACAGTGCTCGTGCTGAAGCAATAGTGAGAGCTACCTCCTGGGGCAGGTCACCTAGAACCTCCGCGTCCCGTCCAGGGACCACACATGGAGTTTCCACAAATCTGGACGCGGGTGCCGGAGGGTGCCCCGTCTCTGAGAAAGCAGATCCTTCCTCAGAGGAATCGGCCAGGGAGGGGCTGTCGCGAGGAGCATGAGTTCCGGGAACCAAGTCCTGCTGGGCCAATATGGAGCCACTAACAAGACCTGCTCCTCGTCCTCCCTGATCTTGCACAGTGTCTGTGCTAGTAGGCTCACTGGGGGGAACGCATATTTGCGCAGGCCCTGGGGCCAGCTGTGTGCCAGTGCATCCGTGCCGAGCGTTGCCTCGGATAGGGAGTAGAACCACTGGCAGTGGGTGGTTTCCGGAGATGCAAACAGGTCTACCTGAGCAACTCCGAACCGACTCCAAATCAGCTGGACCGCCTGAGGATGGAGTCTCCACTCCCCTGGAAGTGCTGCTCGAGACAGCTCGTCGGCTGCCCGGTTGAGCACTCCTGGGATGTGGATGGCACGAAGGGACCTCAGATGCTTCTGACTCCAGAGGAGGAGGTGGCGGGCGAGTTGCGACATGCGACGGGAGCGTAAACCGCCTTGCCGGTTGATATACGCAACGGTCGCAGTGTTGTCCGTACGGACCAGAACGTCCTTGCCTTGAAGGCGCCCTCTGAGGCGGCTCAAGGCCAGGCGTACTGCCAGCAGCTCGAGGCAATTGATATGCCAACGCAGTTGGGGACCCGTCCAAACCCCTAACACTGCGTGCCCGTTGTACGTGGCTCCCCAGCCAGTGGCCGAGGCATCCGTGAATACCACAGCATGCCTGGATACCTGCTCCAGGGGCACTCCTGCCCGAAGGAACGAGGGATCTGACCACGGGCTGAAGGTTTTGCGGCAGGCCGGTGTAATCTGAACCCGGTGAGTACCGCGTTTCCACGCCCACCTCGGGATTCGGCCATAGAGCCAGTGCTGAAGCGGTCTCATATGGAGCAGACCGAGCGGCACTATCGCCGCAGCTGCAGCCATATGCCCCAGGAGCCTCTGAAAGAGTTTCAGTGGGACCGCCGTCCTGCCTGATAAAGTCTTGAGGCAGTTCAGCACCGACTGAGCACGTTCCTGGGTGAGGCGTGCTGTCTGGTTGACCGAATCCAACTCCATGCCGAGAAAAGAGATCCCCTGCGTTGGCACGAGTTTGCTCTTTTCCCAGTTGACCCGAAGGCCCAACTGGCTGAGGTGCCTGAGCACCAGGTCCCTGTGTGCGCACAACTGCTCGCGAGACTGTGCAAGTATGAGCCAGTCGTCGAGGTAGTTGAGGATGCGCACCCCCCGTTCTCTCAGGGGAACAAGGGCCGCCTCCGCGACTTTGGTGAAGACACGAGGCGACAGGGACAGCCCGAAGGGCAGGACCTTGTACTGATATGCCCGACCCTCGAACGCGAATCGCAGGAATGGCCTGTGTCGCGGGAGGATCGAGACATGAAAGTACGCATCCTTCAGGTCGATCGCTGCAAACCAATCTAGGGGACGGACGCACCCGAAAATGCGTTTCTGCGTCAACATTTTGAACGGCAGCTTGTGAAGTGCACGGTTCAAAACTCGCAGATCCAAGATCGGTCGTAACCCACCGCTTTTCTTGGGCACAATGAAGTAAGGGCTGTAAAACCCCGACCTCATATCGGCTGGATGGACCGGTTCTATCGCATCCTTCGCCAGCAGGACTGCGATTTCCGCACACAGGACAGGGGCATCGACAGCTTTCACTGAAGTGAAGTGGACACCCCTGAACTTGGGGGGACGCCGGGCGAACTGAATCGCATAGCCGAGTCTGATGGTCCGCAGGAGCCACCGAGACGGACCGGGGAGCGCTAACCAGGCTCCGAGAGACCGTGCCAGCGGAACCAACGAGGCCACCGACGTACCCGCGGAGGGGCAGCATGGTGAAACACAGGGACCCGCCCCGGGGCCTGTGACGGCCTGGCCTGTGATGGCAGGGGGCGGGGTCTGGGTGTGTAGTGTAACACTCACCTGATTCCTCCTCGTGTGGAAGGAAACACAGGAACCCGGCTTGAGGCTTGTGACAGCCCGGCGTGTGACGACTTGAAGCGGGGACTGGAGTGCTACCGCCCTTACCTGGTTCCACGAATGGGCAGGAGGGGTGCTCTTGGGCAACCACCTGCCGCCTGGCGAGAGAGGAAGTGATCCCGTGATGCACGGTTCACCACTCTCTTCCTCTTGAGACCCAGAGATTGAGGAAACTGCTCTTTTATTGATGTTTTGGGTACCGCTGGCTGCTGGGCCAGCGGCGGAACAGAAACAAAACGAAACAAAAGATTCTCCACCCGGCCCTCCTCCGGGGAACGGAGTGGCGCAGTCACCATCTCCCGATGAGCAGTCTCCTCCATCTCCGGGTCGCCCGTCTCAGGGCCTCTTGCACCTGCGCTTACCGCCAGGTTTGGCGGGGGTCTGGACGGGCTGGGCGTCCTGTCTGCGACCGGCTCCACGACGCTGCCTGGTGGAAGGCTGCTGCGGCTGCGCAGGAGCGCAGCAGGTTTCCTCCGGCGCATGATGTGCTTAATCGCCTCAGTCTGCTTCTGTGCTGCCGAGAACTGCTGGGCAAAGCTCTCGACCGCGTCGCCGAAGAGGCCGGTCTGCGACACGGGAGCATTCAGGAACTGCACCTTCTCCTGCTCCTTCATGTCAGCGAGACACAGCCAGAGATGGCGCTCCTGGACCACTAGTGTGGACATCGCACGACCCAGAGACTGTGCGGTCACCTTCGTCGCTCGAAGCGCGAGGTCCGTCGCAGCACGCAGTTCATGTAGAACCGTTAGGTCGTGACCACCCTCGTGCAGGTCTTTCAGGGCTTTGGCCTGGTGGACCTGCAGTAACGCCATGGCGTGTAGGGCAGAAGCCGCCTCCCCACAGGCTCTATAAGCACTGCCAGTTAGGCCTGACGAATACTTACAGGCCCGTGAGGGGAGACACGGGTCACCCCGCAGGGTGGTAGCGGCTGTTGGACACAGTTGCATGGCCACAGACCGCTCCACCGAGGGGATGCCCGTGTACCCCAAAGCGGCCCCACCATCGAGGGTGGTGAGGGCGGAGGAGCCACAAGATTTGTTTCGGGCAGTGAAAGGTGCCTTCCACGATCTTGTAAGCTCCTCATGCACTTCCGGAAAGAATGGCACCGGAGGGGGGCGCTGAGAACCAACGCAACCCCCACCGAGAAACCACTCGTCCAGCCTCGAAGGATCGGGACGCGGTGGAGGATTCCACACGAGCCCGACATTCTCGGCGGCCCGGGAAAGCATAGCCGTCATCTCTGGGTCTGGCTCGGACAACGCTACCACACCCGAAGGGGGCAACGCAGCCGAGTCGTCATCCCCGGAGAGAGAGAGCTCACCCTCCGATGCAGCGATCGACATCTGGTCGTCAGGGGGAGCACCGAAGGAAACGGGTGGTGTACCCCGCTCTGCAGAGGTCCCAGCCCGTTCCAACAGCAACCCCACCGGCTGCGGAGCGCTTGAGGGGTGAGGGACTCCTCTTGGGGAAGGCCTGACCGTAATCCTCAGATCACCTCTGACTCCACCGGATGCAGCGGCGCCCCGGGTGCCGGGACGAACGCCGGATCGCGGCAGAGGCAGAGGGACTCCGCCATGTTTGACATAGCGGAGTCTATTACGCAACTCCGAGATGGTCATGTCCCCACAAGAAGAACATGAACCATCCACGAAAGCCTCCTCAGCGTGCTGAATGCCCAGACACGTGAGGCAGCGATCGTGACCGTCCTGAGGCGACAGAAACCGACCACACCCAGAAACGCACGGGTGATAAGACATCTTTAAAAAGACGCGATCACCCGTGTTGCTCTTTTAGAGAAATTTGCTCTTTCAGTGCTGAAGCACGCAGGGGAGCTGGCCAGCGCACACTCCTAGTGTGTTTGTCAGCACGAACTTGATAGCCGCGAGACCGTGACCACCGCTGCTGTTGCCATAATGCCCGCACTCTCGTTCTCTCTGCAACACCGAAGTAGAGAGCAGTAGTGATGCACCACCGCTCAGCTCCGAAGCGAAAGGATGAATTAATTGGGTGCACCTGCTGCCTCTTATACTCACGCTGTGATCAGCGGCAGCTGGATGCAATGATCGCATGCCAATGTCCATTGGCTCGTTTAGTTACACTCGAAGTGGATTGGTCTCTCTGGCGAGATCCCAATTTCGTCGGTCATCCGACGTGACTCGGAGTGACCGACTGAAAGGGAACCAAGTTTTGTTTACAGGAGCAAAGGAATCAAAATGTTCTTTTTTTTTTTGCAAAGGCAAACCAGTCTCCTCTTGGCTTATATCGCAATCCTCTGACATTTTTCTTTACAAATCCTTGTTTTGTACTGCTAATTCATGACTGGTGTTTTGTTTTGCTCTCTCCTCTTCATTTCCGCGTTCGTCTACATTCTACGTCATCTGCTGGATTGCCTTCTCTCATGTACACAAATACGACAGTTAGCTGAAGCTAGAGATTGCGGTTTATAAAGTTTTAAATATGGATATTTTTCTTACAAAAACTCTAAGAAAAGCATCATTGGTTTCTATTTACGATGTGTTTTTGCAGCATTGAAAATTGTAGCCAATCTCAGACATGTCTGTTGAACATGCGAATGCAATGGCCAATCAGAGGCATTTTTTACGGCAGAGTTTGTTTAGTGAGAGCTCTGCACACACACAATTTGTTTCATTATAACCAACAATATATAAACAGGATGTAAATAATTTTTGAGTCAGTCAGCTTGCACTACAGGTGAACTGAAGTGATATTTGTTTCATTATTTTAATCAGTTTGATTATTTAGGGAGCACTCTTTGCTTGGTTTCTGTATATAAATTTCCTTTTACATAAACCATTAATAATTTGATTAACTCATTAATAATTTGAATACAAGTTTTATTTTTAATTCAGCTAAATACACACCATGTTAGAAGTGGGAATCTGAAATTGCAGGGGGGGGGGGGTTGTTAATGGATGGGACAAAAAATCTGAACTTTCCATTAAGTCTTGCAGTGTAAGTGCAAGTGACTTGCTTTTGTTCTGTTACCTGTAATATGTTTACTTGTTTTGTTTTTTTTGCTAACTTTCCATTTGATCTTTTTAATGGAGTGTTTACTTAACTGAACAATATTTAAAGGCTACTTGCCTAATATTTTAATGTATTATAAGTAATAATAGCATTAATAATTAACACATTTCATTTGTTTAATATTTTTATTTTCCAGTGGTTTAAAAAGTATATTAAAACGAAACAGTTACAATAGATTTTGGTATGGTACTGAAATTGGCACCATGAAATTTTACTGGTGTTTACTGACTACTGAAATGTTGATACTATGACGACATTATTCTCTATCGCCCCAGGCTGAAATCTCTGTGGGCCTCCCATGGCTGTGGATCACGGAAATCATTACCACTTTTCCCCACTTAATAACAGCCCTGAGTATAAGGATGCAGCATAGCAAAATCTGAATAGCTTTGGAATGCACTCTGTTTTCTTGCAACACATGGCATAGGCCCTTTGTCCTCTCACACACACTGGGGCTCTGAATAATGAAATAGTCACTGTAAGATGTAAAGGCTATTCAGTGAGGAAGTGGCATCAGTCTAAACGTAGCCATTTGTCACTGTTTGGCTGAACCCAGAGAACGTTCTCCCTTATATCACAGGCTACAGCTGCAGCAGGGACTATATTTAGTTGCCTTTTCCACACTCACACACACATATACATATTCTTCCTTGGCTTGCAACGTATCTGCCTGTACCACCACCCCCTGTCTGTTGCTAATGTATATGTACTTGTTTGTGTGCACACATGGTAGTGTATCAAACACACTGTTTTTACTTAGTCATAAGAGTCAAGTTGATTTTTTTTTGTGTATATAGAATACAGTAGCTTTACATTGATAAAACAGTAAAATTACAGTGTTAATGTTGGAAGATTTTTAAACAAAATTCAATTTTAAAATGTAAAGTTGCTCTACAGAAAATAATAGTGCCATTGTTCAGCTCAAATTAAGTTTAGTAACTGTGTTGCAAAGTTAATACATTATGAAATTATTTCAGTTCAGCTGTAAGCAGCCCTGTAGAAGGTAGAATGTTTATTTATTTTAGTTCAATAATAGTGTTAATAAATTGGTGTCATTATCCAGTTCAATTCTGTTCAAATTTTGCTCTCAAGAAGAAGAGCACAAACCTTTTTACTCCACCAAAGTATTACGTCATCAGCTTGTGTAGCATTTGTCCTTGTGTTCTAATATTAATAAGGAAAGTGCAATCAACTAATCATTTACTGCCAGAATATTTAATTCATTGTTTTCAAGATTATTGTTTGTGTTTTTGTCATGCGATTGCACAATGAAGCCATATGCTGCAGGCTTTGTGTTCCTCCTAATTGTGTGAAATGCCTCCCAAACTCTTGAAATGTTTTAGTTCACAAAGATATTATAAGCATTTTAACTGACACACACATGCACACACCCAAACATACATAATTACACACACACACACACACACACACACACACACAATCTTGTACCGGTTATAAGGGAATAAATCCAGTTTATCCACTGCAATATAGGAACTGAAGTCAGGTTTATAGCTGTCACACCTTGAGTGATGCATTAATAATAAACTACAGTGGATGGAGGGAATGGGCTAATTAACACAAGCCTCAAAAGAAATACAGCCCACCCACTCCCCTCCCTTTACCACTTTGATCTAAAATATATTCCACTGTCACATTATACTCTGTGCTAGCATCAAATCTCAGTTATTGTACCCACACCACTAACAGTCCCTAATAGAGCATTTTTATATTGGCTGGCAGGCAGAGATTCTAGGCTTCTTGTACAAGTCTTTGTTTCAGGCACCCCTTGGAAACCATGTGCCAGTTTTGCAAACACCTGCAGAGTGGTAAAATATAGAACCTATATTTCCAGCATATTCATTTGCCTTTTTGCCTTAAAAAGGAACTCATTGTCTTATTGTGTTCACTCCATAAGCAAATTGCAACTGACAGTTGTATTTCTGCTGCTTCACACATATCAATCATTTTTATGGAGTTGGCAGGGCTGATAATCTGGTCATCATGACAATGGTTTGTGATGAAGTTAGATTACTTTGTGTCAGAGTTTGTTGGAAAATCATTAAATGACAGGTATGATCACAACAGTGTAAAGCCTGCAGCTTGTGATCACAACAGGGTGATTTAAAAAATCAAATCTAAATTTGTGCAATTGTTCATGCTTTTGCTGACTGAGAGAGAGAATTTCCATGCACTGTTTAATCAAAGAGGTACAGGGATGAAAGCTGGTCTTATTCGGATTTGAACACTGCTGCTAATAGTAGCAATCAAAAAGTAATTTAATGCATCGAATAAAGATGAGTTAGGTAACTAGTCTTTTCTCAGTTCGACAGTCACTCATTCTCATCTCTTCTGGGACAACAAGTGACTGTGGATTAAAACAAAATATTTGCATGAAAAACTGGCACTGCAGTAATGATTTCATTGCCTTCCCCAGTGAGTAGTTTTTAGCCCTCTTTCTGATGTTTTTTCAGGAGCATTTAGTAAATTACATTTTTGTACCCTTGCAGCCTTTGTAGCATGTTCATGTTTTGTAAATTACTAGACAAAAATAGTTTTCTTCAATATCATGAGAGAAAAAAAAAAGTTTTTGTACTCAAAGATCTCTAAAGGTCATCTGTCTTAACACAAAGAAAATAATTATAATAATTGGTTGTGATTTAAATTATTCATTCATTCATTCATTCATTCATTCATTCATTCATTCTAAATGCCACAAACTACTTCATATTTGTCAGCCATTATGTTTTTGATCAATTGCTCCACATGACATTTTACAACCTGAACTAACCTCGCTGAAAAGATCAAATTATCTGATATTTTAAGAGACTTGTTGACCTTGTCACGCAGGGTTAGGGTCTGCTTTATAATATAATATATCGCATTATTTGCATTTCCTGAGTTTTTATAATATGAATAAGCAGTAAAGCAGTTTTAGCCCTGTGATAGACTGGCCATCTGTCCAAGATGTTTTCCCCAGCTGTAGTCCAAGACTACAGGGATAGGCTCCGGCATCCTCACACAGAAAAGTGGTTTTGAGAATTGGTAGATGAGTGATTGATTTTTTCAAGCATAAAAACATGCTAATCATAGAAGAGGTGTATTCAAGCTCTGCTATATCAAATATGAATTACATCGCATAAATATAATGCCACTGTTAAGTGCATTGTTCATTTTTATTTCTATTTCTATTTCTATTTTTATAAATTATAATGTAACATCTCGGTTACATGTGTAACCCTCGTTCCCTGAAGGAGGGAACGGAGACGTAACGTCAGTGTGACTGACTAATGGGATCTCGCCCGAGAGCCCAATCATCTTCGAGTGTTAACAAAACAAGCCAATGACAGTTGGCGTGCGTGTTTCACCACGCGCACCCCGCCCCGCAGCGCGCGTATAAAAGGAGAGCGCGTGCAAACGCACATCAGTTTTTCGCTGAGGAGCCGAGACTGTGTGCCCCGGCTGTACAGCGGTGGTACAGCAACTATGGCGACGGGACGTTACGTCTCCGTTCCCTCCTTCAGGGAACGAGGGTTACACATGTAACCGAGACGTTCCCTATCAGTCAGCCACGTTCGACGTAACGTCAGTGTGACTGACTAATGGGATCCCTTTGGAAAACGCCACTATTGCTGACCCCCTCCAGTGCCCTGCGGAAGCCGGCAAGTCCCCCCACCCAGTTGGGACGGAAGATAGGACAGGGCTTCGTCACTGCTGTTCCGTACAGTGGTAGGATAACACTGGGAAAGCGTACTCCAAGTAGGGGAACGCTACGGAAGCCACATCCTGCATAAAGGAGGTACCATGTGGGGATTACACATATGGACTGGTCAGGGGCAGTACTACATATGGAAGTCTCTGAGGTAGACTCAGCCAGTCTGGGGTGAGATAACTACACAGCAGAGACGGCAGAAGGTCTCTGCCAGGGAAAGACACAGGCTCACCGTGAGGGGAGCCATACCGTGGAAGAATACACATGTGGGATCACCCAAAGGGGAATCACTACACACGGGCACCTAGCCCAGCACAAGGGCTGACCTTGGGCAAACACACGAGTGCTGGACCTGGTGTCTGGCACTCCGCCACGCCTGACTGCCGAGGGTGCGGGAGGAACTTCAACAGGGTTCGCCGTGGGGAACTGAACTGAGAAGCAACTAAAGCGCACGTATCCGGTCCGTAGAGGGGAATGGCGCAACAAGCGTGATCGACACCGAGCAGTGTCCCAGTGTTACTGGCCATCTGAGACAAGTACACGGGAGGACACGGGCTCTACACGGAGATTATAAAATCTCGCAAATGTGTTAGGTGCCGCCCAGCCGGCAGCTCTACAAATGTCTGCTATCGAGGCGCCCCGCACCAATGCCCAAGAGGAAGCAACGTCTCTTGTAGAGTGTGCTCTCACACCAAGGGGGCACGGTAAGCGCCGGGCCTGATAGGCCAAGACTATAGCCTCCACTATCCAGTGGGCAAGTCTCTGTTTGGAGAAAGCCTTTCCCTTCTGCTGTCCTCCGAAGCAGACAAAGAGCTGGTCTGAGGTCCTCTGGGTCTGCCTCCTCCCGGGGCAGCGCTTGCAAGTTCACCACCTGATCCCTAAAGGGCGTGGTGGGAACTTTGGGCACATATCCAGGCCGGGGTCTCAGGACAACGTGAGAGTGAACCGGCCCGAATTCTAGGCACGAATCGCCGACCGAAAATGCCTGCAGGTCCCCCACCCTCTTGACCGAGGCCAATGCAGTGAGGATCACTGTCTTTAACGACAGAAACTTAAGCTCTACTGACTGCAGAGGCTCAAAGGGCTCCTCCTTCAAGGCCGTCAGGACCGAGGGGAGATCCCAAGAGGGTACCAGATGAGGGCGCGGAGGATTTAACCTCCTCGCCCCGCTGAGGAACCTGACGACCAAGTCGTGCTTCCCCACAGACTTACCGTCTACTGCATCGTGATATGCGGCTATAGCGGCGACATACACTTTGATAGCAGCCTTCGCTCCAACCCACCTTGCAGGAAAGAGAGCACGACCGCGATCGGGCATCTCCGGGGGTCTTCCCGGCGGGAAGAACACTAATCGACGAACAGGTTCCACTTCAGCCTGTAAGCGTGTCTTGTAGACGGGGCTCTAGCTGAAGTGATGATGTTTACTACCGATGGAGGTAGCCCATCTAGAACCTCCGCGTCCCGTCCAAGGATCATACGTGGAGATTCCACAAGTCTGGACGCGGGTGCCAGAGGGTGCCCCCTCTCTGAGAAAGGAGATCCATCCTCAGAGGAATTTGGCAAGGAGGGGCTCTCGCGAGGAGCATCAGTTCTGGGAACCAAGTCCGATTGGGCCAGTACGGCGCCACCAAGAGGACCTGCTCCTCGTCCTCCCTGACCTTGCACAGGATCTGTGCGAGAAGGCTCACTGGGGGAAACACATATTTGCATAGGCCCTGAGGCCAGCTGTGTGCCAGCGCGTCCGTGCCGAGGGTCCCCTCGGACAGGGAGTAAAACAGCTGGCAGTGGAACATGTCCGGGGAGGCAAACAGGTCTACCTGAGCGTCCCCGAAGCGTCTCCAAATCAGCTGGACTACCTCGGGGTGGAGTCGCCATTCTCCCGGAAGGGCGGCTGACGTGAGAGCTCGTCGGCTGCACGATTGAGCTCGCCAGGGATATGAACGGCGCGAAGCGACCTCAGATGCTTCTGACTCCAAAGGAGGAGATGGCGGGCGAGTTGCGACAGGCGACGGGAGCGTAGACCACCTTGGTGGTTGATGTACGCAACGGTCGCAGTGTTGTCCGTACGGACCAGTACATGCTTGTCGTGTAGCAGCCCCTTGAAGCGGCGCAGAGCAAGCCATACTGCTAACAACTCGAGGCAATTGATATGCCACTGCAACCGGGACCCTGTCCAGAGCCCTGCAGCTGCATGCCCGTTGCACATGGCTCCCCAGCCCATGGCAGAGGCATCTGTTGACACAACAACATGCCTGGATACTTGCCCTAGGGGAACTCCTGCCCGAAGAAAAGCAAGATCCGACCACGGGCCGAAGGTCTGACGGCAGGACGGGGTAACTGAGACCCGGTACGTGCCGCGTCGCCATGCCCATCTCGGGACCCGGTCGTGAAGCCAATGCTGAAGCGGTCTCATATGAAGCAATCCGAGCGGCGTGACAGCGGCTGCGGATGCCATATGCCCCAGGAGCCTCTGAAAGTGTTTCAGTGGAACCGCCCTCTTGCGCTGGAAAGACTCCAGGCAGTTCAGAATCGACTGAGCACGCTCCACTGAGAGACGTGCTGTGAGGTTGACCGAGTCCAACTCCATACCGAGAAAAGAGATCCTCTGCACAGGGGAGAGTTTGCTCTTTTCCCAGTTGACCCGAAGCCTCAACCGGCTGAGGTGGCTGAGCACCGTGTCCCTGTGTTCGCACAACAGTGCTCGAGACTGGGCCAATATGAGCCAGTCGTCTAGGTAGTTGAGAACGCGAATGCCTGCTTCCCTTAATGGAACAAGGGCTGCCTCCACGACCTTGGTGAAGACACGAGGCGACAGGGATAGCCCGAAGGGGAGGACTTTGTACTGATATGCTCGCCCTTCGAACGCAAAGCGGAGAAACGGTCTGTGTCGAGGGAGGATCGAGACATGAAAGTACGCGTCCTTCAGGTCGATCGCTGCGAACCAATCGAACGGACGGATGCATTGAAAAATGCGTCTCTGCGTCAGCATCCTGAACGGGAGCTTGTGAAGGGCCCGGTTCAGGATGCACAGGTCCAAGATTGGTCGTAACCCACCACCTTTCGTGGGTACGATGAAGTATGGGCTGTAAAACCCCAACTTCATCTCGGCTGGAGGGACCGGCTCTATCGCGTCCTTCGCCAGCAGGACCGCGACTTCCGCACGCAAGAGAGGGGCATCCTTGCTCAACACAGAGGTGAACCGAACGCCCCTGAACTTGGGAGGACGCCGGGCGAACTGAATCGCGTAGCCATGTCTGATGGTTCTCATTAGCCAGCGAGACGGCCTGGGGAGCGCTAGCCAGGCCCCCAGAGACCGTACAAGCGGGACCAGGGAAGCCACAGACGTACCCGCGGTGGGGCAGCGAAGTGGAGCACAGGGGCCCGACTCGGAAGGCAGTGCGTTCCGAAGTGGGGTTTGAGTGCGCAGTGCGACACTTACCTGGCTCCACGGATGGGCAGGGGGCACGGGAGAAGGCATCGCATCCTCGAACCGGACCCTGCTGCCCACTGGCGAAAGGAGAGGGGGACGGGAGTGTGGAGACTGTGTCCCATTCACTGCCGTCCACGCCCCCTTGGGAACCGGAGACATAGGAAACTGCTCTGAAGTTTGGGTACCACTAGCCGGAGAGCCAGTGGCGGAACAACCCAAAAAGGGAAAAAAGGATTTTCCACCTGGCCCTCCACCAGGGAAAGGAGCGGACTCACCAACTCCTGAAGAGCAGGACCCAGTGTCTCGGGTTCGCCCGTCCCAGGAACGCCGCTTGCCCTGGCACTTCATGGGCCTGGCAGGGGCAGAGACGGGCTGCGCCACTTTCCTGCTGCCAGCTCCACGCTGTGGCCAGAGTGAAGGCTGCTGCTGGGGCCGCGCTGGAGCAAAGGTGGGGGCAGCAGGAGGGCGCCCTTGGCGACGAGCGGGCAGAGGGGCTGCAACCGGCGGTGGGGTGATGACAGCAGTGGGCCGCCGGGGCAGAATGTGTCCGCCCGCTTCTGTGCGATGGAGAACTGCTGGGCAAAGCTCTCCACTGCGTCGCCGGAGAGGCCTGCCTGGGAGATCGGGGAGTCCAGGAAGCAGTGCTTGTCGGACTCACCCATATCCGCCAGGTCCAGCCATAGGTCATTCCTGGACCACCAGAGTGGACATCGTCTGACCGAGGGACCACGCTGTGACTTTCGTTGCATGAAGGGCAAGGTCTGTCGCTGTGCGCAGTTCCTGCATCAAACCTGGGTCAGAACTGCCCTCATACAGCTGCTTCAACGCCTTGGCCTGGTAAGTTTGCAGGAGGGCCATGGCGTGCAGGGCAGAGGCGGCCTGTCCAGCAGCTCTGTAAGCCTCGGCCGTTGAAACGGACGAGAACCCACGAGCCCTGGACGGGAGGCGCGGATTACCCTGCCAGGCGGCAGCGCCCGCGGGCAAAGCTGCACCGCAATAGCACGCTCAACTGGAGGGATCTCCACATACCCCTTAGCCACCCTGCCATCGAGGGCAGTGAGGACGGAAGAAGCACTAGCTCTGTTTCTGGCAGAAAATGGTGCCCTCCAAGAGCTAGTCACTTCCTCATGCACCTCCGGGAAGAACGGAACCTGAGGTGATTGCCGATGATCGGCCTGCGCCCCCAGGAACCAGTCGTCCAGCCTTGAGCATTCGTGAGAAGGAGGAGGCCTCCAGTGCAGCCCGACGCTCTCAGTGGCCCGGGAAAGCATAGCAGTCAGCCCTGGATCTGACTCGGGCAATGCCACTCTTCCTGACGGAGGCAGCGCAGCCGAATCGTCATCTCCAGAACCTAGCTCTCCCTCCGATGCAGCGATCGACATCCTGTCATCCGCTGGTGCTCCGAACGACATGCTGGGCCCCGCCCTGTCCGAGGACACCGCAAGCCTGTCCGGAAACACCAGATGGTGCGACGCGCTGGAGGAGTGAGAGGCCCGCGGAGACGCACTCGACGGGGAAGCTCTCACTGTGATCCTCAAGTCACCCTGACCATGAGCCGAAGTAGCTCTCCGAGCCGGAGGAGCTAGAACGGGGCATGGCAAGGGGGATACCCCCCGTTTGTCGGGGAGATATCTGGAGCGCAGCGTCACGATGGTCATGTTCCCGCCTTGAGAACATGACTCATCCAAAAAAAAAAAGTGTTGAAGCGCCCAGGAGAGGTCGCAGCGCGACCGCAGAATGAGAGCTGCAGCACGCTCAGATGAAGCAGCAGCACTGGACATCAACCTCCGCTGACGCGCCGTCACACCAACACTCGTCAAAATGCTGTCTTGCAGCACACTCTCGGAGATTCGCTGAAAAGGCTCGGCTCCGAAGCGAAAAGCTGATGTGCGTTTGCACGCGCTCTCCTTTTATACCCGCGCTGCGGGGCGGGGTGCGCGTGGTGAAACACGCACGCCAACTGTCATTGGCTTGTTTTGTTAACACTCGAAGATGATTGGGCTCTCGGGCGAGATCCCATTAGTCAGTCACACTGACGTTACGTCGAACGTGACTGACTGATAGGGAACTATTTTTACTTACCTCACAACTGTCAGCACACCCAAAAAGGGGTGCAAAAAAAAGTGTCCCTTTGCGCCCCCTGGCGGATATTTTGTGAACAAGTCTTATTTACGAGGTGGTATTGGTCATTCTGGGTGGCTACCTGTTGTCTGCCTGCATCTAATGCAGACGCTTTTACACACACATCTTACCTATGCCTGTTAGGAAGGCTAAATGTCTGTCTGGCAGTTTTAAATATTTCTTGGTAATCAGATAGTTAGGACTCATTATCTCACAGCCAAGACTCATTAACAGAGTCAGAGTCAGAGAGTCAGAGTAGCTTTATTGTCATTTCAGCTCAGCGAAACGAAACAGCATTCCTCTAGGACCATGGTGCTACATAAGACAACACACAAAAAGGACTACAAAAATTATATTAAATAGACTAAAACAAGAGTTAAACAAGAACTAAAAGAGAAGAGCTGTAAAAATAAGAACAAAAAGAAAATGTAACTTTTAAACGCTGACTACAAAAGACCACAAAGACTACAAACAGAAATCAAAATAAGGAACAATCAGGTTTCGACTTTGGGCCTTATCCAGATTTTCAGGTGATTATGTATAATCAACTTAAGTATGAATTTTTTTTAAAAATGAATCAATATAGTCTTTACCTTCATGTCATGTAATGGCCAGTTTATTGTGGATTAGATTTTGATGTTATGCATGATCTTGTCATTTTTTGCTTTCTCCAGCTGGGTTAATGCAGTACAATGGCAGTACATTGTGACTCACTTTAAAGCACCAAGAATGTAAGCAAAAAAGTATTTTCCATTATAGTCATTGTATAAAATATTTTGTTTTGATCAGTTTTTGTGAAAAACCACACAGTATTTAAGCTATTTAAAAAAAAAAAAAAAATCATGGCTGTCGTTAGTCCTCTCTGTGTGTGTGTGTGTGTGTGTGTGTGTGTGTGTGTGTTTTCTTTGCTACCCCCTCAGGTCTCCATCATGACAGCAGACGTCATCAGTATGTTGTTTAAAACCATTGTTTTCAGATGTGACAACAGTATTATCTGACATAAAATGGAGGGGTTAAATTGTCAGGTCTTACATCTGTACACCCTAAAACTACCCAGTGGTCTGAATGTAGGTCACTGCCAGCACTGTAAAAAACAAGTGGAGCTAATAAGGCTGGAATACATAACAAGCTAAGATCGACCCGAACCTTCTTCTATCAGTTGGCTACCAACAATGATTATTTCCTTCATTACTGCAACATATGTGACTGGCTGTACTGTACTTGCTGTACTGGTGACAGGACTATAAGTGCGAAGTGCTTAAAAAAATCTATGGCCACCTCTTGGACACCAAAGACATATGAGAGGTCATCTAGGCCAGGGGTTCCCCAACTTTTTTTGGCAAGCAATCCTCTTAAATATAAAATATTGCAAATGTGTAAATAAAGTAAACCTAGTGCACATTGCACATTCCCAAATGCTTGTTAAATTTGCAACATTGTTTTGATAATCATACTATATCCAGATTGTCTTATTTACTGACAATTAGTTTCATTACTGATGAAAGAACTTGAACTTTGTATTTGTCCTCCTGTCTGCAACTTAGATGATGTGGAGAAAGCACATTCATTTCAGAAGGCATGAGGCTTTCATACTATTAGATTTTAATGGCTATTTTGATTTTAGTGGGATTTTAATGGCCTTATTGGGTAATTTTAATGATTTCCGGAGCAACATAGATGCAAGTGTTAAATGTTGTAGTAAGCCATTATAGCTAATTATATTTAACCATCCATGAATTATTCATGCATTTTTAATAATTTATGCTTTTCTGAAGGGAGGGAGTGTCTTTAATGTTTGGCTATGGTCAGGCTTCTAAAATAAAACTAATCTTACATTATGTCTGAGGCCCTGTTGAATTAGACCTTGGATTGTCATTTCATCTTCATAATTTGTTGAGAACAGTGTAAGCAACAATATTAAAACTGATCATTGCTGAGGATTTAAGGCAAACAAAACATTCACTTATTTATCCTCTGTAGGATAAATTTTCTGCCTTTGTAAAATATCTGGAAAAAAGTCATAGCAGTGGCACATTAAAGCAAATGCATTTGTTTTTGATGAATACTAAAAGTGAGCCACAATTTTTAATGTGCCACAACTTGTACTTTGTTCAAGACGTTTTACAAAGGTAGAGAATATGACATAAAATGCATCATATTTTATGTGCCATTATATAATATGCCATATGGTGTCATTATTTTGTCCTGATTCCCAGCTTTCAGTCACTAGTATCCTTATTATTGCCAAAGTTATGTAGTCTAACTACGTCCAAATGACTAAATGACATGAATTTCAAGCTGATTTGATAGTTGTTGCATAGTCCCAATTTAATTACTTTCATCTGTTGTATTGTATCTCAAAAGTACAAAAAAGAAAGTAATCCTTAGTCAATAGAAGATTACAAAAACATATGCAGACTCCATTTTTTATATGGTAAAAATTATATTATATAATTGGTTACAGTTTATTTTTAAGGTTTCCTTGTTACAGTGTAATTACAGTACACAGTACATTTAAATACTGAGTAATATTAATTAACTACATCTACTTACTATATGGTTAGGGTTAGGATTAGGTTTGTTTTAGGGTTACTTGCATGTAATTATGCATAGTTAATTGTTATTATAATAGTGAGTACATGTCACGTGTAACAATGACACCTTAAAATAAAGTGTTTCCTAATAATTCTGTCATTTACTCACCTTCATCACTTTCTAAACCTGTATGATTTACATTTAAGTTTACTTACAAATTATTTACAAATTGTAGTCCATTACTGATTCCAAATTATTAAAATGAATGAATGAATTAATTAGCTATTTTATATAGTGCTTTATTGTGTATTTCTGTACACCCAAAGTACCCAAAACAAACATGAGGGGGGGATCTCTCATTCTCTCATATGACATGAAATTACTTTTTGATTACTTTAAGATTTCACCTAACTCGTTTATCACATTGATTTAAATAGGATGTTCTTGTACCAAATTTATATAAATATGCAAAGAAAAAGAAAATATTCAATTTGTTGTTACTGGCAACATGAAGCGCATCAAACATTACGAAAAGATTTCCCAAACTGAGGTTTATGAAGGAACTGCATGGGGTTTGTGAGTTTAATGAAAAACTAATTATTAATTAAATCATAACAATGTAAAATTGTAATAAGTCTTTTTAAAATAACATCAATCAAAATAAAACATTTGTTATTTGTTTACCTGCATGTCATGTGACCACCAACCAAAGCCAGAGAACTGTGAACATGCAATGTAATAATTAATTATTAACTTGTTACCTTAAAATCTCAGGGGTACTTCAAATATGTATAGTTCAGTCATGAAACTCTAGATGGTGCAGGCTGACAGGTGGTTAACACAACTGATGATATTCAGAGAGTTAAATGACTTGGCACAAGCTGAATGGTTCATGTTGCATATGCAGCCAATGAGCTTACTGCCTTGCATTTATATGGCTGGCTAGCATTCAATTGAGATTTTTGCAGTGCGCTTTCAGAGTTTCTCTGAAAACCTCCACCTTCCCCAGCTCCACCTGTATAGATCTGCTACGGGTTATTTTATATGCTATTTGTGCAGCAGCAGTATGTCTTAAATACTCACAGCACCGTATCGCCACATGCATTGGCAGTAGTGGTGGGCCATCAGAGGCAGTAGGGCCTTCTCTGCTGCCCTATAAAAAATAGGGCCCTACAATTTTTTTTCTTTTTTTTTTCTTCCAGAAATTCTTGTTTTATTTTTTCTGATAATCAAATGAAGGCATGAAACATTTATTTATTTTTAATCAAGTGAAAATGAAACCCTTTTATTTTTTGGCAAACAAACAAGTTTACTGTTAAAATTAATACATGGTAGAAAAATTGTGTGAATATTCCTTTAAAAAAGTTTCTACAATTAAGTGGTTAATGTAGTTGTAATAATTATTTTTATCATTTAATTGGTTTATTTAAATTTGACAGTAAATTGAATATATAAAGACGTACATTATACTGTACAAAAGTAATACAAGAGTAATATATTTCTCTTACATGTTAAACCGCACTTTTATTTTGACAGGTTGCCGTGAAGTTTCTGTGTGTATACAGTATGATTTGATGCTGGTTTTCTCAAATGAATCGGTATAATTCTCATGAAGTGACTCTCACAGCCTGTAAGTTCATTTGTTCATGTGTTCGTGTAGTGAGATGCAGAGGTGAAAATCACCGCGAGTTCACGTGTGCTTCAGTATTTGTGTAGTAAGCAAAACTACGTCTCTGCCATTCAAACAAAACGAGGCTAACGGAACATGCAGGATTCATATTTAAACCGTCTTTTTGCGTTATTCACATACACTAGTTCATATCGCGATTCGAATTAAGTGACAGACCTTCTTTTATTCATTCAAAAATCGACGAGTTCCGTGGCATTCCGCATTTTAGAGTAAATTCCGTTTTAATGAATGGACTCTGCCACCCGTCCGCGTTTTCGTGGAAACCATATGACCCTAGAAATGTAAACACACTTCAGAACATTTCGGTTTGCCCTGTGTGTTGTGTTTTAAAGAGTTGCAGGGGTGACATCATGTCACTGGGTCTCTCTGTCTGTCTGTCTGTCTGTCTCTCACTCTTTCTCTCTGTCTCTCTCGGTCTCTCTCGTATGCGCCCAAATGCGTTCTCAGGTACCGAAATTTGGTACCGAATGATTTAATGTGAATCGATACTCGGTAGTACCGACGCAATTCGGTATGTACCCTTAAAAGTACTGAGTTCGGTACCCAACCCTAGTGCAAATACATCTTTACAACTTTACATCTTAACCAAAATTGCAGTTTCTATGCTTTTTGTTTATAGTTGGAATCTCTGTGTGTCAGTACTGCCATCTTAAAAGTAGGGGTGTGAATCTTGGTTTCAGATTCAATTCAATTACGATTACCATTAACTCAATATCACGATGCATCACATTCTCAGTTTTCAATATTACTGCACATGGCTACATTTTCATATAAATTTTATATAAAATGTATTTTGTGCAAAATTTACATTATTTTTTTTTTATTTTTTTTTATAAGCAGGCTAATTTTTAAAACAATTACTTCTTTAAAATAAGTGTTCTTTAAGTATCCGAAAGTTTACAGACAATAGTTATGGGTTTTTCTTTTTTTCCTCAGCATTATTGCCGTTTGATTATTACTGATGAGATCATAGACAGTGGCAGCTTTAACAGGCTGCATTTAGACTAATGCACAGATCTATTTCGACATATCAGATGTCCTGCACATCTGCGTGCACACATGCCATATGCGGGGGGGACAAGCTCAGAATCGATTCAGAATCATTGAAGAGAGAATCGATTTCTTTCTCCCACCCCTACTTAAAATAAAGTGTAACCAATTTTTGGAATCTGATTACATAATCCAGATTACATGTAATATGTTACTCAGAAAGGCTCTCAAGCTCCAAAAAGTAATTACTAAAAGTTACTCTTGATAATGCAGGGCTCTAGACTGTGACCAAAATTTTTTGAGAGTGTGCGAGTAAAAATTTGACGTGGTCGCACTTGTGCGAGTGCATGGTCTGAGCTGCTCCAAAGCGTCTGCTTCATGCAGAGCTGCCGCACATTGTAGCAGGAGTCAGATTTCACTGATCACGTGAAGAGAGGCGCTTTCAGCGCGAGCGCTTCAGGTGTAGAGCCTGGTTTATACTCGCTGCGTCAGCGCGAAGGTGCGCGCCACGGACGGAGCACAATGGAGGATTTGGTTTTCAAACTAAAATGAAAGACCGCTTCTTAAACCAAAGAAGGTGAACATGTTGGTATTCTTGTAGAAAATCATGCAAGTTCTGTCAGCGACAGCCAGTTTAGTTTTAATTTTCTTTTTGTTTTCGTTTTGAAAAGCTTGTTATCTTTGCTGTTTACCTCACGTTACTGTATGGAGGCTTTCCTTAATTTTTTTATATTATTATTTATTTGATTCCTCAGTTTTTGCTAAACATTCTGTAATTTATTAGTCGGTAGCCTATATAATACAGCATGTGATGTGTCCTATGCCATGCCTCGTTTTATTCGTTTTTGTTAATAAAGTTATGTAAGCTAGTTTGTCATTTTATCCTACTATTTTATTGTTGTTGTGCTTTTTAATTAAGAATAACAATGAATCATCTTTTGTTTTAGTCTTAAAAAGTGAAAGGTGTATAGATAAAAGCAAAACAGACAATTATCTTTTCTTGTAAAGCGTGACACAAGATCGCAAATTTGAAAGTGAAAGCAAAAAAAGGATCTCCTGTTCACAAAATTTAAATCACAAATAATACTGATGAAAAAGAACGGGTTGAATGTTGAACACTTTTATTACCATATAACTATAAACTATGATAAAAGTTCATCAGCATGCATTGATTAATCAAATGTTGTATCAAATAAATAAATAAAAAATCTCTCATTCTGTTGAATCGTTTCATCTGTGTAGGACCCTAGAAGCAAGCACAAGTTTAAGATCCACTCCTATGGCAGTCCCACATTCTGTGACCACTGTGGATCTCTTCTGTATGGACTCATACACCAAGGGATGAAATGTGACTGTAAGTACCATACTAAACTATTTTTTGCCGAGGGGTGGTTCTAGGGTCAGTAGTTATTTGGGACTATTCTATGTCAATGTACAGTATATGCAGTAATCATTTGATTAACTATTGTAATATTATATGTTACTATTATGTTAAAATGTTCAAGGTATTATTTTCATTAATTCAATCTGAAATCAGGGAGCTCCTGCTTTATGCAAATGTGTGTGTGTTCACAGCCTGTGATATGAACGTCCATAAGCAGTGTGTGATGAATGTGCCAAGCCTTTGTGGAACGGATCACACAGAGAGACGAGGACGTCTTCACATGAAGATCGAGGTGATAGGAGACAAAATGCATGTCACAGGTGAGTTTCCATGTTTTTCATGACCAATGGTGCAACAGTGTTCCATATCTGTTTCCCAAGGTGTCCTTCAGGGTTCTGTATTTGGTCCACTGCTCTTTATTTACTATATGCTTCCACTTAGTCACATCTTTTACCTGCACGCCCTCAACTTTCAGGACTATGCTGATTACAAACAAACGTTAACTTGTCAACTGGACATTAGTTCCAAACACTGCCCCATTCCTTGAAGGACCAGCAAATTCCTCAAAGCAGATAAAATATATTGTTATCCAAATGTCTTGTAATGTCTTGTAAATGTCAAATGTACCATGAACTGTCTGATAATGCTGATGGTGTTCAAGTTGACATCTTTGGGATTCTCTCACACAATCTCTCCATGACCTCTTTACCTTTTGAATTTAAAACTCAACTTGAAAATGCATCTCTTTACATTGTGTTACTATGGTTTCTAAATCAAGTTGTACCTGTTCTGTCCCAATACACTTGTATTCTTTTGTTTGTGCATGCTTTGCTTTCATTATACTTTTTACTGTTTAGGAGTGTGCCATAATTTGGGACATCATAAAGATAACATATAGAAAAGCAAAAATCTTGGTCAAAAATATAAATAGAAACCAAATGAGCTGTAACAGTTAAGATAAAATAATCATGGAAAATAATCATATATAATGTAAACAGTAATTGTGTACACTATATTGCAGTTAAAATAATATATTGCGTATTCACAGTACATTTGCCACAAATGTGCTTGTACTTTAAAAAAAATCAGTTGAGTTTTTTTTTTGCATATAATTATGTCAAAACATAAAGCTCATGACAGAATAATAATGAATAATTTCCTTTTTACCCTTTATAATCAATGTACAATATTTTATTTAATTTTTAGTTTGAGCCTCTTATTGTGAAGTCACACCACTTGGAGGAATGTGATGTAATTAATTTAAAATGATCTAAATTCATTCACATATAAATACAACATATTATTAGAGGATGTGAAAAATTCTACAGGTTGCAACAATGGCCATGCATCGTCATTACATGTATCATCATTACATATAAGCAACATCCACGGCACATATATTAGGGTGACCATATGTGCCATTTTTCCTGGAAGCGTCCTGGCCAGGATTTCTATATTGCCTAAAATATCTAGGTTTTGGCTTTGTTTGCGTGTGCAGACCGTTTGGTGTATGACATCAAAGTACCATACAGATGGTTCCTTATGCTTTCAAAATGCTCTAGAGGTACTTTGATGTCAAACACTGATCGTCTGAGCCGCGCCACTTTAAGTCAACCACACCTAATATGTACGCGTATTTACATCGCTTTGACCGTATATCCCACCTTCTCACACACCATGATTGGTCCATTATGCACAATGCCTGCATGTTATTGGTCAAACTACTGTTCGATCATGACCTTCAGCAAGTATGAAAACATGAAAACAAAGCCAAAACAAATTCTGGCAAGGATGTGTCGGGGAAAAATGGCACGTATGGTCACCCTAACATATATATAAACTGTGTCGTGGATGTTGTTAAAGCATGCCAATCAGCAATGTGAATCAGTCCATCAGTGAACAGACAGTGGGCGGTCAGTTGTGCCATTTAAGGCTGAGGTTAGTGTCGTTGTAGATGTTCTGTGTATTCTGTTTATTCAGAGAAATTCCAAACGCTGCTACCCTGACACTCTGTGTTGTGCTGTCACTGGTATATTACCATTAGTATAGCATTTGTACAGCTGAGCTGATCCCCTGTATTATAGCATTGCTTTTAGAATAGCCTCCAGTCTTCAGATCCACACATTCAGATTTTGGAGTGCTGGAGCTGCACCTGCACAGTCAGCCTGATTACAACGTGCCAGCTAACTGCACACACACAGCTGCAGTGTGATGTAGTCTGGGTGACGTTCACTGGTTGAGGAAGAAAATGCCATTAGCAGAATGTCAGACTGATGAGTTCAAGAATAGATCACAGGCTGCACTGTGTGAGTGTGAGTGTGAGTGTGCATGCAATGCACGAGTGCACTAATAGAGGGCTTTTTTTGCTTGTTGGCATACACATATGTTCTTATGAGTATGAACATGCATACGTATATGTTTATGTTAATGTAATGATGATGTGGTGTGTTATATCTGTAACAATTTTGTATGCTAAATGTCACATAATTAAACATCTGCTCTATTTTCTATTTATTTTTTATTTTTTTTCTATTTATCCTTTATTTTACCTGGATAGTTCCATTGAGATACAAAATCTCTTCTTCCAGGGAGTCCTGGCCAAAATGGCAGCACAAAAAGTTACACAATAAAACAGTTTCAAAAACATAAAACAAACAAAATCATTTACCCTACATCCAAATGATTACAAATGTGTAATTTACTCATAGCTCTATTATATACCATGTAAAGCTTTAGGAGAGGTGAGAAGGAGTGACCAGATAAAGAAACATATTTATACAAGCAGACCTTGTTGCTGCTTTGACAGTCTGTATTGAATAAAGCACTATAGAAATAAAGGTGACTTGTTTTGCTAGAAATATGTGTGCGCGGGTGTGCGTAGGTACACTGTAAGTACATGTAAGTACACGTACTGTAAAATAAAGTGCAACCATTAACATTAGTTAATGCACTGTGAACTAACCTGAACATTAACTAATTCACTAACATTAATAAAGATTAATGCTGTAAAAAATATATATTGTTCATTTTTAGTTCATGTTAATTAATGCATTACCAGTGTTACCATTAATATTAACAATTCTATTCCAGTATGGCAATGCCACTGTACACAGATCAGCCATAATATTAAAACCACTGACACCACTGAGGAAGAGAATAACTTTGATTATATTGAATGTATCAGATATACTAGGCAGCAAGTGAACTGTCGATTCTTGAATTTCATGTGTTGGAATTAATTTCCTACGGATGTGGGGGGGGGGGGTCGTAGTGTCAGAGTTCAGTGGTGCGTGGGGTAAAAGAGGGGAGGGGAGGCAAGGACGGGAGGGAGTTCAGCTTCCTGACAGCCTGATGTATGAAGCTGTCCTTCAGTCTGCTGGTCCTCGCCTGGAGACTCCGCAGTCTCCTCCCTGATGGCAGCAAACTGAAGAAGCTGTGTGTCGGGTGGGTGGGATCACCTGCAATGCAGAGGGCTTTGCGAGTGAGACGGGTGCTGTAAATGTCCTGGAGGGAGGACAGAGAGAGACACCAACGATCTTCTCAGAAACATAGTGATGGCTAGACGACTGGGTCAAAGCATCTCCAAAATGGCAAATCTTATTGGGTGTTTCCAGTATGTAGTGGTTAGGACCTACCAAAAGTGGTGCAAGGAAGGACAACAGTTAATCTGGCATCAGGGTAATGGTGTGCCAAAGCTCACTGAGGTCCATATACCATAGAAATGATTTACTGATTCTGGTGTGGAAGGAATTGAAATGCCTGAACAAAGCCCAGACCTGAAGTCCACTGAACATCTTCGGCATAAATTGGAATGGCAAATGCGAACATCAATGCTTGACGTCACTGATGCTCTTGTTTCTGAATGGCAGCAAACCCTTGTGTACAACATCTAGCAGAAAGGCTTTCAAGAAGACTGGAAGTTGTTATGAAAGCATGATTGCTTCAATGCTTTTGAAATTAGATTGTGAACAAGACACAAGGTTACAGGGAGGTCAGACACTCTCGTTGAGTGATGGAGCCTGGCTCAGTGTTCCAATTCATCTCAAAGGTGCTCAGTAGGGCTTCAGGCCAGGGCCAATTAAGTTTGTCCACACTTGACACAGTAATTGTATTTCTACATGAACCTTACATTTTAGACACTGGCATTGTCATTTTGTAAAAAGACCCTCCTCAAACTGTTGCATCAAAGTTGAAACACAAAATTCTCTAAAATGTCATTGTGTGATCTAGCATTAAGATTTGACATCATTACTGAAATAGGCAAAGCCATTATTCAGAAGGGGATATCCACATACTTTTGGCCATATTGTGTACTATACTTTCATGTTCAAGATATCTAATCCATCATGCATCATGCCTCTGAGGGGAATACCTCTTTTATGAAGTGAACTCACTTAAAGAGTTATTTAGTATAATTTTGCCAGAAAAGGTTTTAGAATTTTTATCATATGTTAATGTAAAAAATCTTGTGTAATATAACTTGTGTTTGTTTGTTTGCTGTTTTTTATTGTATTTGTTATACTTGTATTTTTTAATTGTTTTTGCCATGAAAATAGCCTAAGATGCTAACATGGCATTAAATAAATATATACTACTACTACTACTGACCCTCCATTTTCATACCGTAGTTTCCCCCGAGGAGTCTCAGCAGAAGAAGAAAATCTTGATGAAAGTTTCAGCTGAAGCATAATATGGACTGAAAGTTCTAATTTTGCTAAAACATCTGACTGAAACTCCAGTTTTCATGCATCTGCATACTTAGTAACAGTATGTGAATAATCAATAACTAATACCTAAATTAAATATCACTTTATATGAACTAATGATGATTTAAGGCATGTACTAATCAAAAACTAACCTTAAGTATGACACAAAAATGAATCTGTGAATAATGACTACCTTGACTACAAATTTGTTAATTAGCGTATTAATTCTTTGGTCTAAGTTTTCACACAAGAATTCATAGTTCTCGTTTTGTAGTTATAGTTCTCAAGTCTACATTGACTTTCACACACCTACGTTTGAGCTGTGCCAGGCAAAATATTTCCTGGTCAGATGAAGTTTGTGTTGTGGTTATGGTTTTAGAATGCCACATCTTTGAGGACCATATCTTTACATCCTGTCAGAAGCATATATTGTCAATAGCTATCTTGCTGTTTGTTTTCTTTTTAACTGGTTTATTGTTGCTATTATATTTTATTGTTATATTTTCACTCTATTTAGTATTCTTGGATTTTAAATTTATGGTTTTGGTATTGTATGTGTAATGTCATAGCAATAAAGTGTAGAGCGCCTCCTACCTGTCAAACATAAGCAGTTCAGGGACTGAGGTAGTCAATGTTGATACTTGCATTTTCAGACAGTGTCATGTAGTCTGTGTGAGTTGTAGTCTGGCAATGTCTACTTCATAGACTAAAGTCCTTCGACGGATCCTCCACTATTTATTTATTTATTCTATACATGCATATCTTTTTTTTTTTGTGCCCCTTGTTTTTCATTGTATTCAGTGATATAAATGTTAGTGGCACACCACATGTTTGCATTAGCCTTGTTGGTTGTGACATATTTAGATATTCAAAGTCTAACCTTTCTGTGGGTTTGAGTAAAGGAAATGTGTAGCAGGTCTTTCCGTGTTGTTTTATGCATTGTGTGTGTGTGTGTGTGTGTGTGTGTGTGTGTGTGTGTGTGTGTGTGTGTGTGTGTGTGTGTGTGTGTGTGTGTGTATGTGTGTGTGTGTGCATGTGCGTGTGTGTTTGGTCATGTGTGATTATATAAAGTAGCACTCTAAACCAGACAGTTATGGAATTCCTTCATATAAGATCAGTTCAACAAAAAGCATCAAAGACCTACATGTGCATTTCTACCCTAATCTGGAGTGTTTTGTACCCTGATTATGATACTTAATCCAGTTGCTAAAATTCATAGTCAATTTATATTGCATAGTAATTATCGTTTAAAGCCACTTCTTTATTATTATTTCACAGTTCATAGTTTATGTGGAGTTACGTTACCCTGAGACTTCAGCGTCATTACCTGCCCTCTATTATTTACCTATGTTTTATTTTATTTTATGTATATATATATATATATATATATATATATTTTTTTTTTTATGTTCTTACAGTATGTCATCTTTTATTTGTCATATTGTGTTGCAGTTGGAGAAGGCATAAACATGATTCCAATGGACCCGAATGGATTGTCTGATCCATATGTAAAACTCAAGTTGATTCCAGACCCTAAACATGAGACGAAACAAAAAACGAAAACCATCCGTTCTTCCCTGAATCCAACTTGGAACGAGTCATTTACATTGTGAGTCGCAACAATTTTTTATTACAGCCTAATATTTAGGATTAATGTGTCATTGGTGTTACTTTTACTGTATGTGCATAAGCATTGTATTATTTACTGATTTTTACAAAACATGGTATTACTTGCTCTATAAAATATAAACTTCCATACAGGTATACTGTATCATCAGTTTTAATATATGGCTATATATGGGTAGTTGACGTATTAATGTGTCCTATGGTTTGACGAAAAAAAACAAAAAATAATAATAATAACCTCTAACATTGAAGATAAGCCTCTCTCATGCTATTTGTAACTCTAAGAATGAAGATTTTTTACATTTTTCTCATGTTATTTGTATGTTAAGGTTTTTTTTTCTACATTTTTGCTATGTCACACCATAGGACACAGTCCTATTTTTATTTGTCAACTACCCATTTGCTTTAGATAATTAATTTTCAACTGATGGCACAAACATTTAATAAATTTCATTCCAAGGAGGACAGAGCAATTCACACCTTAAAAAGATACGCATATGAATAACCCCCCAAAAAACATAAAAAACATTCAAAATAAAAATTATTTATATCTTCCTACAAATCAGACATCAGCTAAAAATGAAGAACACACAGATAAATACGAAAGATTTTCAAAGATGTCACATGGCTGTTCGTTGGTATAGTAGAGTGATATTCATCTTTCTATAGAGTGACTTCCATAGAGAAGGTTTATGTTCAAATCGAGATAAGGTCCTAAGTTCAAATCATTGAATATATAATCAGTGTGGGGGCACATTTAATTCTGTGACATGATCTGTACTATATGATGCTATTATAATCCATCCCCCATCCCTACCTTATTAGGTAAAGAATTGGGCTGAATGCTGATGCTATTTCTATGGTGGGGAAGCAGCCAAAGTGATAGGTGGTGGCAAAGAAAAGCACAGGGACCAGCACCGTTTAGGTGCATACATTCAATCACATCTTATCCATTCAAATATATTTGACTGTGAACAGATCGTCATAAACACAGCAATTGATACAGTGATGCATCTTTACAGGTGGATGATGACATCGTAAATAAAAATGAAATAATTAAAGGTACACTATCTAACTGTTAGGGCTCTATCGGTTCATAAATAAAACGGCATGCTTCATGCGGAAAAGAAACTAAACAAAAAACATTGTAGCTGGAGCTACTTCTTTCTGTTTATGGATATGAAGGTCATGCAGGTACTAAGCTTCTCCAGCAGGGATCATCCCGACAGGTCTACATTTATATTTACATTTTTATTCATTTGGCAGATGCTTTTAACCAAAGCGACTTACAATTGAGGCATACAACAATCGATTTACTGTAAGATGGCAATAAACATGAGAAGTGCCTGTTATACAAGGTTTCAGTCATCGTTCAAATTAGTAAAAGCTAGGACAGGAAGGGATAAGGATAGTAAGAGAACAGAAAAAGTGAAGGAATAGATTTTTTTTATTTTTTTTATGAGGCAGTTAGATGCTCACGGAAAAGATGAGTTTTCAGTTGTTTCTTGAAGATTGTGAGGGATTTGGCTGTCCGGATGGAGGTCTAAAATAGTCCGAATATAAACACTTATTAGAGGCTCACCATAGTGATTTAAGATAAGACAAAAACACAGTTTGGATTCATGATGTACTCGCTCATTAAATACGTTTTGTTAATTTTGAAGAACAAAAGTGACCTAGTGCACCTTTAAAATTCAATAATGAGGAATTAATATTTGTGGAAATGTTTGCTTATATTCTATGCTTTAAATGTTTAACCAATGTGTGTCATTGTATGTTCATAATGTGGGCCTAAATCTGCATACATGAAGACAGTTTGACAGTCTTTTTCTAAAGATGAGACTCATTTAGGTGTGAGATCATCATGTTCACCTTTTGAAGGAATTTTTTAGCGAACCTTAAACTTTATTGTAATACCCTCACTATTTTAATGTCTGTAAATAGCTACTTAGGCTATTCGGTTTGTGTTTTCATGTTAATATTTACAATGAAAGTGATATAGTTAATTTACTGTAAAAAAAGTTTTCTTGAATTTTCATCTGAATAATCTGGCCCCTGAGTAGCTGAAAAGCCCTTCTTTAGAATATGATGAGGAGAGCACTAATGCAATGCTTCATCCTGGTCCACGTGTGTGTGTGTGTGTGTGTGTGTGTCTTCCAGTAAACTGAAGCCAGCAGATAAGGACCGTCGGCTGTCTGTGGAGGTGTGGGACTGGGACAGAACCACCCGTAATGATTTCATGGGCTCAATGTCGTTTGGTGTGTCTGAGCTCATGAAAACCCCAGTGTGTGGATGGTAAGGATTTGTCTCTTTCTCACTGACCCATGTAAGTATCTGACAGGAAAAAGATTTGGTCTCTTGTTAATTAGTCATTTCCTACTGTTATTAGATACGTCTCATTAGTTAAAAAGCAACATCAAAGCCGTGTAGTGCACTCTATTATAAGCCTTCTGAAGCTAGCTTTGTGTAACAAAAAAGACTAATTTGATTTTCTTGTTCACATAATCTTTCCCAAATTGTACACCACTATAGCCAATTAAGCAGACATGCAATGGAATATTATTTATATAATGAAATTATTTGAAGAAAAAATAAATATTGCTTTACAGACTCTAAATAGAATGAATCTTAGGTAAATAAACAGACCTGTAGAGACTTTGCTTTGATGAATACGCAGTCATAACTTGTGCCATCTCTTTACCTGTGATGCAGGTATAAAATTTTAAACCAGGAGGAGGGGGAGTACTACAATGTGCCCATTCCAGATGAAGATGATGAGAATACCGAGTTCCGACAGAAATTTGAGGTGATTCATTTATTATCCTTATGTGCAAACCTCATAAACGTATCTTGTGTTTGTTTAGAAAAGCTATTTTTGACACAAATCAAAAAAGTATTGTGTTTGTGTCAAGAATTCAACCTGAGGCTGAACCAATAATAAATTAGGCCACGATTTGGTCGTCTGAGACAAATCTTGGAAAGATTCCTATAATCCTAGGCTAAAATCTGTAGTCTTTGATCGCTGGCTTGACATGTTCACCAACAGCCGATTAATGGCTGTTGCGATCAAATTTCACCTCCGACGAAATTCTGGCAGTGTCAGAAGAGTTGGCGCACAGTCCTGCAGTGTGACTACCCGTACGATGAATGTCAAACTGTCTCCGTTTTTCAAGACAAGCTATGAGCAAAATTAATGCTAGAGAATTATTCTATCAGCCATAAACTCCGGCGCTCCGTCCTCCGCTCACGGAATTCATCTGATATGTTGCCTTTTCTGTATAAACACTGGTTGCGCTGCTGTTTTCATGTGGGTGTGTAGAGCTACATACACTATTCTTTTTAAATACGCCGGTATTGCCGCCGTTCATATACTTTTCATGATTCCGGTCCGGCGTGCAATGCAGTTCGTAATCACTGGATGTGTCCGGACAAGTTTTCTTGTGCGCACCCGTTTTTAACTCGTCTTGAATGTCGTACAGTCTGACATTAATGACAACAGAGATCCCACAGTGTGACATGGTCATCATGTTCGTACAGTCTGACAAGTACAATCCTAAAGGACTTTTAAAAAATCACACAGTGTGAGCCCGGCTTTAGGCCTCAGAGAGACCATTAGATAAAATGATACATAGTACCTAAATAAACAGTGTTTTACTGTGCTTATGAAAACAGTACTACTGTATGAAGTAATTAGACGCAATTACCTATTAAAGTTACAGAAGTTACTTAGTGAGTGATTCTCATGTTTTTCTTTTGTTGTTTAACATTATTAGCCTAATATAAGAAATGCATGGATCCGTTATACTGACACTCATCCAATATTTATATTTATTTAAGACGTAACCGACTGCGTTTACTTGGATACTCGTCAAGACAGCCATTGTGACATAATATTTTGTGTATTTGCTTATTTGCTCGAGAAGACGCGAAAGTGAATGACCCGATCTCAAGAAAGTGTGTTTCAATGGCACTATTTTCTATTTGGTGCACTATTTATAAAGCAAAAAATGACTTTGGCGTGCATATGAGACGCAATGGTTAGGTTTAGGGGTGTGGGGAAGGTGCGTATCAAGCACACCAAATACAAACAGAAAATCGTGCCGTGCCATTGAAACGCACTTTCATGAGACATGGCGTGCTGTCCGTGCAGTGCCTCTCAGTGCGTGCGTGCTTCATTCAAATGTGTGCGCGCATATTAACGATCTATCACAGCGCCTGAGTACCACATTGAGATTGATAAACGAGCGAGAATGATAAACTTTCTTGAGGAAGCGCACTGACCTGATCGTTCAGATAGCTGATTATAGTTTTAGGGGGACTGAGACGACGAATAGGGGGGCTGAAGCCCACCTAAAAAGGGTCTAGAACCGCCCCTGAATTAGTCTGTGGCTCTTACCGAACAACATTTTATTTCCCAATTGCTAACAATAAGCTATTGTGAATTAATCATAAAGAATGAGAATCAAATCATTATTTTAGAACAATTATTTTGTCTTTATTGACTAGGTAGAATGAGTAGATTGGCAAACACCATCAATAAATTATTAGAGTGACCCTCAGGCCTAAAGACTCCCGAGAGAAACAGCAAATGTTTAGTGTGAAATACATTGTTATTATGTCAACAATAACATTACGTAACTCAGATTGTATATCTGTTTAGCATGTTAGCTGGAGCAGATCTTTCAGTATTTTAACTGTTGTTTTTGTGTATATGTCAGATATATTGTTGCATTGGAAACATGATTAGGAGATATACATTTTTCATCTGCTTGTAGCTTTCCTGAGAAACACACTGTAGATGCTTGTACACATAGAAATACATTATAGCTGCCTTGGAGCTGTTTATGTCTACGTGACTCATAAAACATTTAAAGCTAGGTGCGCACTAGGCGAGAAACGCGTTGCCACATCAGTCACCATCAGCTTTGGGAATCAGTTAGTTTCTGTTCACCTTTTGCAGAACAGCATCGTTTAAAGCAATACAAGTGATTGTAGCTTCATTGGGTGCTGTGTGTTGGCTGGACCCATAGCCTTTTAAGCAGACAAAGGAATGGAATATATAGTAAAATTATTTTTGGGGGGGAAAGACTATTGAAAAAAAAACGATTTGATATAGGATTTAAATTGCCAGCGTCTCACTAGCTGATTTTTCCGAATGTAATTATTTTTTCTGTGTGTGAACATATTCTTTCTATGACAAATACATTTAAAAGATTTAAGTCAGTTTATTACAACACTTCATGTTCATGCAGTGCTCCTGTTGTTTTTCAAGCTTCATTATTTGTTAATCATATAGAAAATTCAGAGGCAGCTGCTTATTATGCCCCTCTGTCATTTTTAATCAGTGTGTGTTTGACAGTCCTCCGACTGAAGAGGGCGAGATTTCATCAAAAACAGTCGGCAGATGAGAAACCCCCTACCGAAAGTTAGTTCATACAAGTTGGCTAGTGAGATGCCCCATTTACCCAGACTTTCTCAACTGCATCCATATACTAAGTAGTCAGACTTTGCCAGAGATAAGTGGCAATAACTATGGTTGGGAAGATTAGATAAATATTGTCTTTTCCTTTTCACGCATATGTTACCTGTCTGCATGTATATCTCTGTTTACCCCTCTCATGTGGTTTCAGGATCAGATTTTAGTGGACCTTGAGCAGGTGCGTGTCAGCAGCAGCGTTCAAATATGTGTGTGTTGATTGACTGGCTGGTTATATGCCCGTTTTATCTGCATCACTTTTTTATTAAATTGTCGCTACATTAATCAAGCTTCATCTTGAAGTATGTGAGAGTGTGAAGACCTTTTGCAGAGAATACTTGTTGTGTGTGCCTGCTCATGGGGCAGTGATAGGTTTCTGATATAGAGGTACGTGGGAATGAATTTTGCTGTAGGGAGACATCCCATTTTTGATGCAAAATACACTTGCACATTGACCTAAATCCCTAAACACACTGCACGATTTTCAGCTGTCCCAGACGAAAGATTGGCATCGTGAAACAATCGTGGCCAATCAGAAATAGCTGCGATTGCTTCATGATGCCAGTCTTTTGTCTGGGACAGCTGAAAATCGTGCAGTGTGTTTCGGGCTTAACAGCTCAGTAAACAAAGGTAATTATCAAAAAAAACATTGCCCAATGTCTTTAACCTTCTGGTATTCTTCAATTAGGGGTCACACTGATGATCCTCGGTGGTCAAAACAGGCTGAGACAATAAGTGTAATATTTTGTTTCAATATTTATTTTTGAATATTTTGTATTTTAAGACAATTTCATGGTACTACACAAAATTCACTTCAAATTATTTATATTTTTGTATAAAATAATAATATTCCAAATTATTTTCATTTAATACAATGTGTAAGTTAAAAATATAGCGAAAGTATTAAAAATTCAGTTCATGGAAGGGAGATTGGTGCCATCTGGTGGGAGAAATAAAGAAAAATACAAAAAAAACTTGTCTTAAATTTCTTAAATGGCATAGCATGGGGGGGGGGAGTTCTCCCAGATGAAGTAGCTAAAATTTGAAGAATTTGAAGATGCGAGATGTAAAAACACATGTTTATGAGTCTTTCAGCTTTTTTCTTATTAATGACATCTCAAAGAACTTTCAGCTGGAGCTTAGGCCAGCCTCCATCACATTGTTGTTGTTAGGGAGTTTGATCTTTTTTGGCAACCTTAATAAGCACCTTCCCCCTGAGAACAGCTACCTTCATGCCATCTTGATCCAGTCAAATCTGCTGCATCACAAAACTTGCATCGTCATGAGTATCGCCACGTTGTGCCCCTGGCTCTGGTGGCTCTAACAGATTGAGGTCTTAGTCACCTGGTCTGTCCCACTGTAGAGACGCTGTGTAATATGTTTTCCACCACTGCATGATCTTTAAGTGCTTCTCACCGAAGAATTTACATTTAGTCATTTAGCAGACGCTCTTATCCAAAGCAACTTGAGGACAATAGAAGCAATCAAAACCAACAAAAGAGCACGTCATTACACTCCAAGGAACCCAGTGAACTGGCTTTTATATTCTTTATTTCACAACCACCAACTTGGAGGGCTCAAAAGCTGTTTAACAACACAGAAGGCTAAAGAAGGTTCTTCACTTCAGCGATTCCTTATAGAGGCCTTCAGTCTTTGCTCTGGTGTTTCTCATCACTGTCATTCTATAGCTGATTCAGAGTTCAAAGGGTTTCTCTGTGGCTGTTACAAACTTGCTTGACAGATATTTTCCATATTGGACATGTCGCTATTATGGCAACAACTTCATCACAATCAAACTCTGACTTGTAGAGCTTCTTGTTTGGATGACTTCCCTATCAACCCAAGCTATGCCCTAAACAGGACCTCTGAAGTGGTTGGCACAATGTGCAAAAAGAACTTTTGAAAATTGTCCCAATATATTATTGGCTCCATAAATTCAGTAGGAAGGTAGGTTATGCAAAATCAGATATTCTTCAATGAAAAATATATTGTGCGCTGCTGTTGTAGTTTGAGCTCAAGGCCGTCCAGTCTAGCTTGGCAGAGAATCTTGGCTTGCTGACTGACTTCTGCATGCTGTGATGGAAAGAATTTAATCTGCCTTGGGTAACTGCATGGGCACTACCCAGAATTCTTCAAGAAGGCAGATTTAGAATGAGCCTTGTTGTGTATGGATTGTGTTATAGGACATTGGTAGGAAATGCAGATGATGCTGCAAAGAATGGATTATGCTTTATTGGGCTGCATCTCTAAAAGGTCAATGGACCTTAGTCAGGGTAGATACAATATTATTTATATTATTTTATTTTAATTTTTTCACAGATGTTAGCCATAAGGTCTATTCAAGGGGTTTTAATGTTTTTTTTTGTTTGTGTTTTTTTTTTCTCGACTTTGCTGTCAGTTGTTGAGCTGGCACAACATTGAAAATATGTTTTACCTAAACAATTCCTGGTGGGCAACTTTGGCAAACATTATGTGAAATTTAGACTTAATATAATTAAGACTGTACAACCTGTTGAATGGACTGTACATTTATCTCCATCACAGCCTCAATTTCATTTGCCAAAAAAAAAAAAAATTATGTGGAATCTACCCAGACTGAGGTCTATTCACATGACAGAAAAAAATGTTCCAGCTCCATCTTAACTGCATATGGGATTCCAAGTGCATTATGGGAAAAGCTTGCCTTTAGTTCTGGCTTGTTTTTACAGCTATTGTATGTCTGTGTGCAGAAAGCCAAACTGGGTCCACCCAAAAAAAACATCACCACTTTTGATGACAGTGGGTCCACTTTACCCTCGAGCAGTGTGGACAGTGTCAAGCTCACAGACTTTAATTTCTTGGCAGTATTGGGAAAAGGCAGTTTTGGAAAGGTGAGTTTCCAATCACTTCCCCATAATTAGGTTTATTAAATAATTGCACAGCAGTTTTTACTCACAATTATATGATTGGCCCTCCCTTTCATATAGAGTGCGTATGATAGTGCTTATGGACTGCAAATGGATAGTAAAATATCCCAGTTTACAGTCCCAGGATATTGTGCTTATGACTTTTCCTAACATTCGGTTTAATTTTCCTCTGAATTTATTAATTTTATTTATTTCATTTCATTTCATTTCACTTTTTTTTAACAATTGGCATTATCTACATTTTAAAAGGCACTCTTACTCTTACTTAATTTAAATTGATTGTTAAATCAACTGAATTGTAATCTTTTAATCATAAGTGTTGTAAATGATTGCTTTTTAACCCATAAATTTAACCATATTAACTGTATACCAGTATTTATTTGTATTTTATTATTGTTTAATATATATAAAAATGTTATATTGTGATTTTGGGTGCTGTCTTTCTTGGCTTGGTTTTTCTTTAAAAATGGGGCCAACCTAGTAGAATTAAAAAAAAAATTAATTAAAAATAAAGATGTTTTCAAAACAGCCTATGTAAGAGGAAATAATGCTTTTTCTTTCTCAGTGAAATTTGGTATATTTTAGGTTTGCTAATGGCCCTCACTGGCAGTTTGAGCTTTTGCTATTCTCCATACTCAGGTGATGCTGGCTGAGATGAAGTCTACTGATGAATTATATGCTATAAAGATCCTGAAGAAGGATGTGGTCATCCAGGATGATGATGTTGAATGCACCATGGTGGAGAAGCGGGTTCTGGCTCAGCAGGACAAACCTCCATTCCTCACCCATCTCCACTCCTGCTTTCAGACTGTGGTGAGGAACTCTCTCCTTAAATTAACATTTATGCATTTGGTAGACATTTTTACTCAAATAATTTACTTTACATTATCTGGTAATCAAACCCTTGATGATCTACTGTTTGTGCAAGATTTTTATCTTCATCAGTCAAATATTCTATAACTAGACACAGTTGGACTGGCAGGCAGATATTACACAATTTACAAGGGTGTATCAACCATTATTAGTAAAGAAAAATCCACGTCTGGGGAGATAAACCTCTTGAATACAAATTTAATAATTCCGTAAAGTAAAGGCAGCAAGTAAAAAATGTACAAGAATGAACAAACAGAAGCCTCTGTTAACCAGTCGCTATGGCTGTGGGCTAAATGGTAATCCCACTAATGGCACTCACAAACCAAACATCCGCCTTTCAGCAAATCAGCGTCCCTTAGAAGGATTGAATATTCACAAAAACCCTTCACTGTTTTTTGTTTTTGTTCTTTAGCAACTGAATTTTTTTTGCAATTTTTTTTTTGGACCAATATATACATTTTGTTTGTCAAGTTTAAAATATAGTTTAGAAGTATTTAAAAATATATATTTTACCATATTGAAACTGTTCCTGGCTGTGCAGCATTTTTTGTGGGGGTTTTCCCAAACCAAATGTATTTGCATTATTACAAATATGTAAAGACATAAAAGGAGCAAAATAAATCATACAATAAAGCAGCATGCAGCTAAATAAATAACTACTTTGGCAATAGTGACCTCTGATGGTGAGGTGGCAGTACCACTGGTTTTATGACAGAGAAAGAAAAATTAAAGAGGCGCAGCCATAAGCAGATCTACTCTAGAGATGCTTTGTATATATTTGTTAAAGTTTATGATAATCCACCAAATGAAAGTTTCTGTGTTAACAATATTGCTACCTCAGTAAATAAGTCAAGAAAGATAAAACTCTAGAGATTAGATTAGATTAGATTGTAGTTGCTGAATGTCATCCAGTATGCAGATTTTGGTCAGTAAGAGTTGACAGATTTCACAGAAAAGCGTTAATTGGATTTTACATTTTTAGACATAGCCTTTCAGACCAGCATTAAAGTTTGTCTAAACTGTTTTCTATATTGTTTTTGATATGTTTTTATCATAGGACCGTCTGTATTTTGTGATGGAGTATGTTAATGGTGGTGATCTGATGTACCACATCCAGCAAGTGGGCAAATTTAAGGAGCCACAAGCAGTGTAAGCCACTCTTTCATTGTGTTTATATATCTACAGTATGTATTTCTGGGTTTGGACTTTAAAGCATGTATCACCTTATTTTTGTTTGTAGATTAAGGTGAATTTATGTAAAATAATCTGCTTGTTGCAGGTTCTACGCTGCAGAGATTGCTGTTGGGCTTTTTTTCTTGCACAAGAAAGGAGTCATATACAGGTGAACACACATAAGATCCAATTCAGACCTTTCTGTCAATAGTTATAAAGTGTAAAGTAATAGTCAGCAGATTAACATTAAAGCAATAAAATAAATGAATAAACAAACAAACTATGACATTCTGAGTAACAGAGTTGCAAATAACAGAGTTGCAGATTTTGCCTAAATTAATTAGTCAGTAAGGGATAGCTAGTGTGAGACCAAATGTTGATTTTGTATATTATTTGTATTTTATGTTCCTTTTTACACTTACTTGTCTTTCCACTAAAGGGTCCAAATAGTGTTATTTCTTGAAGGTCACATTTTAAGGAAAATGCTATGTGAATTCTATGATTTAAAGGAAAGTGCACAATCTGGCTAGATAATAATTTAATTATATTATTTTACTTTATTAGACACAGCTGTAAAGGTTATTTGTGTCTCTAATGCATTAAATAATATCATGGTAACCTATTTGTGAAATGTGTTAAATATTGCCATGACTCATTTCAAATAACATACCAAATCACTATTTAGCCCAACCTTCAACCAGGAATTCACTTAATTCTATCTCTCTTTAGGAGCTAAACCTAGTTATTTGGCTTGTTTTTCTTTGAGCGACTAAATTGGCCTAGGGAAATAGAGCAAACAGATGAACTGACGTCAGCAGGAATGAAAGAGACAGAGTCCTTGTTTCAGAAAAAAAGAAAAACACTGCACTTGCTTTTACATTTCCGTTGTGCTTATGTCTGGAAAAAAAGAGCAAGATGAGTTTGTTTAGATGTATTTTTATATAAAAATATTTAAACAGGAAGGCAAACATCTTTTTTTATGTAACCCCATCCTCCAGTGTTCAGAATCACCCTGTCTATAGTGATGTACTGTTGTGTTATTTTTTATCACTTTCAGGGATCTGAAATTAGATAATGTCATGCTGGATGCAGAGGGTCATATTAAGATTGCAGACTTCGGTATGTGCAAGGAGAACATTGTGGAGGGTGTGACCACCCGTACATTTTGTGGAACGCCAGACTACATTGCTCCAGAGGTGAGTGACGGAGTGTGCTTCCTTCAGGCAGTAGCAGTCCTCCCAGACTGACAGCTAATGCTGAATGTAAATGTGAGTAGCAGCAGTGCTTAGAAGACCCTGAAACTGTGGTGTTTTCTCAGAGGCAGTACCACCTCAAAAAATTTTTGGATGCGAAAATAATCCACAGGATGAAAATGTATTTTTTTTTTATTTTTCAGTGACTCTGTCCAACAGCCATATTAGCAGTTAAAAAAGGAGACAGCGTTCTGGCATTTGGCCCACTAATTTGATCATATTTTTCTATAGACATTTCACATTTTAGAGGTGCTCTCAAGCCGAAGTTGTCATAGTTGGGAAAACTTCTATAGTGGTGAACAGAAACCACAACAAATATAATTTTTGTGTTCCTATTTGCTCCAAGAATTCATTTTTCAAGAATTCAAACCACAACAAATATAATTTTTTGTGTTCCTATTTGCTCAAAAGAATTCATCCACAATGGCATTTCTATCACTTTACAAAAAATGGAAAAGGGGGAAAATTTAGAGAGAATGATTATTTTAGTCAAATTTGCCATCAGTCCCTCAACAGTTGGATTAGAAACTAGTTTTCTGTACATTTAAAAAAAAATATATATATATATAATATAAAAACTATTTTTGCTACATGTATGATGTTTATAACTGTGGAAATGCACCATTACAGTAAATGGTCCATTGCGATTAATGATGCACTACAATAGAACCATTTTAAACATTTTGCAGTAATGGAAACCACCACTTTTCAGTGCTTTCTTTCTTCCCTTTTTTCTTCATACATATCTTTTCATATTCAGAGCAGATCCTAGTTTGAAGCTGTCCTTATTTCTCTGTACTGAAGCTCCTCTTCTCTTAGTCTTAACTTTACTTCCCAGAGCAGGCCTTAGCATGAGGATGCCTCCACAAGTGACACATAAACTCTTACAATGCAGGTTATCTGTGGCACATCAACACTTCATATTGATGACCTTCATCTGCTCTGACATCCTCAGACACACACTCGCAGTATCTTTCTCTCTCTGTCCCTCTCTTTGTTTTTTTCTCCCCCAAATACTCAAACTGTAGTGGCATGACATGACAGTGGGTGGCAGAGTTGTCTCCTACAGCAAGTCTTTAAAAGTCATGCTATAAAGGCAACCACCACAATGGTCTTTCAGTCTTCTTCACACACAAAAAAGCAGACACTCTGTATCTATATTTTACTAAACAAACCCTCACACATAACCAGACTTAGAATGCTGTTGAATTTTTGAGGTAGAAACCAAATCAGTCAATATAGGAGTGGCTGTAAAAGTTTGTATAGTAATGTCCTTGTCATACTCATAATATTCTTACTAGCTCTATGACTAGAGTCTATGACAGCATTATTTACTAGAATTACTAGAAATCATAGCAATAAGAGAATAAAGTCAAAATAATGTGAATAAAGCCATAGTATTCGCCATATAATAGTAATAGTATAATGTTGTAGCTTTTTTGTTGTTGTTGTTATTGAAATTTTCAGTGTGATATTTACTTTTTTGGTATGTTTTTTATTTTTTCTTATGTGGCATTAAAATACCATCACGTGTCTGTATGTTCACACAGACATAGCACACACACAGTATTGCTTTCTGAAGCTGCAAAATGAAAAAAAAAAAGAAGTGTGTGTGTATTTAGTGTATGTATATTAGTGGACATTTGTCCTTCATCCTTTCTTGAGAGCATTACTCTCTCTCTCTCTTTCTGTCTCTTTTGCTGACCTACATATTATGCAGGGATAATGCATGTTATCTGGGAACACATTGCTGCATGTTAACTTGAGTGTAAAGTGTGTCAAAGGTAGAGCAGCAGTAACACACATGGCTAACCGTAAATTTGTAACACATTTGTTTTCATATCTTAGTGAGGACCTCCCATTGAGTTCATAAAATAAGCTAATCACAATTTGGTTTGTTTCTCGTGTTGCCAAAATATTGTTATTATAATATGATCTCTTTAAATTCAAGAGGAATAAAGGTGAGGAGTTTAAATCCAGTCACTGGCCTGAGCCTTTTTTCTATCAGTTAAATCTGTTTGCTTTTATCACTCACTGGGGTTAGATGTGATTAGATGATTAGAACATGCGAACTTATGAAGTATTATAGAAATTACCAGTGTGAAAATATCTTTCCATCCATTATTCTGTCATTTGTTTCTTCAGTTTGGTTAATAATTAAGTTGAGAGATGATATCAGTGGTTGTTTATTTTGTTTTCTCCTCAGTAATTGTCTAAATTTGATATTTGCTCTGTGCACCTCAATTAGCCTGTGTGTATATCAACATCTAGAGCCACGAACAAAACCTTGAGCGGCTACAGCATGATCTAGAACTGTCGCATAGTGTTAGCGTGATGTCACATAGAAACACACACATTAATGTTCTGTGAGCTGCATCAGCTAAGAAAGCTGACTGCAAGCTGTATAAGCTGTGTGAAATTCTGGAATATACGGTACAAAAAAAGAATAGGTGTGTGTTTTCATTATTGACATTTTAAAGGCACACACTCATGCTTTCTTACTCCCCACCCACCCAAGTTCAGTTGCAATCTTGCTTGGTTTGTTAAATAAAAGAACATTTTAGGTTTTGTTTTATATCTGGGTCTCTTTCATGCTAAAGAATTGCTGTACTCCTAGACAATCTTTCACGTATATAAAAAATTCTAAGTTCAGTGCTGTGAAAAAGTAAGTACACCCTATGGTGATATACCAAGGTCATATAATTTAACAAATACCACTTTTAAAATAAACAAGAATATGTCTTATCTTACACTGATTTGTGAATCAATTTTGTTTTTTGGGGTTTAGATTTTTTGACAAGAACACAAAATAATATAATACAGTATATTTTTATAGTTTATTTGTAGTGAAGATGTGTGCTTCTAGATGGGAAGGGGATGATGGGGAAAATGGTATTCTGTAACAGTAGTGATGTTGCTAGTATGCTGATCTTCAGTAGTAATCTGTAGGGCTTTTTGTGCTGTCTCTTTTCAGATAATAGCATATCAACCGTATGGCTGTTCTGTGGACTGGTGGGCTTATGGAGTCCTGCTATACGAGATGCTGGCGGGACAGGTGAGTACACGTGTATAACCATCAGATCCTACACTGGTAACCATTACCTTCTGCCAAACTTATAATACAGTTGTAGCTTTGTTGTAATATAGTTTGTAGTGGTCATGTGTGTTTGTATAGAAACTATCCACATATAATATTGACACCAGCTGCTGTACTCAGAGGATCTCTGGGTAAAAATGCACCATTTCACATCCACAACCTGTTTTTAGAGAATGCATATCATAAATTTAAAACATACATCTCATCTTAATAAATAAAATAGCACTCTGGTGGTACCAGTTGTCAGTGATGTATCAAGATGGTAATACCATGCTACTTCATTATATACTAAGATACTCTTTCATGGTGTTTAAATGGTACTATAAGATCCTTCAAATAATACCAAGGTATTATCACTTTGTCCAAGCATAATCTTAATCCAATCCAAGCGATCTTTTTTTACTTGTTTTTACCATGGTATATTTTATTCTTACGTAATTGTACTCTTTGTAAGAGTGAGCTTAAGGTAAAATCTATAATGCCACATTTGAAGAGTGCAAGAGTTTAAGAACCTATATATCAGGATAAAAACTGAATAATATTATATTAATTTTAGTATTGATATATTTTAATATTAATATTTAATATTAATTTTGAATGTTCTTTTTTTCTACACAGCCTCCATTTGATGGTGAGGATGAAGATGAACTTTTCCAGTCCATTATGGAGCACAACGTCTCCTACCCTAAATCCATGTCCAAAGAAGCAGTTTCCATCTGCAAAGGGGTAAGTTCTGTCACATAAAAACAGAATGTTTCAGGTTCTAAAGCCCAGGTGAACCAGTATGACTTCTCTTCTTGACTCAAAATTTTCTCATTAGAGAGAGAAAATCTGTGAAAAAATGAGGATTGTTGCTCTCTAGTTGGTTAATAACAAGGAACCAAAATTCACCAGTACATTATTCTTCTATTTTAATCTTTCATCTTAGCCTCTGAAAATAGTTGTAGACTTCTTGACTTAATAGTTACAAACTTTGCATTCTCCAGATCAATGGATGTATGTGGCTGAGACCAGAAAGCAAAAGTTTAGGAGCTCATTTAATACCTGACAAATGAGGAGGATATATCTCAGAAGAAGAGAGCCGAGTCATTCCAAAAATCATGTCATTAGGTTCCCATGAATCCAAGATAATTCTGACTGAAATGCACTGACATTTGATATCAGTGTATCTTAAATTGTGTTCAGGGAAAGTTACTGAAATGTGTATAACAGTAAAAAAAAAAAAAAAAAGTATTTTGTATTGTTATCACTTCTTTTAATCCCTCATATTACATAAATCTGCTCAGAAATTCACTGCCCATCAGAAATTCACTGCAGGAGCTGATCCAATTTAGATAAAAACACATGAACCCCTACTTTCATTTTTAATAAAAGTCTTATCAGTGTTCAGGTTTCATTTGCCATGAATGCAGTGTGTTGTTATTAGATTCACCTTCAGTCTGACAAAAAAAAAAAAAACTATTTTAGAATGAGAGTGAAACAGACCATTTTATCTTTACTTGACAAGTAAATGTGGTAAATCTAAAATCTATATTATTTTCATTGTTTTAATTAACTAACATCAACAAAGACATTATTAGATTTCATATTTTCTCATTAAAGGGATAGTTCACTTTGAAATTAAAATTTGGTATCTATCAGCTTACCCCAAGGGCATCCAAGATGTAGGTGTCTTTTTTTCTTCAGTAGATCCAATTTTGATGTTTTTAGGTCAAACCGTTCTAGTCTGTCAGTCATATAATGGCAGGTATAGGTCACTGTCTCTATAAGAGGGAAAAATAACATGCACAGAGAAATCAAAATTAAACAATTCCCCATCGTAACTACACATTGATGGCCTAAGACACGAAATGAGCGGTTTGTGTGAGAAAACGAACAGTATTTATATCGTCTTTTACCTCTTGTACACAACCATGTCCAAGTGATCTGAGTGCGCACACGCATCCGGTGTGTGATGTGTGTGTGCGCGCGCTCTGGCTCACGCTGCATTCACACGGGGCGTCGGCGTCAACGCTTGACGGAGGGCGTGTCTGAAGCGTGGGTCTGACGCGCCGTCATAGTTACAACAACCAATCACATACTTCTCTGGTGTTGCATGAACGGGATTGGGTATTTGCATGAGGCGATCTGATTGGCTGACGCCTCCGTTGGCGCTTGAAAAGTTGCGTCAGCACCACGCTTCAGACACGCCCTCCGTCAAGCGTTGACGCAGACGCCCCGTGTGAATGCAGCATGAGCCAGAGCGCGCGCACACACGTCACACACCGGATGCGTGTGCGCACTCAGATCACTTGGACATGGTTGTGTACAAGACGTAAAAAACGATATAAATACTGTTCGTTTTCTCACACAAACCGCTCGTTTCGTGTCTTAGGCCATCAATGTGTAGTTACGATGGGGAATTGTTTAATTTGGATTTCTCTGTGCATGTTCTTTTTCCCTCTTATAGAGACAGTGACCTATACCTGCCATTATATGACTGACAAACTAGAACGGTTTGACCTAAAAACATCAAAATTGGATCTACTGAAGAAAAAAAGACACCTACATCTTGGATGCCCTTGGGGTAAGCTGATAGATATCAAATTTTAATTTCAAAGTGAACTATCCCTTTAATATAGGATTTCAGCAATTGCTGTTTCCAGAACATCTTAACATTTTGTTTTCAATGAGATACCTGTAAGCTACATCCCTGAAAAAAAACTATGTTAGGACTATGTTATTTATGTATAGAACTTAACAGATGCATTTTTTAATGTAGCACATTCTGCATACTGTTTGGAAAGATTACAGTATGTAAAAATAATTACTGATGGAACATCTCGATTGTCTGGCATTCACTGCTCATTACACTATTGCGTAATCTTTTGTTCATAACAGTACCTCGTTTTCTACATGTACGGTAACAGACAAATTCAATTTCCAAAATAATTAGAGATGTTCCGATACCCTTTTTCCCTTCCCGATACCGATTCCGATACCTAGGCTCAGGGTATCGGCCGATACCGAGTACTGATCCGATACCTGGGTGTGTATCTGGTTATACAGCTGTATGTACTACTAGCCCTGTATGAATTGATACAAGATAGATAGATGTAGATATATAGATATTCTGGTGAGTAAACAAAAAAATATAATATATAATGTTTGGAAAATGGCACATCTTTTTAAATATCTAAAAGTACACTCTTAACATCAGTCAGTCAAGCATTATAAATATATTATGATAATCAAGTATTATTTAATGATATAACTTTAGCAATTAGAATTAAAACTTGGTATCCGAGTATGAATGCATATTAGTCATTTTACCTTAACTTAGGACTGGTGGTGGTGCTTTTTTGGTCATTCAGTGTTTCTGTAAAAAAATGGAAAACTATCAATAATACTGATAAGATAATAATCATACTATGAATTCTACTAAGAACAGTATAAAAGGCACAAAAAATTAACTAGCTGCTGGATTCATGAATATTAATCACGTTGTGTGCATTCGCTCGAACTGATTCGCTGAAATCAAAACAGGGACGATAATAGGTGAGCGCCAGCCAATAAGATTGTCGTTTGCGCATTAGCTCCGCCTACTACCAGAGAACCCGGCCGTTCTTAAAAGCTGAAGAATTCCAAAGGAATGTTATTTTGACAGGAAAATACAACAAAGAATATTGTTTACATACCATGCAGAATTGACGCGCTACATGTAAGACTCACTCTCTCACTCTCTCTCTCTCTCTCTCTCTCTCTCTCTCTCTCTCTTTGCGGGTGAGAAGCAAAGCGACGGCGAGTCGTGCGCCTTCCTTTACGGTATGTCAAATACAGGTGCGCTGCGCATCCATTCAGATGATCTGAAAGCGCAGTCATACCTCCTTTCCGCCAGCAGGAACCAGGTACTAGTTCAGAGCCAGTGCTCTTGCCAGTTCTTAGTTGGTTCGACTGGCGAGCCCTTTAAGAACCGGTTGCTTTTCCACAGGCTAGAGAGCCAATACAGAGCCAGGTCTTACGTCACCGAATACGTTTCATGTTTCGTTTCACTAGCGTGGCCGCGGCAGTGCCAAACATAACAGACTTGTTCGAGGTGCATCAGCGCCACGCAGACAGATCGATCGATCGGCACACAACACACCAAAGCACCACGAGAGCGATCCAAAAGCATAAAGAGCCGTCTGCTTTCCAGTATCTCCTGCAGCACCCCGATGCCTCGCACCGACTGGTCCGCGCAGCGCCGATCCATCCCAAACAAGCCTAAACAAACTATTAACAATGGCGGACTTGCGTTGCAATTGATGTTCATGGCTTTGTGAACCTACATCGGCATCCAAATACGGCGAATCCAACATGTTCGTGTTTAGCTGCTATTTCAAATATGGCGGTCCAAAGTTTCTGTCGTCTTGTTGGTCACGGTAACCCCGCCCCCAGCCCCTGACGCAAGTGGTTCTTCCTTCTAGCCCAGCAATGTTTTGGTGCTACTTACAAACCGCTTTTCCTGGTTCGGAGCTGGTGCTTTGGGTGTCGAAAAACAAAGAACCGGTTTGAAACTAGGCTCTGGCTAGTGTTATATCTGTGCTAAACTTAAACATAGCCTCCAACTTACACACTGGCGAGTAAAATCTAAACATTTATTATCCAGTGGCTAATATTAGACATCATTTAGTCGCATATGCGAGTGATTTACTGGCAATGTGCTAGCACGTTTGTATTTCTTCTTCGCTGCTCTAAATAGTGGTTGCTTGTGGCAACACAGCACAACTTCCTGTGTTTGCATTCTGAGCAGCGAAGAAGAATTGATTTCCGATTTGCAGCGTTAGCGCGCATAACTATAGGTCTTGTTTAAGAAAATGGTATCGGATCGGTACATGGGTTCAAGTACTCGCCGATACCGATGCCAGAATTTTTTGTGGTATCGGTGGAATTTCCGATACTAGTATCGGAATCGGAACAACCCTAAAATTAATATAAAAATACATTCAATAATATATCCCTTTGTTCTTTTAAGCATTACAAACCAACACACTTTTTAGCACTCTTAAATTACTATACCTTCTAAGTTTAAGTGCAATTTAGTAGAGTCTGAATCTATTTAGTATATTGTTTTTGTTTGTTTGTTTGTTTGTTGTTTTGCATTGACCTGTAACGTTTCATTGTTCTTGGTCAAAAAACAAAAATTACAGTATCTTGTTCTGCATCAAAAGACAGGGTAAAATGACAGGGGTACATTAGCCGTTTCTGAAGGTATTGTCATCATTGTAAGAAATAAACTTTTGATCACATATTGAATTTTTCAGTATACTTTGTTACTTTCAGGAAAACTATGGTAATACCATAATAATTTTTGCTACTTTTATTGCAAGAACATCCTGTTAGATAGAGAAAGAGATAATGGTGCAAGCAGGACACAACACAGGTGATGATTTGCATCATCACACACTGTCTCACTTTTATAATGTTTTCTATCGCCTTCTGTCTTTCTGTCAGTGGTAGAGGTGTAAGTTCATCTGTTTTCATTTCTGTGTGTGTCTTATAAACTGTGCCACCTACTAATGAATACATAGTGGCTGTCAGAAGCTGACCCAGAAAAGCCTGGGACTATAGAGGTATAATGAATTAGAAATTTACCTGAAATCAATTTTCCTGGCAAATTTAAGTCACCATTTGATAATTAAAACAAAGAGAAAAGAAAAAGAAAACTTTTTTTTAGTATATTATTGTCACGGGTTGCTGGAGCCAGTAGCTCAAAGGAGCACGAAGGAGGCAGAGAGTCAATCAAAATAATGTCTTTAATAAATCCATATAGGAAAATCAGGAAATGCAACCACATAAAACGACGTGAGACAGGACAAAGAAACTCTAGAAACTGAAGGCTTATAAAGACAGACAAACTAAGGAGCAAACGAGATGATTAATAAACACAGGTGAACTGAATGATAATTAGACAAATTAACTAATGAGAACAGGAACAGAACCAAATAAGGAAAAACAGGAAACTTAACAGGAACATACATGTGACAATTATAAATATTCGGTAACACTTTAGTTTAAGGACCAATTGCCACAATTAACTAGTTGCTTATTAGCATGCATATTACTAGAATGTTGCCTGTTTATTAGTACTTATAAAGCACATATTCTCAATGACCATATTTTAGATCCCTTAATCCTACCCAATACCTAAACTTAACAACTACCTTACTAACTATTAATAAGCAGTAGGAGTTTATTGAGGCAAAGTTACAGTTAATATTGAGAATTGGACCTTAAAAGAAAGTGTGACCACTTATACTTAACAACTACCTTAACTATTAATAAACTGCAAATTACGAGTTTATTGAGGCAAAGGTCGCAGTTAATAGTTAAAAGTAAGCATTGGTCCCAAAGCTAAAGTGTGATTAAATATTCTGTGTGGATGGAGCACAGATCTGTCCAAAATATCAACAAATTGGTTTCTCTAGATTCTTTGGGGTTTGTATGAGTGACTATATGTCTTATTTATAAAGCATATTGGAAGAAAAAAAAAAGGTATTATATACACTTTTAAAGCTTTACTAATTGAGTTTACATTTGAGTTTTAAGCCACCTCTGCCACCTTTCACAAAACTGTCTCAAGTAGACTTATGCCGAGTTCACACTGCACGATTTTCAAACTCGTCGGATCGCCGTTGTTTTCACACTGCAGGACTATCTGGGGTAGGATTCAGTCGCTGCTGTTTTCACATTGCACGATGAATCCACGACAGGGGGTTTCACATTGCACGATTTCACAATAGGAAGAATCGCCGACAACTCTGACTGATCCGCAAATACAGCCAAACGCACGCGAGAAGTGATAAGGAAATAATGCAAGATCATGCTGATATTATGGTCTATAAGTCCTCCCCGAACACACAATAATTAGTAAAGATGACTTAACAAACATACTTCTGCTGTGAAATTTTTATGTACACAAATCTAAGTAGCCTACTTGAAAGTGAAACCAACGTGTTGTGCATTTTATAATGAGTTTATTTCTAATAGCCTATAAAAGCCCTCAAAGTGATGAAAAAGAAAAATGCAATAAATCTTTTGTCCTTTATAGAAGAATATTATTTACAGGAAAAACCCTAGCCTCTTCTTCGTCTTCATGTAGCCTACCTGTTCTGTGTATTCTAATGCTCACTTTGTAAAAAAAAAAAAAAAAAGACCTCCTTGAACTTCCAGCTGCCCTGTATCTTGCTCTCTCAGTGGCTGTAGGTCATCGCCGATGTATTTTTCAGTCAGAACCGGTCAGAACTCATTCACACAGTAGGATTGAGAATCGCCGACAGCTCCAGATATTTAGCATGCCAAATATTTCACGGGCGTCGGCGACACATCGGCGATTCCCTCAGATCGCGTCTTTGATAATTCACACTGTGCGATTGCCAATCGCGGGAACGAGCACCGATTTGCCTCCGATCTCAGGCATTTGTCGGCGATTTATCAAAACCTGTCGGCGAGTGAAAAAAACGGGCTAAATATCGGGATTTTAGCCTGATTTTTCACTCGCCGACAGGTTAGGCTAGATTTGTGTATATAAAAATTTCACAGCAGAAATGTTTGTTAACAAGTCATCTTTATTAATTATTGTGTGTTCGGGGAGGACTTATAGACCATAATATCAGCATGATCTTGCATTATTTCCTTATCACTTCTCGCGTGCGTTTGGCTGTATTTGCGGATCAGACAGAGTTGTCGGCGATTCTTCCTATTGTGAAATCGTGCAATGTGAAACCCCCTGTCGCGGATCCATCGTGCAATGTGAAAACAGCAGCGACTGAATGCTAACCCAGATAGTCCTGCAGTGTGAAAACAACGGCGATCCGACGAGTTTGAAAATCTTGCAGTGTGAACTCAGCATTAGTGATAAAAACAATAAACTGCACAATTTGTGAAATTAATTGCATTATATATATAATATCACACCCATGGACAGGATTTTCAGTAACACTTTTATGTAGTTTTCAGCATACATTTATCATTGTCTGGAGTTTCTGTTCAGAGAGAAAAAAAACTCCACACTTTTTCCCTATTATGACTGCAGAGATTTATGCGTTCAGTTTAGAGTCTGAGATTTCCTGATGAATGTGCAACTGTTGTCCCTTCTGGCCTTTGAAGGTGGTTAGCTGTTAGGGTTATCTTTTGTATGACTTCATATTATGAAACTACACTGAATAAACAGAAAAAGAACCTATGAACATTTAAACTTTCATAATAGACATCCATATGCAATTGAACCTAGAATAATTGTTGACAAAATGCTCATGTCAATGCATTTTGTCTACCCCTATTTGAAATTATGCATTATCATGAAATTTAATGATGAGCATATGCATGTAAACTGAAAACTGAATATATTATATGCCAAATTTTATGATTGTCACAATAAGCTTTTTCCTGTTTAGATGATAATGATTTAATCTTGTGTCTCAGCTGATGGCAAAACACCCTTCAAAGCGTCTGGGCTGCAGCCCAGAGGGGGAGAGAGATATTCGGGAACATGCTTTCTTCCGTCGGATTGACTGGGAACGTCTGGAAAATAGAGAAAAACAGCCTCCATTCAAACCCAAAGTGGTAAGAAAATCCATGCAGGTCTATTCATTTTCAACATATGTGTGTATCTATCATATACTGATTAAAAAACTAAGAAGCCTCTTCCTGTGTTTTAATGACGGAAAGTTTTTATGGTGAAGTGGCCCTGAAAAGGCATGTACAGTATTTATGGTGATTCAGATTAAGATACAGGAGAGTAATGTTGAGTATTTCTGTTTGCCAGAAATTCACTTTAAAAAAAAATGGTGACAGTGTTTCAGGTATTATGGGATGGAATATTAGTGCCTGTATATGTTACTTAGAATTGTGATATGATATAAAGTGATATGATGCTAATATAGTAGTCTACTTGAACTACCATAACCATTTTACCTAAGAATGTCCTGATAACCACCATGATAATACAGGCAATACAATAAGGGCCCTGTCCATAAAATGGTAACTCATAGTCTTTACTTCCAAAATGATAAAAGTAGCATAACACATCAAATAACAATCATGACAGTATGTTACATTAAAATTAAAGTAATATCACTGTATATGGTAAAGTAACTTTATTAAGTAAAGTTAACCAATAATTTTTATGTAAAAATCACAAACAAAAAAAATACACTGCCAGCACAAATGAAGACCTCTCTGACGCTAATGTGTAATCATCTGTCTGTCCTGATGAATGCTTATTGCTATGTATAATTTCTGTGCCTTCTGATATTTGTTCTAATAATTCTAGTTTTCACTGTTTTTTGGTGAAATTTGTTATGAATTGGTATTGCTTTTCTGAGGCAGCGCCTGTGGAGGAAGTGAGAATATTTTGCCAAGATACTAAAAGGATAGAGATAGAGCCATTTGTCATATTAAATAGCTTAGATTGTCCTTGGTATGTTTTGTGTGTTTGTGTGTGTGTGTGTGTGTGTGTGTGTGTGTGTGTATGTGTGTTGTATGAGTGGGAGAGAGAGCGAGAGAGAGGGATGAGCTGCAAAAGCAGTCTGCACACATATATATATGACTTCTAAAGTGGGTCATACTGTAGTTGTTTCCCCCTTCACAAGCACACATGCTCTCCCACACATATATCATTGAATAGGGCATTCTGTCACATCACTGGGGACAAAACAGAAAAGAAGAGAGGGGTTAGTTTGTCTTGAGTATTTGTGTGTTTCTTATGATGTCCTATTTTTTTATTTAGAGTGTGTTATGAACATCACCTGTCAGTTTTAATATTTTTTTGTTTGTTTGTTTTTCAACAATTGTGTAATGTCCCCTGAGGACATCCTGAAGCTGAACTGCAGCTTCCTCTCATGGTCAAAACTAGGCCAGATACAGACCCTGTGTCCCTTTCACACTAATGGTTGGGGTTAAACAGGCTTAATTCAGCACAGCTACCATTTTAAACATTTAGCCAATCATTAATTCCACTGCTGACGTAGGAAGTGCCCTACATGGACCTCTGTGTCTGAAAAATGGCTTTATATGGTCTCCGTGTTTGTGTGTGATGATGACAGTTGCAACTTTAATTGATCTGCATGCTTTTTAGAACACAACCATTCCCTCTCAGTTTCTCATCATTGACATACAGTATGATGGGAAAATCTGCCTCATAAGAGAGCATGACACAGGCATTTACATTTGACCATCTCTCTCAGTGCTTGAGTCACCATTCATCTCTCCTTTCAAATATCATACAATGAGAAGGGGGGAGGGAAATCTTCTATTTTAAGGCACATCTTGAGCTGCATGTCTTATGGAATCTGGCAGCTTTACAAAAGGAAACTCCATCTTCTTTCTTGCTTGCTTTCTTGTAACTGTTTTTGTTTGTGTGCATTAAATTTGGGAAGTCAGTCGATTAAAGACATTACTTAATTACACGATATGCCAATTAATTGATCAAATTAATTGCAAATCATCACTTAAATCAGTCTACTCTATTTTTTTAGTTGTTGGTCTATGTGCACATGCATGAAATGGTGGCCGTGTCACTTTTCGCTGTTCTTAAATAACTTCGATAGAAGGAAAATTCCTTTACATACAGGGGCATGATTAAACATATTATTTTTGTTAACACGTAAATTGACAGCCTTCTTTTAAACATTGAGTGAAGTCATAACAGGAAATGTTGTTGACTGTTGTTTTAATATTAAAACAATTTTATGAAAGCCCTAACAAGAAGGGTCTGAATCCTGCTCACCGTATAACCCACACATGTATATATCATTGATAAGGAGCTTTGAATCATTTATTCGTCATAATAATAGGGTTATTATAAATGTGCTTCTGGTACTTTTTCATACACATGGTATGGAGGTTAAAGAAAGGTATTAATGTTCCTTCTACTTACAGTAGTTCGGTTAATTTGTCAAGATGCTTATGAGGTTTAGAACTACTCACGAGCCTGTCATGAAGAATAGAAAATGAGAATAGCTAGTAGCCTATAGTGATTACCATGTTGTTTAGTCACTCAGAAGATTCTAACAAATAAATACTTCAAGTTTCACATTTCATTTTATGTTTTACACTGATTTTAACACATTAATGCAAAGTACTCTGTCGAATGCGAAGCTGCTGTCGGTTGCCAGTGTGTTTGGCTTCTACATCTGTGTTCTCCAAACTAGTAGAGCCAATTGCTTTATCATCCAGATGAAGAGGAACTAGGGCATATAATCTGAAATCTGAGGAGTGTTAATCTGTGTGTTGGACATAAGGGAATTGGGAACTAAAGTATAAACAGGCATCAAATTCTCATATTTCCAACAAAGAATGTTAAAAAATTCAACATTTTAAATCCGCTTTATTTGGAGTTCAGACCATGTGCAGATAAAACAGTGTAACTTTAAACCATGCTTGTTGTCTGCATTACAATGTATATTTAACAAACCTTTGACTTCCATTTGGGTCTGTCATGTGTTAACACTACATGGTTGTAGTATTACAGTAAATTGTGTCAAAATTAATCTTTTCTTTCCTGTAATCTCTCTCTCTTGCTACCTCTTTTTTGTTTTATAGGGTGGAAAGGGGGCAGAGAACTTTGACAAGTTCTTCACACGCACACAGCCACAGCTGACCCCTTCTGATGAGCTGGTTATCGCCAACATCGACCAGGCTGAATTCGATGGATTTTCCTTCATCAACCCTCAATTCGTCCATCCTTCCGTCATCAACAGTGAATAAAATGGAAAAAAGAGGGAATGAACGTGAATCTACCTACTACCCCAAAACTCTGCCCTTGCCTTTACCCTTTTATCTAACAAATGTTAAACCAAAAATCACAGTATCTCGAATTGTCATGTCTTTTTTGTTTAAAAATCTAGCAATTATTTTTCACATTTTTCACATCATTTCAATGTAGGCCAGTCGAAGAGTTTACCTTAATGATTGAAAATAGATTGAGAGAATTTTTTTTTAACTGACTAACACTTAAACTCTGGTTAGGAAGGGCTGTTTACATTACAAACTGTTCGGCTGACTTAGTGCAGACCAGTTTTTAAAAGTCTAGGAGGCCATCTTATCTCAAGCCGCTGGTGGCTGACACAGCATGATTTCACCACATCTACCCAAAGCCCCTTAACAGATACAGAGTTATGTGCTTCCTAAGACAGCCTTCCCATTCAGGATTTCTAAAGGTAATCGCCAAAGCCAATGGGGTTTCTGTCTTCCCCTTAGCACTATACCAATTTATCTATTTACAGAATTACTTCTGGTGTCAGTTTCAGTACTCACTTTTTGGAGTCTCCAGTATTTTCTCATTGTAAGTGTCGTTAAATATTTTAAATAAAATACTAAACATCTCTCAGTCTAATATTTGCACATATTTCAGGTATGATATAACTTGGCACACCAGTCAATTTGTTCACATTTTCTGTTTGTTCTATAGTAAAAAAGCATGCCAAGAGTTTCTGCAGTTCACAAGCCGACAGAGCTGTGGATTCGTGAGATGTTTCATGTTTCAAGATTTTTTTTAAATATACTGTTGATGTGGTAACACTTTACTTGAAGGGGTGTGCATAAGACTGACATGACACCTTCATAATCATGACATGACACATGTCATGAATATGAAGGAGGTTTTATGCATGTTTATGACAATTGTCATTAAGTGTCATTCGCTCAGTTATGTCATTTTTAATGTAAAGATGACATTATTTGACCTAACCCTACCCCTACCCTTACCCCTAACCCTAACCCTAGCCCATAACAAAGACATCTCAAACAATGTCATCTTTGCATTAAAAATTACATAACTGAGCGAATGACACTTAATGACAGTTGTCATAAACATGCATAAAAAAACCTTCATATTCATGTTTTTTTCATGTCTTGTCATGATTATGAAGGTGTCATGTCAGTCTTTTACACACCCCTTCAAGTAAAGTGTAACCGTTGATGCATATAAAATAGTTTTATTTCACAGTAAACAGATACACACTTTTACCTATAAAACATGACAGAATAATAAAGGTATTACCTCGTTATCCCTTTAATTCACCAAGTGTTTTTAAAATATCCTCTTTTTTGCCATATTACAAAATATCCTGGGAATATGAGAAAACGTTGTGCGTGTGTGTGTGTCTGTGTGTGCTTTGTTTCGGTAATGAGGGATATTATGAGAGGGAGAAATATTTAAGTGTTGGCATATATGTCAAGCTCTAATTATGTTGTTCTTAAACTCATTGTCTTCATATAAGTAAATACTGAATAGTAAATGTTAATCTCTTCTATACCTGCCGAATTACCTTTACATCATTATGTTTGGATTTAACATAATTGATTGTAAAATGTAACACCGTTATGCCATATTTCTCCTCTTGCTGCTTCAACATTTTGGTTATACTTAATAATACATGCTATTTAAACAATATAAGAACCTTTTAATACCAACTAAATGTGACTTCATTACATTACAATGGTGAAATTTACAACTGAGAGAAAAGAATGAAAGTGAGTTTGCATTAACTGTTAAAGAGATAGTTCACCCCAAAATGGAATCATTCTATAATTTTTTACTCACCCTCAAGTTGTTCGGAACCTGTATGAGTTTCTTTCTTCTGTTGAACACAAAAGAAGATATTTTGAAGAATGTTGGCAAGCAAACAGTTGCCGGCAGCCATTGACTTCCACTGTATTTTTTCCCATACTACGGAAGTCAGTGGCTACCAGCTACTGTTTGGTTACCAGCATGAGTAAATGGTGAGTAAATAATGACAGAATTTTCATTTTTGGGTGAACTCTCCCTTTACCATAAAACTGAAGTTAAATTATTTGCTGGTTTAAATGTTTTTAGTAACTTTCATAGTCCAATTTTATGATGATTGTCCCTTTTAAATGTGTAATTTTGTATTAACCACATCATTGCACAGTCAGCTACTATAATGCTATTATTCAGGTAGATATTTGTGTAATTGTTGTTATCATTGGTGTGTACTGTTGTAAACAATGTAACATGAAAATGACCTTGTACTTTGCATAATGAAATTATTTACAAATGTGCTTTCACCATTCGATTTTCCAATTGTACTTTGTCAAAACACCTTTGCTTTTGGCTGTTATGTGTGACCTAAACGGATTCCATGGTTTTAAAATGTGAGCTGATTGGCTGCTGTCATCCTACTATGGTCTGATAACTTGCCTTTGCCTGCATGTTTTGGTATGAAAATCCACTTGAAAAGATTTGTGTGTATTTATGAAGAATGTTTTGTTATCAATGGAATATAAAATTGAGATTATAAGATTATTACAGCATGGAGTATGAACAAGGCAGATACATATGAAATATTTTTTTCTCCTTTCACTTATTTAATAACTGAATTTCAATTATTTTAATGTGATATTGTAGTTTGTGATTCTGTATGTTCTTCCCATCTTTTTCTGCTGTTAGAAGTAATGCAAAGTATGTAGTAAATTTCAGAATTAGATGAAAATCACACATGGGATAATCGGCTTGGTTAGATTTTAGATCACAGGTGTCAGTTTTCTTCTAGCACTAGCACTAATTTACTTGCCAGTTTAATGTTTTTCCCCTCTTTTTATAACAGGACAGCAAATATATGGAAATATGACACCATGCCTGTTGTTTAGATTAGCTCACTTCTGTCTTCTCTTTTTTTTCTGTGATTTATTGATGTTGATCCTGCCGTAAAATCCTTTCAGTGCTAAAAACACCTTTGTTGAAATTGTATGCAAATCCCATCTTTCTTTTCTTGGGTCTTTCCAAAAACCTGCTTTGTGCCAGTGCCATGCTGAACCCAGCAGGACCAGCGTTGCACTAACTGCGTAGCCACAACGATGTTTGCCAGTATTGAATCCAGTATTTTGTGCACTAGTCTCATGTAGCCATACTTTTAACTGAATGCTGTTACTGCTCTTGAGATCGCAGTAGAGCATATTTTGCTCTGTGTATCTGCCATTCAATCATGTGCACTACCTTGGCTTTTGTAAAGAAAGTTGCATAGCCATTTTTAAAAAGCAGGTTTAACATGGCATGCTTTGAGTTTCCTCTGCTTAAGATGATCCATCTGCCTTACCCAATTCTTTCTATTCCTGTGCTGTGGAATTAATGATTGAATACATGAACAAATGGATGAATGAACTGCTAATATTATTGCTTGTTTTTTTCCCTAAGTTGATTAGCTTTCCCTTGAAGGAAAAGTTCACCCAAAGATGGAAATTCTGTCATCATTTACTCACCCTCATGACGTTCAAAATCTACAGGTTTGGAAAGACATGAGAGTGAGTGAATGACAAAATGGGGTGAACTAATCTTTTAAATGTGCCGTATCTGCTTCTGTAGTCATCTATTGTAATAGATATTATTTTTGACACCCAAATTACAAAAACAAGGTGGAATTACCTTTTCCCAATTAGTCAGCAATTCATGTTTGTTCCGGTACTATTAAGTTTTGTGTTTGTTGAAGAGAAGAGGTACTATTAAATACCTCTTCTCCAAGAGGTACCAGGGTGTCAAAAATAACTTTGCTCCTCATTTTATCATTTTTTCTTTACTTTGCATTCTTAATGTGTAGATTGGTTAGTACATCACTGTTGTTCTTTTGCTTTGTGTGACTCAGTCCACCTGTTTTATTTTCATCTGTTGAGTTTTTCATTTAGAGGACAAAATCAACAGTATGCCTTACTTTGCTCTCTTTCTGTCTCTTAAATAGCAAGGTCCTGAATTAAACCCAAAGCACTATCTCTGTTCTTACATAATATTGATCATAACGTATAAATAAACCCCAAGTAAATGTTGTATTTTGTAGCAGTGTATGTTAGCCCTGCCTTTGTTGTCTTAACAGATTATATGCTTTTTCCATGCAATCCTTGTTGCCATTTATACCTAATGTATGATATAGCAAATAAAGAAGAGAAAATTAAACTCTGTCTGTAGATGTCCCTTCTTGAATATGAAGCTGACACTGACTGTGGTGATCTGTTATGGTGTCTCATGCACCAGAGCAGGGTGCAGATAAAATTTTAATGCTACGAGAGTCAAAAGCAGCATAAAATGGTCATTCTGAATATTTTATCCAGAAGCTCAGGACATTGTCAGTCATCTTACCAGAACATTTCCAACGGGAGTTTTTCCCTTGACACATCACAGAAGAATATTTTAAATTGCTGTTAACACTCAAGCATAATTCCACACTGCTATGGATTAAAATTAAAACTGCAAACAAGTTTTGCATGCGTGTCTGAAGAAAATTATTTTACTTTTCAGCAATCCAATTATTCCTAGTAAAGCAGGACACTCATCTCCCCACAGACTTTGCACAGACCATCTAAACCTCAACATCCATAATAAAGTCTCATGTGGTGCATCCATGGACCATTTACGTCCATGGTGGTGCATTCATCCATTTACGCGAAAGAAAACGAGGCTGTGAGGGATACATTCTTTACAAAGGCATGCACTGCAGCGTTGTAGATTCCGTATTTTTCACAACTCTCAACTTTAAAACAGAACAGTTGTCATGTTGTTAACAACAATACAATCCACTAAACGCATTGTAGTTCTATCCCTGCAGACTCGTTTTCATTCCTGACTGAAGTATAAACTGAAGGTTTCAGATTTACCCGACCTTAAACATCCAGCTCAAATATATATATATTTTATAGGCTATGTCGGTCTGACAACCCAATGGAACTTGGCCAGAATGCCGCGAAGCGTTCCAAACTTTATGGCATTAGTCAGCCTCTGCAACGATAACATTACCCCGAATACAACATCCATAACAGTAGTGACAGAGCAAACAATAGGCGACATCATCTATCTGAAACCAATAAAACAAGAGCAATGACACAGTAGGATACGCATACAAACAGTCGTTGTGTCGTTGTCGGTCCGTGACCCGTCATTGACGTGCGGAGAGAGGGAGAGAGATGTTAGAGCATCACCAACACTAAGCCCAGCATGCTGAGAGACGCTTCTCACCCTAAACATGTGTGACGGGTTTTAGAAGTTCGACTTCATCAAACCTCTCTGCGATGAGATAAAGGCTGTTCAACATTTGCGTGAGAAGAACTGAAGAACGCGCGCTACAAAGGCACGTAGGCTACGTCTCCGCGCAGGTATGTGGAACTACTCTGTTGTTTGCGTTATGTAGGCTATTATAGCCCTGGTTAATATGAGTTCATGTGCAGATTTAAAGTGCTGTAACATTTCATAAGACTCGTTGAGAAACCACTAAACATCATTGTTATCCACATTTTCTTGTTAAAATTCTCACTGTATCAGAAACTTTTTTCCATGGATTTTATTTGCTGCATGATTTTGGCAATGCTGTTTTTGTCAATGCACGCAAATGGTGGAGAAGTTGGATTATTGACGTTCTGTGCGGTGTCTGAAACAGTGTGTCTCTTGAAGCCATAGGACAAAACATATAACAGGTCCTTGAAGACAAACAACACCTTGTCGAGCAGGCAGACTAATAAAAACAACAAATAAACGTTAGATTACTGTCAATAAAGTGAGAATTTTATTATTTAATATGATTATTTATTATTATATATGTATACTTTTTTTATTAAAATATGTAGTCTATATAATGGGAAAAATATACGTGCAGTACACTGAAGAGAGAATTAATGATGGCTGCCACAGCCCACAGTGAATGCTGTCGTTGAAAGCGGGTTCAGTGCCAGGGACAGTTTCCCTTTCTCTGGAAGCCTCTGAAGTGGGATAATAGTTTGCTGTCATTAAGAATTTCGCTGCGTGGATTCTTTCCCTCTCAGTTTTACGCTCCAGTGTCATATATAGGCTACCGTAACATGCTGTCTCATATAATTACCATTACTCTTAATTACAACTACTAACAACTACTAACATTTTTAGTGTAGCCTACAATATCCCAAACGTGTTTTGAACAATATGGGGTGCCAGTTTACCAGTAGCCTGTGTTTATCCAACGTACCTCTGCTGATTGTAATAAGATTGTTCTGTAAAATGGACTTTTGTAGCTTTGTCGTGGTGCATTTTGTATGTACATTCTATATGCATTTATAGTTTCTATATCAAAATTACATTTTACATTCAGAGTATGTATAGAAATGTTTACATAATTTGTAGAGCACCTCTGATGTCACCAGAGTTTTCTGCTTATCCGCCATATTTATGACCATATGGCAGCAAGAACACATGAACAGAAATACCAAGGAAAAAAGAAAGAAAAAAAATGGAATTAATATAAATACCAGGTGTCAGAAAACAAACACAGGCGTTGCCAAATTTAACATTCACAGACATACATGTCAGCAATATCACATCCCAGGCCCTGTCCCAAATGGCACCTTAAACCATCGCGTTCTTCCTCTGAATCCTCACTTTCGTGACGTAACACTGCTCTGACTGTCAGGTAGAAGTTTGCTGAGGAGCTCGCTTCAGTGCAGGCTCAACAGAAGTGCACATCGAGGGTGCATAGTGGATGCAAAGTGGACGCTCGCAAGCATTCTTCTGAAAGCTGATGAACTGGACACCCTATGTTCTCGTGGACTAAACAGCCACATGAATGCTTTGGCCATTGTAAGTCCGCAAGTCAAGACCACAAGTGCACATGAATTGTGATATTTGGGATAGGGCCCAGTTGTGTAATATGGCCGGAGGTTATGCAGTGGTATCACTTTCCCAGTGTTTTCGCAGCATTCAAGCTGACTATTAACAGTGTGTCCAAGCTGCCATACTTACATGCAACAACTGCAAAGCATCCAACATATAAACAATATGATTTACACACTAAATCCCAGCACAATATGATTTTTAATTGCTCACTGCTATTTGTTGCCTCCTGGCACTTTCTGCTCATCATTTGCATAAAGCTGTAAATGCACCACGCCACTGCCACTCAGTAGGTGTAACCAAAGCCACTTTAAGGCAAGCCTCCAAGAAAGAAAGAAAGAAAAAAGTGTAACACTGCAGTACGCAGGGAATGGTTATCAGTGAAGTATAGGCTTCACAACACTGAATAAACTGCTTTTGTGGGAAACCAGCTTATCATTTAGTGAATCAACAGACTATTGGCTAATCTTCAACATGCTTGCCATTAAACATGGGCTGTGTCTGAAAGCTGTAAAAAAGGCTGCCTTTGGAAGACGCATTAAAAGGCAGGAGGGTATCAGAATTCATTGTTACTGTTGCTTCACGTCCTTTCTCTAAGAGACCTTCATCTGATCAATTTTTGAATCCAGCATAGATGTATTTTTTCACTGCCTTTGATACACCACAAATCTATGCATTCAATTTTGCGACAGTTGAGCTAAAAAAATAAATAAATATGGCATCTAAAAATTGTGGTTGGTGGTCAAGTGTGTAAATGTAGTTTTTGACTAACCTTTTTCACTTTTCATGTAATTTCTAATGGGAAATTAGTATTGTAGTAATTAAATATTTGCTTAACGAAAGCTCTCTCTATTTTGCTGTAGATCATTAAACCATTATACTGCCTCAGAAGTCAATCAAATTTTGTGAGGTAGCTTCATGCACAAATGCTGCCTGCAAAGTCTTTGCCTAATAGTTAGCAAGGCATCATCCAAGCTGCCTAAGCTTTCAGGAGCAGCATTCATTTTTGATTTATCTATTTTTAGAGTTTACACTGTTTTATAAGAGTAGTCACAGGCAAATTTGCTACAGATAAGATTCAGTTTATGGCACTCATTCATTTCAATTGTATTCGCAAACAGTGATTGACTGTCATATAATGTCAAGGCTATAGTGTAATTGTTTATCAAGTCACATGTGATCCATGTTGACCATTACACTTTCTCCAATGGTAGAACAACAGGCCTTCTCTGGTGTAACCACAGTCACCTGCTATGATATCATGTGCATACCATCTATATCAGCACAGCTTTAATTCAGCCGTAGACACAATGTTACGTGAACGTTCTGGAAATGAAGAGAAGGATTCAATTGCGGATGAACAACTGGTTTATTCAGCAGAATGAGAAAGTAACTGGTGGAATCAGAGCTCGTGCACAGCATGGATGGAAGACGGGCGCAGGGACACAATGGGCAGCAAGGTCCAGTCTTAAGGTCCACCGAAGCCAGCGTAGAGACCAGGAAACTCTAGAAACAGACCAGGAATGAGGACAGGAACACAGAGAAACTCTGACGATCTGACAAGGAGAGTAGCGTTAGCAGTTCTTAAATAGCCCCCAGTAATGAGTCCCAGCTGGCGCTGATCAGCCCGTAATCACGAGCTCAGGCACACCCACTCACGCAACACACCACACAGACAAGCATGAATGAGACAGTGACTCCAGCAACCGTGACAGTACCCCTCCTCCTAGGAGCGCCCCCTGGCGCTCCCAGCCAACCTTACCCGTTGATTGTAATCATCAATAAGGGCGTGATCCAGAATGTCCCTGGCAGGAACCCAACTTCTCTTCCTCCGGACCGTAACCTTCCCAGTCCACCAAGTACTGGAATCCGCGTCCCCTCCGCCTCGAGTCCAGAATACGATTTACCGAATACGTTGGTTCCCCGTCTACGAGACGCGGCGGTGGGGGAACCGGGGCCGGCGGATTAAGGGGTGAACGAAAAACGGGCTTTAATTTAGAGACATGAAACACGGGATGAATTCTCCTGTACGCCGGAGGTAGTTTGAGGCGGACTGCCACCGGACTAAGAATCTTGGTGACAGGAAACGGGCCAATGAATTTGGGAGCAAGTTTATTACAGACGGAACGGAGCGGAATGTTCTTAGAAGAAAGCCACACTTTTTGACCAACGACGTATACGGGAGGCCTCAACCGGTGGCGATCGGCCTGAGCCTTAGTGCGCGCTCCCACTCGGAGGAGAGTCTCACGGGCTCTTCTCCAAGTGCGACGACACCTCTGGACGAAGGCGTGGGCAGAGGGGACCGCGACTTCGGTTTCCAGACTAGGAAAAATAGGTGGCTGGTAACCTAAACTACACTCAAAAGGCAAAAGGCCCGTGGACGACACTGGTAACGAGTTATGTGCGTACTCAACCCATGAGAGGTGCTGGCTCCAGGAAGCGGGATTCTGAGTGACCAAACATCACAACACTCTCTCAAGATCCTGGTTGGCCCGCTCCGTTTGGCCATTGCTCTGAGGATGAAACCCAGAGGACACTCGCCCCCAGTAAACGACAGAACTCGCTCCAAAATTTGGAAACGAATTGGGGTCCCCTATCGGAAACCACGTCCATCGGGAGGCCATGAATGCGAAAGACGTGATCAACGATAGTAACCGCTGTCTCCTTGGCAGAAGGTAATTTGGGCAAGGGAATGAAATGTGCCGCCTTCAAGAATCGGTCCACTACGGTCAAAACGACCGTATTGCCCTGGGAGGGCGGGAGGGCAGTGACGAAATCGAGCGCGATGTGGGACCAGGGTCTCGAAGGGACTGACAGCGGTTGAAGTAACCCTTCCGGGGGTCGATTGGAAGTCTTACCACGAGCACAAACTGAACAGGCCAAAACAAAATCTCGGATGTCACGAGCCATGGAACTCCACCAGAATCGCTGTTTGACCAGAAATCTGGTACGGTTCACTCCTGGATGACACGCCACGTTGGAGCAGTGACCCCACCGAATGACGTAGGACCTCAATCTCTCCGGCACAAATAACCGACTCGGTGGGCACCCGGGCGGAGGCGTTACCGCTTCTAAGGCTGTGCGAACCTTCGATTCGACCTCCCATGTGAGTGTAGAGACCACCAGTCTCTCAGGTATAATACACTCGGGAGTGGACAGGCGCTCGGAATGATCAAAAATGCGAGATAACGCATTGGGTTTGATGTTTTTGGAACCCGGACGATAGGACAGCGAAAACTCAAAACGACCGAAAAAAAGTGCCCACGGAACCCTCCAACCAATGACGCCATTCCTCCAAGGCTAACTTGACTGCCAGCAACTCTCTGTTACCAATGTCGTAGTTACGTTCGGCGGACGACAAACGATGAGAAAAAAATGCGCAAGGGTGCATCTTGTCGTCCGAGGAGGAGCGCTGGGAAAGAACCGCACCTACCCCCACCTCTGACGCATCGACCTCCACCACGAACTGACGTGTGGGATCAGGGGCAATGAGAATAGGAGCTGAAACAAAGCGGCTCTTGAGGTTGGTAAATGCAGTCTCAGCTGCATCAGACCACCTGAATGTCGTCTTGGTGGAGGTCAAGGCAGTCAGAGGAACGGCTAGTTGGCTGAAATTGCGAATAAAACGCCTGTAGAAATTGGCGAACCCCAGAAACCTCTGCAGGGCCTTACGGGAATCTGGGGTTGGCCAGTCCACCACAGCCTTAACCTTGTCGGGATCCATGCGCATCCCCTCGGACGAGATGATGTAACCCAAAAATGGAACTGACTGTGCATGAAACTCGCACTTCTCCGCCTTGACAAAAAGCCCATTCTCGAGCAGCCTCTGGAGCACTCGCCTGACGTGCTGAACATGTTCCTGGAGAGAAGAAGAAAATATCAATATGTCATCCAGGTAGACATATATGAATTGACCTACCATGTCTCTCAGCACGTCATTGACGAGTGCTTGGAAAACCGCGGGGGAGTTGGACAGCCCGAAGGGCATAACAAGATATTCAAAGTGCCCCCTGGGGGTATTAAACGCGGTCTTCCACTCATCCCCCTCCCTAATGCGGACCAAATGATAAGCGTTACGCAAATCTAATTTACTAAAGATGGATGCTCCCTGCAACCGCTCGAAAGCTGAAGACATCAACGGCAAAGGATAAGTATTCTTTACCGTGATGTTGTTCAACCCTCGATAATCAATGCTAGGTCGCAGAGAACCATCCTTCTTTCCCACGAAAAAAAACCCTGCCCCAGCGGGAGAAGAGGAAGGACGAATGAGCCCGGCTGCTAGAGAATCAGAAATATATTTCTCCATGGCCTCCCTTTCTGGCACCGAAAGCGAGTATAATCTGCCCTTAGGCGGAGACTTACCTGGCACTAGATCTATGGCACAGTCATAGGGACGATGTGGAGGAAGAGAAGCAGCCCTGGACTTACTGAACACCTCCTTCAGGTCGAGATACTCCTCCGGCACGTTTGAAAGATTCACCGCCTCATCCTGCAATGACACACAAGACACAGGGGAACAAGCAGACACAAGACAGGACGCATAACATTTCTCACTCCACATGGAAACAGAATTCTGGCCCCAGTTAACTCTGGGGTTGTGCTGGACGAGCCAGGGATAGCCCAGCACCACCGGGGCCAGGGGTGAGTCAGTGACGTAAAACGTCATGGTCTCTGTGTGGTTACCAGATGTAATGAGCGTGACGGGTAGTGTGGAATGAGTGATGTCTGGAAGTGACTGTCCATTGAGTGCACTGACCGGAATCTTGTGGCGGAGCGAGGTAGTGGAGATCCGGAGTTGGTGGACCAGATTGCGATCCATAAAACTGCCTTCAGGCCCCGAATCCAGCAGAGCTGACTCGTCGTAACTTCCTGCCGCCCATTGCAGTCTTACCGGGAGGAGAGTGGTGTTGGAGGATTGGTTAAACGACACTCCACCCGACAGTAACCTCCGTTCTACTGCCGGGCTTGCGTTTTTACTGGACACACCACCAGGAAGTGTCCCGACGCACCACAGTACAGACACAATCCTCCCCTGCGTCGGCGTTCTCTCTCCTCCCGGGAAAGCCGAGCTCTACCAACCTGCATGGGTTCGCTGTCAGACCGGTGGCTGACCGTACGTCCAGACTCGATGGGGAGATAATCCTGTGTAACAGGCAACGACTGATGATCTCGCTGGTCACGTTGCTGTAGTCGTGAGTCCACACGGAGAGCTAGATCGATCAGCCCATCCAAGCTAGTGGGCAACTCTCTGCTGAACATCTCCCTCTGAATCCGGTCAGCCAACCCATGCAGGAACATGTCCCACTGCGCCTCCTCGTTCCACTTGCACTCCGCCGCCAGGGTCCGGAACTCGATGGAAAAGTCCGAGACAGATCTTTCATCCTGGCGGAGATCGGCCAGCCTGCGCGCCGCCTCGCGCCCGACTACCGCGCGGTCGAAGACTCTCCTCATCTCCTCGGACAGTGCGTGGAACGAGGAACAGCAGGGATGACGATTCTCCCACACCGCCGTTCCCCATAACGCCGCCTTTCCGGACAGCAGCGTGAGAACCAACGCCACCTTGGACTCCTCTGTGGCGAACGTCTGCGGTTGCAGAGAAAAAAACATAGAGCACTTTACAAGGAAGGCTCGACACAGATTGGGCTCACCATTGTAGGCTTCTGGTGCCGGCAGCCGCGGCTCACGTTGAGTTAGGTTGCTCGGAGGCGCTGGGGGAACCGGCGGGGGGGGTGGCGCAGCAGGCATCCTCAGATGTTGAATTTGAGTGGTGAGCTCGGACACCTGCGCCACTATCGCTTGCACGGCCCGTCCGGTGGCGAACATCTGCTCCTCCTGACGATCCATACGTGCGTTGTTGTTCTCCAGTACTCCTTGAATACTCCGAGCCTCCGCTGAATCCATTGGTGGTCAGATCGTACTGTTACGTGAACGTTCTGGAAATGAAGAGAAGGATTCAATTGCGGATGAACAACTGGTTTATTCAGCAGAATGAGAAAGTAACTGGGGGAATCAGAGCTTGTGCACAGCGTGGATGGAAGACAGGTGCAGGGACGCAATGGGCAGCAAGGTCCAGTCTTAAGGTCCACCGAAGCCAGCGTAGAGACCAGGAAACTCCAGAAACAGACCAGGAATGAGGACAGGAACACAGAGAAACTCTGACGATCTGACAAGGAGAGTAGCATTAGCAGATCTTAAATAGCCCCCAGTAATGAGTCCCAGCTGGCGCTGATCAGCCCGTAATCACGAGCTCAGACACACCCACTCACGCAACACACCACACAGACAAGCATGAATGAGACAGTGACTCCAGCAACCGTGACACACAACAAAGACCACAGGTAATCACAGCCATGCAGAGCCATATCGCATTACTCGGAACGTGATATTGCTTTTATAAAAAGTCAGATGGAACATGTATATAAACAAATATGAAAAACCACACAGAGTTCCAAAAACTTCGTTTGTGTGTGTAACTACTTTTTTCTGCCATAGATTTGACATAACAGATGTTCTCAAACCTCTCTTACAAATTTAAAAATACCACCTTAGAACTAGCAACGATGGCTTGGGCTGCTTCAAATAAGTTATTAGTGTTAGAGCAGGCACACTCAGCGGCGGACTGGCCATCTGAACGGCCGTCCATTCAACGGCCGTCGGCCTGACTGGTTCATCATCAAAGAAAAATGTCAGATTAAGTGACATTGACGGCCGACAAAAGGGGGCGCTAATGCAATCTATTTTTTTTAATAAGAAACCGAAACTAACACGAAGTGGGCTCGTGATGGCAAGCAAAAAACGTGAAGATAAAGGCGATTGGAAGAAGCTAAAAGAAAGAAAAAAAAGCGAACAGTTAGCTTACCTTTGCCTTCCTCTCTCATGCAGCATGTATAGTAAAATTTTAGGACACCCCTAGTCCGAACGTTCACTGTTATTTATCACTCCGCATTGTCTGGAAATTCATTCATAAAGAGACAACAGCGATTATAGGTTTATGTTTATCATTGTCATATTATACATTTTGCGTTATGCTTTTTTTATGTAGATTTCAAGAATTTTACTTCATACGAAAGCCCTAATACATTTATTTCAATCCCCTGCTGAAAAAAATAAATAAATAAATAAAAATAGAAACCTTCGTATAATTTGTAATGGTTTTACTGGTTATAATGAAAATGTTATTGGTTTTAATGGAAACTGTAATGGTGCTGTTGATCTCTGCTGGTAATTGTTCGCCTTCTATTGGTGGCTTGATCAGGGTTGGAACTGAACTCTGCAGGAAGGTAGATCTCCAGGATGGCCCACTGATGACTCAATCACTGTCTCATTTCAAAAACTGCTCCCTCCATCACATTTGTCTGTTGCATACATCATCAAGGATTTATTTCAGAAAACCAACCATTATAACATTTTTGGTTATTCTTCATGAGGCTGTACTATATATAATCTAATTAATTTCTTGTTTTCCAATGTCAAGTTTGCTTTTGTGAAATGAGACAGCCTCAGTGGCAAATGCGACTGACAAAGGTGACCTCTGGAGGGCACAGCCTTCGAAATGAGACAGTAAATATTCAGCATCATGACAATATACACTATAAAACATTTATCAACCCAGGTAAAAAAAAAAAAAAAGTACACTTCCATAATGTACTTAAAGTGCTCTATTTTTGCGCACTCATTTTGTACTAAATATACAAAAAAAAGATAAACTTAAGATCATCTAAGTGTATCAACTGTGCTATTTTGGGACACCATGAATAATAATTCGTTACATTTATATAGCGCTTTTCTGGGTACTCAAAGCGCTTTACATAGAAGGGGGGAATCTCCTCATCCCACCAATGTGCAGCATCCACCTGGATGATGCGACGACAGCCATATTGCGCCAGAACGCCCACCACACACCAGCTTATTGGTGGAGAGGAGACAGAGTGATGAACCCAATCGGCAGATACGGGGATGATTAGGAGGCCATGATGGTCAGAGGCCAATGGGCAAATTTGGCCAGGATGCAGGGGTTACACCCCTACTCTTTTTCAAAGGACATCCTGGGATTTTTGATGACCACAGAGAGTCAGGACCTCGGGTTAACGTCTCATCCGAAAGACGGTGCTTGTTGACAGTATAGTGTCCCCGTCACTATACTGGGGTGTTAGGACCCACACAGACTGCAGGGTGAGCACCCCCTGCTGGCCTCACTAACATCTCTTCCAACAGCAACCTAGTTTTCCAAGGAGGTCTCCCATCCAGGTACTGACCAGGCTCAACCCTGCTTAGCTTCAGTGGGCAACCGGTCTTGGGCTGCAGGGTATTATGGCTAATATGAACTAAAATGTGCTCTTACTATCTCTGGTTTTTTTACAAGTGGTGACTAAATATATTTTTTTTAAAATACAGAGATAGTATGTTAAAAGAGCATTTTAGTTCATATTCATGGTGTCCCAAAATTTCACAGTTGAGTACAATTAGTTGATCTTAAGAAGTACTAAATAATCATTTTTAGTATATTAAGTACAAAATTAGTGCGCAAAAATAGAACACTTTAAGTACATTATGGAAGTGTACATTTTTTTTTACCTGGGAACAACAGCAGGATTGACATCTTTCTGACATTATTTTAAACTATGTTTAAAGTACATTATGAAAATAAAAAACACACTTCAGCCAATAATTATTTATTAATATTAACAAAATTATATTCACTACTGTCTATGTGTGTCTATGACGACATGTAATAAAATAATAGTTTGTCTTTTTAATACTTGATGTGTATTGAGCTGGTTTGTGTGTTTTACGTTTTGGACTTTCAAGTCAATTCAAATTGATTTGTATAACTTTTTTCACTATACATATTGTTTTAAACAGCTACACAGAAAATGCACATTTCAGTGTTACAGTCGGGAAGTTTTTTGTTACTGGTCAGAGATGAGTATGTCAAAGTAGTTTCCGTATGGCAGTAAAGTACATCTATAACGTTAAGATAATACTGGTTATGTGGTTAGTAAACATCATGTATTTAATTAAGCAGACATAATGAACATATTAGGCAATGATTACTTTACTAATGATCACTTTACAATAAGATTCCATTATCTAACAATGAGCATCACATTTTTTATAATATTTATTCATCTTTGTTAACATTAGTTACTAAAAATTCCAAGAGTGCTGACATTTCATCAATATCAGCACTAGGACTTCTGTAGCACTCTGCTTCTCTCTGTGAGTTCTAGACAAGCTGTCAGTGTGTTAAAGGTTTAGGATTTTTCAGTGACTTCATTGCAGGTTATGGTGACAACAAGTGAGTGTCTGTATAAGTGAGTCAATAGATCATTCGGTAACACATTATTTTAAGGTGTCCTTGTTACACATGTTACATTACTATTATAGTAGCAATAAATTATGCATAATTACATGCAAGTAACCCTAAGCTAAACCCTAACCATACAATAAGTACATGTAGTTAATTAATAATTACTCAGTATTTAAATGTATAATTACACTGCAACAAGGACAACTTAAAATAAAGTGTAACCAATCATTAATGTATTACTCATCACTAATTTACTCAAAAATGCTGATTCATGTCGGCGTCAATAGCCTCGTGCATAGGCAGCACCCCGGCATATAGTGTCGTTGTGCTTTGGCCGTCCTGAGTTCGAGTCATGGCTCACGGACATTTTCAGGACCAAAACATATTGCAATTATTCAAACTTACAACCTTGCAATGATTGCTCAGCAGAGAAGCAATGTATCCAGGGTAATTTATTTATTTATTTGTTTATGTATGTGTGTGTGTGTTAGTATTACAGACATTTTAGGTAAACACCCATGCTTTTGTCAGTTTTTGTTTCAGGCTGAAAAATATTTTATATCACACATTTTCATGAATACAGTATCTGATAGTAATATGTTAATATAATATGGGACACAAGCAGGACAGAGACCATCTCTTGTCTAATGTCTTAATGTCTTCTCCTGGTGTTCCAGGTAACAAACACTTGTAAAAGGGTAGAACTGCAAATTTTATATTCTGCATGTGCAAGACTTTAAGGTTATATTTAATATTGCGCTGACAGAGAAAACCAAACTTAACAGCACATGTGAAATGTACAATATGAATAAACTTGGCATGCCTTACCAAATTTTAACAAACAGAAATGGGTGGTAAATAGGAAAATGGGGTGACCAGATTGCAAAACAGAATACAAACTGGCATGTGGCTTAAATTTACGGTCTCATGTACCTCTCTCTCATTCGGCATGAATCTAAATGTTTCCATGGTTGCAATATAACGTTTAATTGCTATTATTTATTTTGTAAGCAAAGCTTTGTACCAATAATCTTTCATAATATTTACCTACATCAGCATTCATATACAAAAAAAAAAAGTTACACTAACACTTGGCCAGGGGCGGTTGTCAAATTGACTAGCACAGCTCTTTATATGAAAATGAATAAACAGCCTATTTGTTAATGATCTGTCCATCACATACTCTGTGACTTTGTTACTTCCTGTTGATTGTTATTTATTTCTTTATTTTATTTTTAATTACCAACCAACTAATTAAAATTTGGTTGACTAAGCCTCTTCTCATCAACTAGGTCTGCCCTTAACTATTTTAAGGGGCAGCCCTAAAGAAAATATTAAGATCAGATGACACAACCTATAAAAACAACTTGCGTTTGTTTGCGTTATGCTGGGTATGAAAGCGAGACAAGATGGATCCAAATGCAAGCAGACTTTAATAACAAGATGTACAAACAAACACGAGTAAATCACAGAACCAGGCAAAAACAAGGGTTTATATGTACAGGGTAACAAGGAGGGTGGAGCTAATGAATTTATATGACAAAAAATTAGGAAAGCTATGGCAACACATAAGGTAGCACAGGGAACTGAAATAGGAAGAAAGCAAAGAACAATAGGAATACAATGCAAAATAAGAGGCCTTAAACACAGAGACCAAGACAAGGAACACAGACAGGGATCATGAAATAGTCCCCCTTCAAAGGAGTGGCTTCCAGACGTACCAAAATGACAAGTCCAGGAGGGAGGTGGAGTCGAGGTGGACCAGGGGGAGGGATGGAGGGCCAGGCCCGTGTAGTGGAGGATGGCATAGAGACAGAGGTGGAACAGGGAGCCAGGGTGGAGCCGGTGACCAAGGCGAAGCTGGAGACCAGGGTTAGCTGGCGGACCAGGGAGCCAGGGCGGAGATGAAGGGACTTAAGACCCCCACAGTGGAGCAGAAGACCCCCACAGCAAAGCGGACGGGACCAAAGACCTCCACGACAGAGCAGAAGACCACCAGAGCAGACGGGACCGAAGATCCCCACCATAGAGCAGAAGACCACCCCAGGTGAGTGGAGAGGATTGAAAATCTTCAGACGACCACCAGGGTGGAGCTGATGGAACTGGAGACCCCCAAGGCGGAGCTGATAGAACTGAGGACCACCAAAGTGGAGTAGACAAAACTGAAGCACCCTTCAGCAGAGCAGACAGAGCAGAGGACCACCAGAGGATCCACAGTGGATCAGCCGTGACAGGCGTGGCTTCCTCTGGAGAATCTGGAATGGATACTGCCAATTCGGGAGGATCTGGGGCTTCATTTATAAAATGTTGTGCAGAAACCATCTTAAATTTGATCTTACAGTCATCTCTCAAATATGCGTATGTGTGATCCATAGAATGAATGTACGCACAGAAAAAGCACGTACGCCTCTCTTTCAGATGTGAAATCTATGATTAGCAAATTATCTTGAACTTGCGAGCAACTGAATGGTTTCAGCTCTCAGCCTTGTAAACGACTCCTAATTAATGTCATTAACATATAAACGATCACCAGTCATGGTCCAAATCCTTTAATTTACAACAGCGATTTTTTATTTAATTTCCAAAAACCTGCAGTACCCCGACAAGAAAAAGTATGTATCTGGCTCAGACCCAGATGTGAGGCTAAGCACTTTTCCACGTCAAAGGGGGTTCTCAAAAGACATCAGCAGTCCGGCGCCAAGAAAAAAAAAGAAAAAAAAAAGATGAAAACAAAGCCCGCACGTCACTTTCAGGTAGGCTATATTCATAATCAAAGAAGTATTAAGACAATATATATATATATTGTGGTTATAAAAACAGACCTAAGCCAACAACAGCATTTAAAATGAGTTAAAATGAATTATATAAAAACAATGAGGCAACCCTGCTGAACAAAACACAATAGAAACATCACAGAAAATTCTAATACCATCACAAATCACAAATGCCATTACAAACCATCAACTTTTAACCATTAAAAAATGGTTTTCTGTAGTGTGTTTTGGGTCATATTCCATTAGGATTTATTGGTTTTAACAAGCCACCAATAGAAGGTGACCAATTACCAGTAGAGGCCAGCAGGGTCCATTATGTTTCCATTAAAACCAATACAAGTCCCATTATAACCAGTAAAACCATTACTAATTTTGTGATGTGTCTATTGTTTTTTTCAACATTACATGTTATAAATGCCTGTAAAGGGAGCCAAAGGTCTGGTAATTGCTGCTGTTACACTTACAGGACGATCATATCCTTGTTTAATAGGCTATTGACCAAACATTTAATTCAAATATCCACGTAATCTTTCATTTCTGGCCATCTTTTTGCTATATATGACACAGCCTCTATAATTTCTTCAACAAAAAACATGTGGACATTACAATCCTTACAAAAATTAACCATGGTTTTCGTAAAATTTTCTTTTGTGTGATTTCTGAATGCTCGAGACCATAAAATCAATCAGACAACTGTATTACTGCTATAGGTAACTGTCTAGAGCTACAATTGTAATTTGTAAATAATACAATTTAATTACAATTTATTTACTTTTATATTTTATTAAAGTTCTATTTTGACCCCTATGGTAGGTGTTTTTTTTTTACTTCCATAATATTTGAAAGAGGGGCCACAACAATATAATCCTGCTTAGGGCACCCATTTGGCCAGCAGCTGTCCTGATAAAAATTCCTCCACGATCTGCTTTTGAAGAAATATCATTGTATCGTGCTACAGCGCACATTCTATCAGCTGCAGTTCTGGTGCCGCCGTATCAATATACTGTACAGCACCACATACATTCACATCAGTAAGAAGATAATTTGAAGAATGTGGGTAACCAAATAGCTGCTGGTCCACATTGACTTTGACAGTAGGGAAAAAAATACTATGATAGTCACTGTGAACCAGCAACTGTTTGGTTTTCCACCTTCTTCAAAATAGCATTTATGTTTAACAGAAGAAGGAAACTCCGGTTTAAAACAACTTTTGAGTGAGTAAATGAAGGTATAAAAATAAAACACTAGCCTATTTTAATTTTTGGGTGAATTATTCCTTTAATGTTAATAAAACACCAAACACAAAGAGAAAAATAACTCACTACTCTTGACTGAAAAACTTTAATACAGTTTCTTTAATAGGAATCAATCTATATAGTGTTTTATTTTTATATTTGTTCATTCAGTTTCTTGAATGCTCCTGCCAAATACACCTATTGTAGCCTACCTGAAAATAAAACACTGTTTATTTTATTTGTATATTATGTGTATTTGTAATGTGTATCTTTGCTCTAATTTTTTAATAACAAAGATAAAATAATGACAAAGATTTTTATCTTCACCCACTTTGGCCTAAATATCTGCCATACTTTTTTAATTTTTGTTTATATTTTGTTACTTTGAAAGGCTTTGTCTTTATAATAGAAAAATTAGTTTGGCTGTACTGCTCAAACAGCTTGCAAAATAGAAAAACCAACATGACAAAAAATCGTGAATCGTGATACCCCTAGCTGAGGGGGAATCGTGATTACTCCCCATCATAACCCAGCTCAGACAAGACCAAGTCCTAACTAAATGACTGGGGGAATCTTGAAATCTCAAAAACGGCTCGCTGAACTCGCGATTAAATTACATATTTCAAATCAGCAATAAAATCTGAAATGAACTGCCCCATGAATGTTGTTTCTTTTGCTCAAATAGCATTTAAAAAGCTTATTTTTCAGGCTAGACCAGCCAGTGTGCATGCGTAGTTCCAACGCGCTTATGACTGCGCACGCGCAGCTGCTGGTCCAGCCCCAAGTTTCTATGGGAACCGGAGCTTCTAGCGGCTGCTGCAGTGACGCAATGACTTTACCAATCAACGATTGGCTCTTTCATTTAGAAGGCGGGACTATCCCGCCATATTGCGCGTTGCACTTTCTCCCATTCATAAGTATAGGAGTGAACTGTCTTTGTATTTCTATAGTCTTTTGTCAAGCTCCTTGGCCACTGGAGCTGTCTTTGTTAAATCCACTGGAAGGATTCTTTTGAAATTCCTCAAGTAGTTGGTCATTGTGATCACACTGCTATTTGAGGTAACCACTGCATTTTTGCAGTAGCCCCTCACTGCAGAACAAAGATCCAGGGGGCGGGGTTGGATCCACATCCAGGGGGTGGAGATTGGTAGGTTTAGGGGTGGAGATGGGTAGGTTTAGGGGTGGGGATGGGTGGGTTTAAGGATCAGGGGGTGGAGACGGGTAGGTTTAGGTCTATGTAAGGTGGGAGGAGTTGGATCTAGATCCAACTCCGCCCCCTGGATCTTGTGTTCTGCAGTGAGGACCATCTCCATTTTTGGCCAAATGAGGATGCTCTTGGAACAGCCATCATTTAGAAATGTATCTATGAACACAACTTAATTTGTTTTTGTAGTGGAATATGGGAGTGGACATCTAATGGACATCTGGTCATACACAACAAAACTGTTTTAAATGAAATAATAATAATAATAATATAAAAAAATAAATCATGCTAAACCAGTGTTAAACAATGGTTACATCAGAAAACCTTACACTGATAATGAGTATGAGTCTATCATCACTGCCTTCAACATGCTGATGTCGGTGTTTAATAAAAGGCCATTTGGGGGAGGGGTGGCAATACTGACTGCCTGCAACCTGTGGATGGGGGCTGTGGGTAGTGTTGTTTTTGGCAGCCTGTTTTAATTTTAGTTTTAGTCTAGTCTTTGTGTGAAGCTGTCATTTTAGTTTTTATTAGTTTTAGTCACGTTCATACTCTTTTTAGTCTAGTCAAGTTTTAGTCAACTAAAAGTCTGAGCATTTTAGTCTTATTTTAGTCAGAATTATCCATGACTATTTTTGTCTAGTTTTAGTCGACGAAAACTGATGACTATTTTCGTCTAGTTTTAGTCAACGAAAACTGATGACATTTAGTCTAGTTTTAGTCAATGAAAATTGTATTTTAGTCTATTTTTAGTAATGCAATTCTTTTTAACCCAGTCAATATAGTATAAGTACCTAGCAGTATAGACGAAACCAAAATTTTCTTTTAGCCAAACCCATTTCAAACAAGGTTATCTTATTATATTATTGTTACCTTATAGACTCAAGAATACATCCAAAGACACTCTGATTTGAATTTATTTATTTTACCAACCAAACATATTAGAAGTACACACACATAAATTTAAATAAATAAAAACAATAAATAAAATAAAATACCGTCACATGACAATGCCAGAAAAAAAATATATACATTCAAGTTTAACAAAGAGAAACAAGGTGCTTGAATGTTCGAGCTACAATAACATACTAAAAAGTGCAAATAAAATGTGTGTGTCTGTTACTTGTATTGTTTGTAAACTGAAGTCAAGTCAAGTCAAGTCACCTTTATTTATATAGCGCTTTTAACAATACAAATTGTGACAAAGCAACTGCACAATATCAAAATGGGAAAATAGTGTCAATAATGTAAAATGACAAGATTAAACACTCAATTTCTCTGTGTCATACTTAACTTTGTTTGTTGTCGCCTTCTAAATAATGGCGCGAGTTAGGGGTGGGCAGATCGATCCTAATATCGATAGTATCGATACCAACATTGGTATTGGTATCGGATCGATACTAGCCTGATAAGATCGATACTTTCAGTTAATTTTTATCCTATACACTTAATACATTGTTTAATACATTTAACAAAGTGTAGACATGTCTGTGGGTGTATATTCCGCTCTTTTCACATCTCCTATGCAAACATCTGCTCCTCCCCTGCTACGCTGGTTTGTTGTCATGCATCACGTGACTCAGCGGCTCCAAGCGCGAGCGGATACAGTAAGAGATGGAACGGTAGAACTCCGAGCTACAAAAGAAATGAAAAGGGGAGGAAGGAAATCCTTCACATAGTGCATATTGTATATAACTGTATACCGCATTTGTCCTTTTTATGCAGTATCACTGTAAGGTGTATACTGAGTTTGGCCTTTGAATATTATTTCTTCATGCATTAAGCCACTTTAAATGTTTTCATTATAACGGTTTTCTATGGGAGTAAAATGCTTAGCATGTAATTTACCATGTTTTCATATATATTCTGGGCTCAGCTGCTTGCCACATATTATATTCTATTAACAAATTGTATACTGAATTTAGTCTTTATTTATTTGGTCTTTATCACTGTCTTCCTCCATTACACCATATTAAATGTTTTTATATTGGTTATCAATGAGAGGAAATGAAATTCAGCATGTTGCATTCATGTTCTGGGTTCATCTGCTTATCTGTACATACATAGTATATATTTTTATAAAATATACCAAATTTGGCCGTTTCATATCAAAGTTTTTTTTTTTATTGCATAACAAACAACTATTACAGTATGTATAAAATAAACAAAATACAGTACATACGAAAATCCTTTCAATAATAAACGAGTTATGGTTTAATAGTTATTTTTCATATCACTGTCTTCATTCAATAAGCCACTTACGTTAAACTTTTCTTTATAATGGTTTTCTATGGGAGGAAACTGCATAATGTGAAAATTTTGAGCGTTGCTTTCATATTCTGGGCACATCTGCTAACTTGTATATCTAGTTTGCAACATTAATAAGGTATATACTGAGTTTTGTCTTTTAATATTACGTTCTTAATTTATTAAGCCACGTAATTTTTTTTATAACTCTTTTCTATGGGAGGAAAATACTTAACATGAAACTGTGCATTGCTTTCATGTTCTGGGCTCCTCTGCCTGCAAAGTCCTTAGAAAGGCAAATAATATCCACGTAGCTTTAAGGTGAATATAATATTAGTCATATCAACATTAGTTATTGTTCATTTTTTTAAATTGTTGCTAATTTAAATGTATGTTTTTTTAAATGACAAGTATCGGAATCGGTATCGGTATCGGCGATACTGGCCCTGTATTTACTTGGTATCGGATCGATACCAAAATTTGCAGTATCGCACACCCCTACCGCGAGTGGAGCTTGAGGATGTGACGTCGCCTGCGTCTGTGCAGACTGTTGCCAAATCCGAGGTTTTCCCGCGGAATTGGGCTACTTTAACACTGTTGCCGCGGGTTGTTTTTCATGTCCGCGGTTTGAAGCGACCCCAATAACGTGATATTTAGCCCCTGGAATGGAATATTTAGACTAGGGGTCGACCGATATGCGTTTTTCAGGGCCGATGCCGATACCGATTATTACAGACCAACTAGACCGATAACCGATATTTTGAACCGATATATGTCTGGTGTAAAAATTACAATTAATGTCAAAATTTAGAATAACAAGGGCTCTGACAAAAACTGCCTTCCCTGGTGTTGGTTGCACTTCTTACTCTTGTCTTCCTCCATGCATCCATCTACAATAAGGGTAATATAAAGAGAGAGTTAAAAGTGGGGCCACTGTAGGGCTGCACGATATATTGCATGCGATTGTCATGTGCATCTCTTCAGTAAAGCCGGTTCTGTGATTAGTATTAAATCTCCATCACATGTTTTCCAACCCAGTAGATGGAGCGGAAGTTAATACACAGAGCCGTAGTTCACTGACAAGCTACGCAATTCGTGCTCATAATCACAGATGAATCGCCTTCGATAATGAACGTGATGTTGCGTAGCTTGTCAGTGAACTATGGCTCTGTGTATTAAATGCCGCTCCATCTGAAAGCAGGTGATGGAGATTTACTGCTAATCACAGAACCGGCTTTACTGACGAGATGCACATGACAATCGCATGGAATATATCGTGCAGCCCTAGGCCACTGTATGCTTCATGATTAAGCCTATGAATACTGTACTACAGCTAAACAGCTTGGGGAAATGTAAGGGCTTCACTAATTGTAAATGTAAATGGCTTCACTAATTTACATGTTGGAAATGTATGTGTAACAGCATTAGCATAACCTCTCATAATTCTTCATTAATTATTTTCTGATGCTTAAATCATAACCTACAAGAGGTGACTATTCAATTCATCATCTAATGCACATCAATTGATTAACTTAAAAAGCACAATGTATATAATAAGTGTAAATAATTTAATTGTCTTCATAGCTCCATTGTAGAAGTTAAGAAGACCGCAACTATTTTAATGAAACTATAACACTAATAGCATATTATAGGCACACTTGGTTCAATAGCCTATATCTAAATCTTGGCCTATGTGACAGTATCTTAATCTTGGCCTATGTGACAGTATCTTAGTCTTGGCCTATGTGACAGTAATTTCCATTAGTTTTAATTTACAGTGCAGTGCAAATGAAGGCATAAAACATTAATTTCATTTATCTTTTAATCAAATGAGAGTTAAACTCTATTTTTGGCAAACAAATGGGTTTACTATTAAAATGAAAACATGGAAGAAATAGTGTATTGTGTGATTATTCTTTTAAACAAAGTAGTAATAATTGTTGTAGTAGTATTAGTAGATAAACCGAACTTTTATTTTGACGGGTTGCCATGAGGACCTCTTAAGTTTCTGTAGCCTGTGTATGATATGACGATCGTTTTACTCAAATGCTCATGAAGTAACTCTCAGAGCAGTTCTGGGGATGTCGTTCAAGTATTTATGTCCTCATTTAGTGAGACGGCAGATGCTGAAAACACTGCGAGCGTCGCGCACTTCTCTGTCTGTGTGTGTGTAGTAAAAACCGCGCGTCTGTGCCATTCACATATACAGACACGCAGAACATGCAGAATTCATATTTAAATAGTCTTTTGCGGCTTAATGTTTACAGATACTAGTCCATAGCGCGAGTCGATTTAAATGTACTGACCTACTTTTGATTAATTCATCCAAACTTTGACAAATTCCGTGACTCCGCATTATACAGTAAATTCCATTTATATGACTGGATTCCGCGATTCCGTCCGCGTTTTCCCCATCGCGGAAACCATAAATAGATAATATTGAGGTGTTTTGCAACTTCAGTGTAGTGGATTGTGATTTATTACAACTTGAGCAACGTCTGCTGCTGCCTTTGAGAGACAACTGATGCGTGATCACTGAAACAAGCAGCTCCAGTTAGCAAGCGCTTTCGGTGTGAGAGTGCCTTTAGTCTCCCACGCTGATTGGTCGGACTCGTGACTCCCAACAAATCAGATGCGCGGTGGGCGGAGACTGCTGTAGCCCACAGAGTGGTGAGCTCCCCGACAGGCTGCATCAGAGCCAAATAGCGCGTTTCAAAATTAAATTATTTTATCGGCACATCGATTTTGAAAATGGCCGATACCGATTATCGTAAAAATGCTTAATATCGACGGCGATAATCGGCCAGGCCGATAATCGGTCGACCCCTAATTTGGACCCTGGAACTTTATCGGGGAACCCCCCTCGAAATGCCATAGGGCTAGTTTTGAGTAGCAATTGGGCGGGTTTTGTTGCGAAAACCTGGCAACCCTGACAGCCCCTGAAGTAACGTTAAGTCACATGAAACAGAAATACTGCAAAATAATAATAACGCGAGTACGCGACTAAACGAGACGAAATAATGTTATAACATTTCGTTTCGTCTCGTTTTGGTCAACGAAAATGAAGAGACATTTTAGCATAGTTTTTTTGTAAACCACATTTAGTCTCGTTTTTATTCGTCAACGATATTGCATTATAAATTTAATTATCGTCATCGTCACATGACCAGCATTTACGTTGCGTCTCGTCTCATTTTCGTCACGTGATAAAGGTTCGTTGACGACGATATTTAGTCATAATTTTCGTTGACGAAAGCAACACTAGCTGTGGGGAGTCTGTTTTAACATTTTGCACCACAGCATGCATATCAGGGAAACAGTCCATTTGATTTGTGTAATATGTGTATTCAAAAAAGAAATTGTCAACTTACATGATTTTCTGAACCGCCTTGATCTCTCAACCCCCCTCTCAACCATTAGATGTAAGTCTTTGCCTGTTGCGTGAGTGCTATGTTTAAGACATGGTGTAAAACTAAATTAACTTCATCAATTGTGGCCACGATTTCACTAAAACTAAAGTTAAGTACTACCTCAATCAAAGGTGGCCACAAATTAACAAGTCGTTGAAATTAGTTCTTAATTTTGTAGCCATATTATGTATCGTTTCACTGTATTGTCATGTATGCTACATAGTTGGCAACATGTCAGAGGAGGCACTTAGCTATAGCCAAGGTGAATTTTTTTTAATTTATTTTTAAATTCTGGAACAGTAGCTTTCAATTTAAGGTTTGTAAACGTTCTTGCTGTGGTGTAAACAGAAACAACCTTTACATACAAATTCGAAATTTATCATGAATACTACTAGCAAGCGACAGTCATATCTGGAGGTGTGTGATGTACCAACAAAAGAGTGTAATTTCAGCAGTCAATAGATGAGCCATGCCTGACCATAATCAGGTGTCGAGGACGTAATCATAGCACATTGAGCTAATTTTTCTTTGAGGCTTTACACCCTAACATAACACTAGAGAAACATACCTAATGCAAAGAACAATTCCTGCGTTGTTACTGTTAGACTTGTTGTTAGACGTCTTTTGTAGGCTCTTTTAAGATTTAAGAACTATTTTCATTACATTTTAAAATATGTATTAAAAAACAATTTGGATGTTAAATTGCAGTTTAAGGTAAGCTTTTTTCTTCCTCTTTCACTACAGCTCCTGTTTTCTACAGCTTGTGCCCTCTGCTGCTGATGTGAAAGATGAGTTTGTGTGGCAGGAAAGCACTGACACTCCTTAGCAGTGTGTTTGCCGTGTGTAGTCTGGGGCTGCTGGGTATTGCTGTCAGCACTGACTACTGGCTCTACCTGGAGGAGGGGGTCATCCTGCCTCTCAATCAGAGCACTGAAATCCGTATGTCTCTCCATTCAGGGCTCTGGAGGGTCTGTTTTCTTGCAGGTGAGTGAGTGTCTGCGTGTCAATATATGCACTTTCTGTGAGACAGTGCCACTTGTTATTCCTTAAGGTGAGCAAAACTGTGCATATAACATCTTAGTTTATATATGCAACCTTGGTTCCCTGAATAGGGAGGAAAGAGACGCTGCAGTAGCTGATGTTATGGGAACACCCCCAGGTATGACGATTGTCTGTAGACTGTATAAAACATGCCAATTTATTAGCTGTGGTGCTGATGACAGGAAGAAAGCAACAAGGTTTTTGACAGACTTGTAAAGAGGCACATTTGCTCCTCCATCCCTGTTACTTTGGACCCTCTTCAGTTTGCCTATCGCCCCAATAGATCTACTGATGATGCCATATCTCACATCCTGCACTCTTCCCTCACACACATTGACAGCAACAATGGGAACTATGTAAGGCTGCTATTCATTTACTATAGCTCAACTTTCAATACTATAGTCCCCATCAAACTAGCTTCTAAACTCACAGACCTTGTCCTTAACTCTTCACTCTGTGACTGGATTCAAGACTTCCTCACCGGCAGACCTCAAGTGGTGAAAGTAGGCCAGTTCAACTCCATCACCCTGAACGTAGGAGCCCCACAGGGCTGTGTCCTGAGTCAAGTCAAGTCAAGTCATCTTTATTTATATAGCACTTTTAACAATACAGATTGTGTCAAAGCACTTAACAGTATCAAGTTGGAGGATAGAGTGTCAGTAATGTATAATAATAAGATTAAACACTCAATTTCACTCAACACTCAGTTAAAGGCATTTCATTATTGAATTAAGAGATGTCATTGTCTAGCTCAGTTTAGTTTAAATAATATCTGTGAAATTAAATTGACGATAATCGCTAGAAATTAAGTGTCCCCAACTGAGCAAGCCAGAGGCGACAGCGGCAAGGAACCAAAACTCCCTCTGTGACAGAGTGGAGAAAAAAAAAACTTGGGAGAAACCAGGCTCAGTCGGGGGCCAGTTCTCCTCTGGCCAGGATATTATTGTTTATTTATTGTTTACTTATTGTTTTAATTAAAACTTTAAATGTATTATATTTCCATTTTAATATTGTTGCAATTTCTAACAATAATAGTATTATGTAGTTAGGTATTTTTACCTAAATAATTATATTTTTAGTTATTTGTTTTATTTTTAGTTTTATTGTATTTTAAGTCGAGGTCTTCACTGGGATTATGTCCCCGGGGCTCATCCAGGGGTCCGGCCTCCGCCGACAATCTGGGCCGCAGACATCATCTCCCGGCGCCGATCCACCATCTGATCCAGACACGGACTGAGAAACAGAATAAGAAAGAAACAGACTAATATTAGCGTAGATGTCAATCTTTTTACGATGTAACGAGTACATCGTGTGTTATGGGAAGTGTTCCCGGTTCCGGTTGATCTAATTAATGCAGCCTAACAATCCTTTAACGGATTTGAATAATAGAAGTGTATTAGTGTGTTATGTGTATGCCAGGTTAAAGAGATGGGTCTTTAATCTAGATTTAAACTGACAGAGTGTGTCTGCCTCCCGAACAGTGTTTGGTAGATTGTTCCAGAGTTTGGGCGCTAAATAGGAAAAAGATCTGCCGCCCGCAGTTGATTTTGATATTCTAGGGATTATCAAATGGCCAGAGTTTTGAGAACGCAGCGGACGTGAAGGACTAAAATGCTATAAGAGCTCGCTCAAGTACTGAGGAGCTAAACCATTCAGGGCTTTATAAGTAATTAACAAGATTTTAAAATCTATACGGTGTTTAGTAGGGAGCCAGTGCAGTGTTGACAGAACCGGGCTAATGTGGTCATACTTCCTGGTTCTAGTAAGAACTCTAGCTGCTGCATTTTGAACCATCTGTAATTTGTTTATTAAGAGTGCAGAACAACCACCCAATAAAGCATTACAATAATCTAACCTTGAGGTCATAAACGCATGAATTAATATTTCTGCATTTGACATTGAGAGCATAGGTCTCAGTTTAGATATATTTTTAAGATGAAAAAATGCAGTTTTACAAATGCTAGAAACGTGGCTGTCAAAGGAGAGATTACTATTAAATAGCACACCTAGGTTCCTGACTGATGACGAAGAATTTACAGAGCAGCCATCAAGTGTTAGACGGTGTTCTAGGTTATTACTTGTGGGGGTTTTAGGTCCGATAATTAACACCTCTGTTTTTTCAGAATTCAGCAGTAAGAAATTACTCGTCATCCAGTTTTTTATATCGACTATGCATTCCATAAGTTTCTCAATTTGGTGTGTTTCACCAGGCCGTGAAGAAATATAGAGCTGAGTATCATCAGCATAACAGTGAAAGCTAACCCCGTGTTTCCTAATGATATTTCCCAAGGGTAACATATAAAGCGTGAAAAGTAACGGCCCTAGTACTGAGCCTTGAGGAACTCCATACTGCACTTGTGATCGATATGATACCTCTTCATTCACTGCTACGAATTGATGGCGGTCAGATAAGTACGATTTGAACCATGCTAATGCACTTCCACTAATGCCAACAAAGTTTTCTAGTCTATTCAAAAGAATGTTGTGATCGATAGTGTCGAACGCAGCGCTAAGATCCAGTAGAACTAATAGAGAGATACAACCACGATCAGATGATAAGAGCAGGTCATTTGTAACTCTATTGAGAGCAGTCTCAGTACTATGATACGGTCTAAATCCTGACTGGAAATCCTCACAGATATAATTTTTCTCTAAGAAGGAATATAATTGTGAGGATACAACCTTTTCTAATATCTTTGACAGAAAAGGGAGATTCGAGATCGGTCTGTAATTAACTAGATCTTTGGGGTCAAGTTGTGTTTTTTTAATGAGAGGCTTAATAACAGCCAATTTAAAGTTTTTGGGGACATATCCTAATGACAATGACGAATTAATAATAGCCAAAAGAGGATCTATGACATCTGGAAGCACCTCTTTTAGTAGTTTAGATGGAATAGGGTCTAACATACATGTTGTTGGTTTAGATGATTTAACAAGTTTATACAATTCTTCCTCTCCTATAGTAGAGAATGAGTGGAATTGTTCCTCAGGGGATCTATAGTACACTATTTGATGTGATGATATGGCTGACGGCTGCATGGTTACAATTTGATCTCTAATAGTATCAATCTTGGAAGTAAAATAGTTCATAAAGTCATTACTGCTGTGCTGTTGGGAAATGTCAACACCTGTTGATGCTTTATTTTTTGTTAATTTTGCCACTGTATTGAATAAATACCTGGGGTTATGTTTGTTTTGTTCTAAAAGAGACGAAAAGTAATCAGATCTAGCAGTTTTTAAAGCTTTTCTGTAGGATAGGGTACTTTCCCGCCAAGCTAAACGAAATACCTCTAGTTTTGTTTTCCTCCAGCTGCGCTCCATTTTCCGGGCTGCTCTCTTTAGAGTGCGAGTGTGCTCATTATACCACGGTGTTGGACTCTTTTCCTTAATCTTCCTTAAGCGTAAAGGAGCAATTGTATCTAAAGTGCTAGAAAAGAGAGAGTTCATAGTTTCTGTAGGGTTGGGTACCGAACTCGGTACTTTTAAGGGTACCGACCGAATTGCGTCGGTACTACCGAGTATCGATTCACATTAAATCATTCGGTGCCCAATTTCGGTACCTGAGAACGCATTTGGGCGCATACGAGAGAGAGAGAGAGATAGACAGAGCGAGAGAGAGAGACCCTGTGACATGATGTCACCCTTTCAACTCTTTAAAACACAACACACAGGGCAGACTAAAATGTTCTGAAGTGTGCTTGCATTTCTAGGGTCATATGGTTTCCACGAAAACGCGGACAGGATGCGGAGTCCATTCATAAAAACGGAATTTACTCTAAAGAGCGGAATGCCACGGAATTCGTAAATTTTTGGATGAATAAAAGAAGGTCTGTCACTTAATTCGAATCGCGATATGAACTAGTGTATGCTGAATATTAAAACGCAAAAAGACGGTTTAAATATGAATCCTGCATGTTCCGTTAGCCTCTATACTGAAGCACACTGAACTCGCGGTGATTTTCGGACTCACTAACGTACATAACGACGACATGAACACTTACAGGCTGTGAGAGTCACTTCATGAGAATTTTACCGTTTCATTTGAGAAAACTAGCATCATATCATACTGTATATACACAGAAACTTCACGGCAACCTGTCAAAATAAAAGTGCGGTTTAACATGTAAGATAAATATATTACTCTTGTATTACTTTTGTACAGTATAATGTACGTCTTTATATATTCCAGTTACTGTCAAATTTAAATAAAACAATTAAATGATACAAATAATTATTACAACTACATTAACCACTTAAGTGTAGAAAAAAATACAATTATTATTAAAACTTTTTTAAAGGAATATTCACACATTTTTTCTACCATTGATTAATTTTAACCAAGGTTATTTTCGTAAATGAAAACTAAAACTAAGACGAAAACGATTGATGAAAAAACTATTTCGTAAACTGAAATAAAATAAAAATGACAAAATATTTGATAACCTAAACGAAACGAAACTAACAACAGTTATTGAAAAACTAACTGAAATAAAATAATAATTAACAAAAATAAATAATCGTTTTCATAATAATTACGTTCTCACCCCTTGGCAGAAAAATATTTGAGTTGTGTGACAGTTTAGGGAAACACCTGTAAATGGCGCATCCAGTGCATGGGGTTATCTGACAGAGAGACGCAAAGCAGTTTAAAGCAGAGTCCTGCACGGGTCCTGTTTGGTAAACGTGCACCAGCAGTACTTAACAGAACACCTGACCCGTTATCCGGCAGCAGCACTCATTTAATTCTGTACCAGACCAGAACCGTTTGACATAAAGACCGCGAGTCGCGACCCGAACCGCACACGCATTAATCTACAACATCAGGTAGGCAAAATTATTCATTTTCTCGTGTAAAGCCCTACTCGGATGGTAATTGTTTCTCAGGGGGACATAAGTGATTTTCACCATATACAGGGGGTAGTTGGTGATTTATTTGCCGTCCGAATCCAGGATGTCGGTGTTTTTCTCTCACCACCCCCGTGAAAATCCCCGGCTGAATTACCTACTGTTTTTTGACAAACACGAGGTCGTGTGGTAATTTAATTGCCGTCCGAATCCACATCTCTGAGTTTACAGAAGAAATCGATTCAAAATTCAGTGTTTAATCCCTTTTTGAGCACTCCCGAACACCGTAACGTTGTACTTCGGTGTAATGTACATATTATTTCTGAGAACAATACTTCATGCTCAACCACAGCGACTGGGAGCAGAAAAAGAAGAAAAGCACATAAACTTTCAAATGGGTCTTTATTATGGCAGCAGCAGGTATGCAATACAATTTTAAAATGTGTATTATAAACAGATATATATCACGTATAATTATATACAACTATAGCGCGTCTATTTTCCTATTTTTAAACAGGAGATTTAAATAATCAAATAATAAATATTATAAAATATGCTTGGAATAATAAGAATACATTTGACATAATAATAAGTATTTTAAAATACATTTTACACAACAATAAGAATACATTTGTAAATAAAATTAATTTTATTTACAGCAGACAATCATGTGACTGGCCACGTGAGCAGCGCGTTCCGTGAGCAGCGCGGATCACAGAACTCGCTCCTCCACTGTGAACAAATCTCCATCCGAATCCATGAGTTTTATCACTGAGGTGATATGTAAATTTATTTTTACAGACGTCCTTATGAGAAACAATTACCGTCCGAATCGGGCTTAACACAAGCAATCAAACCAACATTAGGCATTCTAAGTTGGTGCTTTGACGAAAAACAGACACGCAGAGCAACGTGATAATTAACAGAAAAAAAAGATAAGAACGTGCCTTTCTGTAAACAATACAAACCTTCTAGCATCTTGTGATCACTCTGCCAGGCTTTCGAACAAACTATATCACATCATGCACACACTAATAATTCTTCATAAATAAAGAAAATAACATTCAAATATGAGCCTTTATTGTTAAATATGATTGCCGTTATTATTGAATTTCATTAGACCCAGTTATTTATTTTTACGCGGCGGAAAAGTGAGCAAGACACGACAGTTACAATATCATAAATATGGTAACATAAGAAAAAAGACCAAATTAGGCTACATTTATTTTCATAAATATTTCAACACACCATTAGAGATGACATTAAGCACAACTTGTGTAGATTTATTTACTAAAAAGGCCTGACTCCTTCCTTTGGTGCATATTTGTATACTTTTACCATCTAATCAATCTTAGCATGCGTTAATTTTGTGTAGCTAAATGTTTGCCTTACTAATTATGCCTAAGTCTTTCTTTGGCCTTAGCTCTGGAAGTGATCTGTTGATTCTGCTAAACTTTAATTAAAACAAACTAAAACTAAACTATATAAAAACTAAATAAAAATGTGTTCACAAAATAAAAACTAAACTAAAACTAACAAAAATATGAATGAAACTAATAAAAACTAAACTGAATTTTATAGCAAATTTGAAAACGATATTAAAATAAAACAAATTTAAAATTTCAAAACTATAATAACCTTGATTTTAACAGTAAACCTCTGTTTGTTTGCAAAAAAAATAAAAGGGTTTAATTTTCATTTGATTAAAAATAAATAAATATTTCATGCCTTCATTTGATTATTAGAAAAAAATAAAACACACAAAAATTTCTGGAAGACAAAAAAGAAAAAAAAATTGTAGGGCCCTATTGTTCAAAATGTTGAAATTGAGAGTTTTGGACTTATTTTTTCACTGAAATAAATGTTTATGTTATTACACAGAGAGTAAAGTACCGAAAAAAGGTACCGTTGGGTACCGGTACCGAATTCCAGGTACCGATACCGGTACTGGTACCGGTTCAAATGTGAACGGTACCCAACCCTAAGTTTCTGTTACATCATCAAGTTGTTCTGAGCTGTTGGATATGCTAAGGAATTGAGATAAATCAGGAAGATTACTTACAAAGCAGTCTTTTGTGGTAGAAGTGATGGTTCTACCATATTTATAAGGAGTTGAATTTACAGCTGTAACTATATGGCGTTTACACAAGACTAGATAATGATCTGATATATCATCGCTTTGCTGCAGAATTTCAACACCATTAACATCAATTCCATGTGACAGTATTAAATCTAGAGTATGATTTCGACTATGAGTAGGTCCTGAAACGTGTTGTCTAACCCCAATAGAGTTCAGAATGTCTATGAATGCTGATCCTAATGCATCTTTTTCATTATCAACATGGATATTAAAATCACCCACAATTAGGACTCTATCTGCAGCCAGCACTAACTCTGATAGAAAATCAGCAAATTCTTTAATAAAGTCTGTATGGTGCCCTGGTGGCCTGTATACAGTAACCAGTACAAACGTTACGGGGGATTTATCATTAATACTTTTTCTCTAGATAATTTTATATGAAGCACCATTACTTCAAAGGAGTTATACTTAAAGCCTGTCTTTTGAGAAATACTGATAATATTGTTAAAAATTGTAGCAACACCTCCCCCTTTGCCTTTTGGACGCGGCTCATTTTTGTAACAGTAATCTTGGGGGGTAGACTCGTTTAAAATAATGTATTCAAGTCCCCTGCTCTACTCTCTCTACACACACGACTGCGTGTCCTCTCACAGCTCCATATCTATTATCAAATTCGCTGATGATTCTGTGGTTCTGGGCCTCATTTCCAACAATGATGAGACCGCATACTTGGATGAGGTAGAGAGACTTACATCATGGTGCCAGGACAACTGTCTCTCTCTGAATGTGAGCAAAACTAAAGAGCTGTTTGTGGACTTCAGAAAGAGTCAGCATTCATTAGCTCGATCAGTAAACGACACGTATGCTTTAAAAGCATCAGTATCAGCTCTTCTCTGACAGCATGGTGGGAGTTTCTAAAAATGACGGAGTCTTCACTAATCCCATGCAAACGTACCCCCATCTGGAACAATCCTGACATATTGCTAAACAACAATATGATAAACTTCACAGATTGGAGTTGTAAAGGTATTAAATACCTGGAACATATATTCGAAGGGACAGACTTTATTCCCTTTGACAAATTAATTAAACAATATGGGATTAATAAGAACAGATTTTTAGAATATCAACAAATTAAATCTATTGTAAAAAGGAAATTTAAGTCTAATCATATTAATTTACAAATACCACCAAGTGTGTCAGATTTTCTTAATCTCAAAACCCCCAAATTAATGTCTAAAATATACAGGGCACTTTCCAATATAGATGAATCAGTATCACTTCCTATTGCAAAATGGGAAGCAGATCTATCAGTAAACTGGGACCATAATTTCTGGTCTCAGATATGTTTAAAAACCTTTGAACTGATTAGAAATCCTGGATTACAATTAATACAATACAAAATTCTGCATAGAGTGCACTACACAGGTCATCGGATGTTCAGGATGGGTTTTACAGCTTCTAACAACTGCTCACACTGTAAAAGCAATACACCTGACAATTACATCCACGCTCTATGGTTCTGTCCACCTGTTCAGAGGTACTGGTACAGGATTTGTGAAGACTTATCAAAGTGTCTTAAATGCTCTATTCCAGCCTCCCCTTTAGTCTGCTTGTTGGGCGACCTAGATGGTGTCACTACAGAAGATAACACAATCCACATGGCTTTCACTGCCCTATGCATTGCTAAGAAGACTGTCCTCATGAACTGGAAAAATAAAAATAATCTTAATATCAACCAATATAGAGATTATTTGTGGGATTATATTAGCCTTGAAACAGCTTCTGCTGACACATTAGATCAATCTCTCTGGGCTCCTTTGATCAGCTCCATCACCTAGTGTGGGTGGGGGTCCCGATTCTGTCCGGCTGTGGTTTTTGTTGTTGGCGTGGGGTGGCAATATGGGCCTGGGGCATCTGGGGGTTCCCTGGGGATGGGTTTCTTGGGGGGTTCGGCGCTGGGGCTGCGGCCTTGGCCTGGATGGGGTATTGGTGACTCTTGAATGCTGTTTCTCTGGCGGCGGCATGCGGCGCTGCTGGGGATGCCTGTGCCGGCGGACGTAGGTTGCCAGCCTGGCGGCCGCACTGTTCCGGGGTTGGTCCGGGGGGGGGGTTTGGGGATCTGGGGACGCTCTGCCTCCGGCTTGGGGTTACGGCTGGGCCTGGGGGGCTTGGGTCCTGGTTGGTGTGCCGCCGGGAGTATGGGTTGGTGCATGCGCTTGGGCCCGGCTCTGGTGTGGGGGTCTTAGATGCATCGGTGCCTCCGCGGGGGGGGGGGGGGGGGGGTCCAATAGAGGCGGGGTATACGGGCTTTACCTGGGTGTCTTATTGTCTTATGTAGTTTGGGAACTGACTGGATGATGGGGTGGGGTAGTTTTTCCTCTGCTGTGGGGTCTGGTGGGCCGCCCCGGGCTGCCATGGGCCCTGGTCTGGATGGGCCTGGGCCCCCCGCCCTGGGCAGATTTGGGGTAACGGGGGTGCCTATGGGGGTCAGCGGGGGAGCTGGCTCCAGAGGGGGGGGTATTTTGCCCCCTCTGATGTTTTCCTCCCCATCCCTAAGGCTTCACTTCTCCCGCTCCATCACACCAACACATAGGTAGGGTTTTGAGGTGCGGGTGAGTCGCTGGGATGCGGGGGAGGTGGTACTCCTCTGTCTCCTCGTGGCCGCCTGCATCTCAATTACACATTACAGCTTAGACATTCTCATTACTTACTGTCACATGACACATACATATAGGGCCTTGGGGGTGGGCACACTGAATGGCATCCGGAGGGCGGTCTGTTCATTCAGCCTTCCCTCTGGTGCCAGTGCCCACTTCTCAATTTTAAGTTGCACATAGACATTGAGGGCTCTAGGGAGGGGACGAGCTGACACAAGCTTGTGGAGGGTGCCCCTCCCCTGTTTTAAAGCACCTTAGAACAACACACACCAACACTACATTTGAGCGGGTGGGGTGAAGCATGGGGTCGTCTTTTTTTTTGTTTGTTTGTTTTTTTTTTGTTTTTTTTTGTTTTTTTCTCACACCCCTGTTCTCTGTTCTCTGTCTGGGGCCGGGGGCTGTGAGGATGAGCTGGCCGCCCGGTCGGGGTCTGGGCTGTTGATTTTCTCTGCTGCTGCGGGGACCGGGGTGGTCTTCCTGTCCCCACGCCGGAGCGAAGGGGGTTCAGCTCCGGGATCGGGCGCTGACTACCCCTCTGGGGGTGGTGGTGCCTGGACCTAGGAGTATAGAGTGCATATGGGGAGTGTGAGTGTGGGTATCTTGTCCATTTTTGTGTGTCTACATGTGGGGCGAAGGTGTGAATATTCGTTTGCGTGCATGAGGGTGGGAACATATGCTTGTGTATATGTGTGCTTGTCGTCTACGTCTATGTGTCAGGTCGGGCCTTAGACTCCGCCTCACTCATCATCTTAGTCGACCTCCACCCCACCACCATGCCCTGCCGGTGGAGGATGCCGCCGGTGCGTTGGTGATTTCTCGCGCCGGGGCAGGATGCTCGGGCGAGCGCCGGCCCGCTCTCGGCGGTCGATTGGCGGGGCCTGGCCCTACTGGCCTTGCTGGGCCCCGATTGTGGGGTGGGGGGCCTTTGGGTCTCCGGGCCCAGGGCCCGGTCCGCCCTGGTGTGGTCGGCTGCCGGTGGAGCCTGCGGGCTTGCCGCCACGGCACCCTGGGGCGCCTACACTGTGGCTGTCGGAGGTCCCGCCTTCGGGCTCTCCTCTGCCCTTTTTTTGGGTGGAGGCCGCGGTTGTCCCTGCGGTGGTTCTCCTGGGGGTCCCGTGCCCTGGGGGGCCTCCGGATGTTTGGGGCCCGGGTCTTTTCCGTGCCTGCTTCATGCCTTGCGGGATGGGGCTGTTGTTCCCCACACACACTATTAAACATTTACATGGAGGAACCTTATGAACACAAGCGCGCTCACACACACAGGTGTACACTCAAGCATTCACATTGGTGTAAAAACAGGTGCTCACAGACACACATTGTCTTGATCTGCTGTTGCTTCAAAACTTATTTTGTAATATTAGTTATGTGTGCTGCTCAATAACATTTAACATTTAGAATTTATTGTGATTTATACAGATGTTGGTTGTTGCTGCAGTCTCTTTGATGTTGTGTCTTCGGTTGTTTTCTCTTTTTGTCAGCAGGTATTGAAGCAAATTGTCTGTTTTTTTTTTTTTTTTTTTTTTTTTTTCTCTCTCTCTCTCTATCTATCCCCCATTCTCCTTTTTTCTCTCTCTCTCTTCCCCTTCTTTGTTGACTTTCCCCACAACCTTTTTTTTTTTTTTTTTTTTTTTTTTTTCCTTCTTTCTCTCTCGTTTTCTCTGTCCCCTGGTCTTGTCTGTCACAGTGTGGTTAAGTAAAAGGGTATATAAAATTAAATTAATTAATTAATATAAAAAAATTAAAAAAATAAAAAAAAAAAAAAAATAAAAAAAAAAAATAATAAATATATTTAATTAAAAAAAAAAAAAAAAGAAAAAAGGCTGTGAATGATGATAGTATAGCCATGCATATGTACTGTCATGTGTTATCTGTGCTACTGACAGGCAAAAAAAAAAAAAAAAAAAAAAAAAAAAAAAAAAAAAAAAAAAAAAAACAGAAAGAGTCAGCAGCGGCCCTACACTCCTCTTATGATCAGTGGGACCCCTGTGGAGAGGGTGAGCAGCTTCAAGTACCTCTGTGTAAACATCTCCGAGAACCTGACTTGGACTACACACATTCAAACACAGGTTAAGAAAGCCAGGCAAAGACTGTACCATCTGCGACAGCTGAGGAAATTCAGGGTCTCACCAGCAATCCTGAAAACTTTCTATTCAGGGACCATAGAAAGTGTATTGACTCAATGCATCATGTTGACTCATAACATCAACATGACTCCATTTAATAATCACTAATAATCAGTAAGTTAATAATTTTTTTACCATTCGTATTGCTGCTATGTAAATACCCTGTACAACCTGTTTGCACATCTTCTTGCACATTCCTTCTTATATTATTATTTATTAAGTCTACAGTATACTGTTCTGCACACTTCTTTTTTTTTTTGCAAATTTTATTTTATTTTATATTTTATTCTTTTTATTTTTTTATTTTCTACTTCATTCATTTTTTTATTTATTTTTTATTTTATTTATGTATATTCTTTGTGTTTGTATTCCTTATAATTGCACTGTCCATGGAGCGGACCTGACTAACATTTCACTGCTGGCTTATACTCTGTATAATTGTGTGTGACAAATAAAAATCTTGAATCTTGAAAAGCAGTAACCAAGTAGCATGGCCAGCTATGCAGCATATCGTTCACTACTCAGGGAACCGCTATGACATACAATATGTAACCAAGATGTTCCTGAAAACCCTACAAACCCTACTTCACCAATGCATTAGAGGGTGGCCACAACAGAACCACTGTAAGTGTCAGAAACCTCTTAGGGGCTGACTCCAGAGGTTAAAACAGAACCAATGAGCCCTTCCAAGACCACAGATAAGTAGTGTTTCTATAATGAATGGAAACATGATGAAAACGCCTCATCCATCTTGTCTCATGCATAAAACGAGAGACAAGTGAATGTCCACCCAAACAAACATTCCAAACCAGCATGTGCTCTGCAAAAATTGCTGCCACATTCAACTCATGTGTGGATGGGACTGTGCCCAAAGAAACACAAGAACTTGCAAGAACTCCTGAACCACCTGAGTAGTAAACTGGGTCTAAATTGCAGTACCTGCACCAGGGCAGAAATAGTCTCCACTACAGGTCAGCCTGGTCCTATGTCTCCCAAAGCGGTTCCTCCAGCAGAGATACCAGATCCGAGAACCAATCTCAGGATGCCATTGTGGTGACACTAACAGATGATTAACTCTGTATTACCGTACTGTTGTCAAGACTGTAGTTTAATTGGTAGAAAGGTGGTGGAGGTGGTCCACAGGTTCACCTCTTCCCTGCTGAACTGCTGCCAATTTAGACTCAAAGACTTAGGGTGCAGCCTCCAATCTCTGGACCTCAGGCCATTCCTCAAGAGTAAATCCACTCTCAGATTTTCCAGTCCTGGAATCTACACCACTTTAAGGGACACAAACTTGTCCTGAGACGAAAGAAGAATGTGCCTCACCAACGTGGGGTGCAAACTAACTCCTTCTATGCCGATTTAGGTAGGAAACTTCCATTATGTTGTTCCATTATATTATGTCCTGATGACAACATGGCAGTTTTTAAGTATTTGGAAAAAAAAAAACAGAAACAGCCAGCATCTCTAGGCAATTTATGTGCTATGACGGATGCCCATCCTTTCAGACTCCATAGACTGGGCGACCTTCATAGACCACTCCCCAACCTTTGAGGCATTTATCATAATTGCTTTGTGACAACAGACTTATCCTCAAGCCCAGACCCTGCAAATGAGAACTGAGTCTTAACACTGACATGCTAACTCCACGGACTGTGCTAAAATCAGCCAGTCGTCAAGGTAGTTTAGCACACGGACGCTCCAGAGCCTCAGCGGGGCCAGAGCAGCAACCATGCACTTTATAAATGTGCAAGGTGCTAAGGCTATGGAAATACTTGAAATTAGTATGCCTTGACACCAAAAGCAAACCTGAGAAACTTCATGTGTCTCTGAAAAATCTGAATGTGGAAAGAAGCATCCTTCAGATCTATTGTGACAAACCAGCTAAAGTGAGAATGGCTTGGGGAGATATTTGAGGTGATACTGAAAAGGGTTACACACAAGCAAATTGGAGGTTAGTGGTGGTGCACACGCTGAGATATCTCTTAAAGGCTATGTCCCGCTAGCTACATTTAAACAACATGATTGGGGCCAGGGTTTCTCACCTGCCCACAGTTGTTGATGAAATCTCTTGATTTTGAGAGTAACATTTTCCAGACTGAACATTGTTAGACAACTTGTACTGCACAGACTATCATAAATGATACAATACATATAATACATCCCTGTATATCAGCCTGTACTTTGTGTTATCCGACCTTTAAATTCTGTTTTTGAAACAATGATTTCTCTATACTATCTTTGGTCTATAATCCAGTCATTTTCACTAACTAATCTTTCAACACTGCATAGCAGATTCTGTACCTCTTCCTGTTTCACCTTGTACTGCCCTTACCTCGCAAATAGCATATTGGAATGTTTTATAACTTAAATAATGGGACTTTGTAGATATACAGGCAACAAATGATTTATATTCCTCTTCCATTTAGAGTCACCAGCTCCAGCGACAGTGTTACCAACTGGTAAATCAGGTATCTTCCCATCTCGCACCTCTCTTTCTCTCTTTAAGATTTCTTAGATTTTTTTTGAAAGACATTTATACTTTTATTCCGTAAGGACACAATAAATTAATAAAAATTGTCAGTAAAGACATTTAAAATGTTATAGAAGATTTACGTATATTTGAAATAAGTGCTTGACTGATGTTTTGAAAAAAAGTGTATCATGGTTTCCACAAAAAAAAAATTAAAAAAAAATAACAGGCAGCGCAAATGTTTTAATCACTGATAATGATGTTTCTTCAGCCACCAAGTCAAGTCAAGTCAAGTTAAGTCACCTTTATTTATATAGCGCTTTTAACAATACAAATTGTGTCAAAGCAACTGCACAATATCAAAATGGCACAGTGTCAATCATGTAAAATTACAAGATTAAACACTCAATTTTCAGTTAAAGGCATTTCATTATTGAATTCAGTGATGGCATCGTCCAGCTCAGTTCAGTTCAAAAAGTTTCTGTTCAATCAAGTCGACGATATTGCTGGAAATGATGTGTCCCCAACTAAGCAAGCCAGAGGCGACAGCGGCAAGGAACCAAAACTCCATTGGTGACAGAACGGAGAAAAAAACCTTGGGAGAAACCAGGCTCAGTCGGGGGGCCATTTCTCCTCTGGCCAGATGACACAGCAGTTCAATTCCAACTGCTGCAAAGTCAGATTGGAGGGCTCAACTGGTTCCCAAGGTCTTGTCCTGATGGCTGTCTAGGTGACGGGGTCCTCACTGGGGGTCTGTCTCTGGGGCTCATCTAGGTGTCCTGGTCTCCGCTGACGTTCAGGGCTGTAGAGGTCGTCTCTAGGTGCTGATCCACCATCTGATCTGGTGACTGCAGTGACCTCGGAATAAGAAAGAAACAGACTAATATTAGCGTAGATGTCAATCTTTTTACGATGTAACAAGTACATCATGTGTTATGGGAAGTGTTCCTGGTTCCGGTTGATCTAATTAATGCAGCCTAACAATCCTTTAACGGATTTGAATAATAGAAGTGTATTAGTGTGTTATGTGTACGCCAGGTTAAAGAGATGGGTCTTTAATCTAGATTTAAACTGACAGAGTGTGTCTGCCTCCCGAACAGTGTTTGGTAGATTGTTCCAGAGTTTGGGCGCTAAATAGGAAAAAGATCTGCCGCCCGCAGTTGATTTTGATATTCTAGGTATTATCAAATGGCCAGAGTTTTGAGAACGCAGCGGACATGAAGGACTATAATGCGATAGGAGCTCGCTCAAGTACTGAGGAGCTAAACCATTCAGGGCTTTATAAGTAATTAACAAGATTTTAAAATCTATACGATGTTTAGTAGGGAGCCAGTGCAGTGTTGACAGAACCGGGCTAATGTGCTCATACTTCCTGGTTCTAGTAAGAACTCTAGCTGCTGCATTTTGAACCATCTGTAATTTGTTTATTAAGCGTGCAGAACAACCACCCAATAAAGCATTACAATAATCTAACCTTGAGGTCATAAACGCATGAATTAATATTTCTGCATTTGACATTGAGAGCAAAGGTCTCAGTTTAGATATATTTTTAAGATGAAAAAAATGCAGTTTTACAAATGCTAGAAACGTGGCTGTCAAAGGAGAGATTACTATTAAATAGCACACCTAGGTTCCTGACTGATGACGAAGAATTTACAGAGCAGCCATCAAGTGTTAGACAGTGTTCTAGGTTATTACTTGTGGGGGTTTTAGGTCCGATAATTAACACCTCTGTTTTTTCAGAATTTAGCAGTAAGAAATTACTCGTCATCCAGTTTTTTATATCGACTATGCATTCCATAAGTTTCTCAATTTGGTGTGTTTCACCAGGCCGTGAAGAAATATAGAGCTGAGTATCATCAGCATAACAGTGAAAGCTAACCCCGTGTTTCCTAATGATATTTCCCAAGGGTAACATATAAAGCGTGAAAAGTAACGGCCCTAGTACTGAGCCTTGAGGAACTCCATACTGCACTTGTGATCGATATGATACCTCTTCATTCACTGCTACGAATTGATGGCGGTCAGATAAGTACGATTTGAACCATGCTAATGCACTTCCACTAATGCCAACAAAGTTTTCTAGTCTATTCAAAAGAATGTTGTGATCGATAGTGTCGAATGCAACGCTAAGATCCAGTAGAACTAATAGAGAGATACAACCACGATCAGATGATAAGAGCAGGTCATTTGTAACTCTAATGAGAGCAGTCTCAGTACTATGATACGGTCTAAATCCTGACTGGAAATCCTCACAGATATCATTTTTCTCTAAGAAGGAATATAATTGTGAGGATACAACCTTTTCTAATATCTTTGATAGAAAAGGGAGATTCGAGATCGGTCTGTAATTAACTAGATCTTTGGGGTCAAGTTGTGTTTTTTTAATGAGAGGCTTAATAATAGCCAATTTAAAGTTTTTGGGGACATATCCTAATGACAATGACGAATTAATAATAGCCAAAAGAGGATCTATGACTTCTGGAAGCACCTCTTTTAGTAGTTTAGATGGAATAGGGTCTAACATACATGTTGTTGGTTTAGATGATTTAACAAGTTTATACAATTCTTCTTCTCCTATAGTAGAGAATGAGTGGAATTGTTCCTCAGGGGATCTATAGTATACTATTTGATGTGATAATATAGCTGACGGCTGCATGGTTACAATTTGATCTCTAATAGTATCAATTTTGGAAGTAAAATAGTTCATAAAGTCATTACTGCTGTGCTGTTGGGAAATGTCAACACCTGTTGATGCTTTATTTTTTGTTAATTTTGCCACTGTATTGAATAAATACCTGGGGTTATGTTTGTTTTCTTCTAAAAGAGACTAAAAGTAATCAGATCTAGCAGTTTTTAAAGCTTTTCTGTATAATAGGGTACTTTCCCGCCAAGCTAAACGAAATACCTCTAGTTTTGTTTTCCTCCAGCTGCGCTCCATTTTCCGAGCTGCTCTCTTTAGAGTGCGAGTGTGCTCATTATACCACGGTGTTGGACTCTTTTCCTTAATCTTCCTTAAGCGTAAAGGAGCAACTGTATCTAAAGTGCTTGAAAAGAGAGAGTTCATAGTTTCTGTTACATCATCAAGTTGTTCTGAGCTGTTGGATATGCTGAGGAATTGAGATAAATCAGGAAGATTACTTACAAAGCAGTCTTTTGTGGTAGAAGTGATGGTTCTACCATATTTGTAAGAAGGAATTGAATTTACAGCTTTAACTATATGGAGTTTACACAAGACTAGATAATGATCTGATATATCATCGCTTTGCTGCAGAATTTCAACACCATTAACATCAATTTCATGTGACGGTATTAAATCTAGAGTATGATTTCGACTATGAGTAGGTCCTGAAACGTGTTGTCTAACCCCAATAGAGTTCAGAATGTCTATGAATGCTGATCCTAATGCATCTTTTTCATTATCAACATGGATATTAAAATCACCCACAATTAGGACTCTTATCTGCAGCCAGCACTAACTCTGATAGAAAATCAGCAAATTCTTTAATAAAGTCTGTATGGTGCCCTGGTGGCCTGTATACAGTAGCCAGTACAAACGTCATGGGGGATTTATCATTAATACTTTTTTCTCTAGATAATTTTATATGAAGCACCATTACTTCAAAGGAGTTATACTTAAATCCTGTCTTCTGAGAAATACTGAGAATATTGTTATAAATTGTAGCAACACCTCCCCCTTTGCCTTTTGGATGCGGCTCATTTTTGTAACAGTAATCTTGGGGGTAGACTCGTTTAAAATAATGTTTTCATCTGGTTTAAGCCATGTTTCTGTCAAACAGAGCAAATCTAGGTTCTAAATCTACAACCCCAAATCAGAAAAAGTTGGGACAGTATGGAAAACGCCAATAAAAAAAGAAAGTAGTGATTTCTAAATTTACTTTGACTTGTATTTCATTGCAGACAATATGAACACAAAATATTTCATGTTTTGTCTGGTCAACTTCATGTAATTTGTAAATATACATCCTTTCCTGTCATTCAGACCTGCAACACATTCCAAAAAAAGTTGGGACAGGAGCAATTTAGGGCTAGTAATGAGGTAAATTGGTTAAATAATGATGTGATTTGAAACAGTTGATGTCAACAGGTGATTGTAATTATGATTTGGTACAAAAGCAGCATCCAAGAAAGGTCTAGTCCTTTAGGAGCAAAGATGGGCCGAGGATCGCCAGTTTGCCAACAAATACATGAGAAAATTATTGAAATGTTTAAAAACAATGTTCCTCAAAGAAAGATAGGAAGAGATTTGGATATTTCACCTTCAACAGTGCATAACATAATTAAAAGATTCAAGGAATCTGGAGGAATTTCAGTGCATAAAGGACAAGGGCGCAAGCCTAAGCTGAACAACCGTGATCTCCGATCCCTCAGGCGGCACTGCATCAAGAATCGTCATTCATCTATAAGCGATATCACCACATGGGCTCAGGACTACTTTGGCAAACCTTTGTCAAGTACCACAATACGTAGTTACATCCACAAATGCCAGTTATAACTGTACTGTGCAAGTCCAAAAGCCAGGGTCTGTCATGGTATGGGGTTGTGTCAGTGCCCTTGGCAAAGGTAACTTGCACTTCTGTGATGGCACCATTAATGCTGAAAAGTACAAGAAGACATCTTTTCCAGGGACGTCCATGCATATTTCAACAAGACAATGCAAAACCACATTCTACACACATTACAAAGTCCTGGCTGCGGAGGAAGAGGGTACGGGTACTTGACTGGCCTGCCTGCAGTCCCGACCTGTCTCCAATAGAGAATGTGTGGCGCATTTTGAAGCGCAAAATGCGACAACGAAGACCCCGTACTGTTGCCCACCTTAAGACTTGTTTGCAGGAAGAATGGGACAAAATTACACCTGAAACACTTCATCACTTGGTGTCTTCAGTCCCTAAACGTCTTTTAAGTGTTGTGAAAAGGAATAGCAACATTACAAAGCGGTAAATGCTTTACTGTCCCAACTTTTTTTTGGAATGTGTTGCAAGTCTGAATGACAGGAAAGGATGTATATTTACAAATGACATGAAGTTGACCAGACAAAACATGAAATATTTTGTGTTCATATTGTCTGCAATGAAATACAAGTCGAAGTAAATTTAGAAATCACTACTTTCTTTTTTTATTTGCGTTTTCCATACTGTCCCAACTTTTTCTGATTTGGGGTTGTAAAAAAGTCAGCATATTAAGATTGTAAGAAAAAATGATGAAGACTTTGAAGATCCTGATGAAGATGTTTATTGCAGCTTAGCAGTGACAAAGCACATGTAGTACCTTGGGTCCAACAGAGTCGAAATGAACCCAGAACATCCTAAGTTCAAACCTTTTATACCTTTTCAGTTTACTACCCTTCATGTAAGTCAAGTTGCTCCTGCAGCTATAGTCTGTATGTTAATTAAGTTCTGACACCCCTTTGTCTGAGGTAGTTCTCAGTGTCTCACACTCACTCCCATTCTACAATTGTGACCATTTGCTCAGGATGTGAGCATCCCAAATGGTCTACAGTTCTGTTGACTTTCTTCTTCTCTATAATAATTAAACCATTTTGGGAAATGAGCATGATAAAACATGTTTTGGAGTGGAAGCTGGGTCGAGGCAGACTATAGATTCTTACAGTCCCCTCTCTGATGCTCTTGGCCCAAAAGAAACATCACATCCACTCCCATAAACAGATTACACCTCCCTTCCTGGACAGGTGCCCAGTGGCGGTGAAGCCCTGCCTTAGGTTGTCCCCTCTGGCCAAAGGAGAATCTTACCCGTCATTGGGTCGACACCTCATGCACACTGGTTATCGCTCCATCCAATCAGGCAAAACTTATCATAGATACTTTTTCTCAAATTTGGCAAAATTACATACAAACATTTTTTTTTTGGGAGAGGAGCACTTGAGAACCACACCAGCAAAAGGAATTTTCTAAATGTACTAAACATTATGACAGTACAAACAGCCAACAGCCAAAGAAGCAAAAACATCAATCAACAGGCAACATTGTGTGTGTGTGTGTGTGTGTGTGTGTGTGTGTGTGTGTGTGTGCGCATGTACTGTGTTTTCTTCACATGTGTTCTGTCCCTTTTATCAATGTGAACATCCTTTGTCCACATGTGTGCATTCAATAGACAATAATATATTTTCTGCATTTGAGTATGCATATATTTGTGTCTTTCTAGTGTCATGTGCAGGGAGTGTGCATTTCTTTGTGTGGGTATGTCCTTTGCCCACTTGTTTTCCATCTTGGTGGAAAGACTGCTGTCCATAGTCTCTGAAATGGTTTGCTCTCTCCATGTTTCTCTTTTCTATTGTCCATTCATTTTAATTTGGAAAAGTCCTTCTAGAAGAAACAGTCATTGCTGTTGCTGCAGTTTGTGAAATTCCATCAGGTCCATCCGTGCCATGGTGGGTCTCAGGGGTTCTAGATCTTTTAAGCTTGGAGTTCTGAATCTTGCAGGTCTGGAAATCTGTGAATGTCCAGTTCTGATGATCACTCTGTTCTTTAACAAGTCCTTTTTCTTGTGGAAGTCCCCTGGCTCCACTAGTTCTGCTGGCCTTCTTGTCCTTCAGATGACCGGATCATCATTCTCCATGAGGTTACACCTTTCAAGCAAACATCTCAATGCTTATACCTGAAACAAGATAAAAAAGAAGTGGTTGCCCCCCCTTTCCCCCACAAGAATCTTTTCACATTTAAAACATCATTGTTACAGAAATTTAATCACAGAATGCAAATAAATCATTTCTCATACATTATATTTAAATATCAATGCCATTAACACATTTATTATAAATTATAAAGAATCACCCCCCTTTTGATAGTAAACATATTTTCCTAAAATATAAAACTATCATAAAACAATTCCTCCAATTCACATCAGCATCTGCTTGTGACTGAACTACAGTCATGTTCATGCAGTGCTGTGTCTGGCAAGGTGTGAATGGCTTCTTCCTTATTTCCTTTCAACAGTGCCAACTGGGTTTCTAAACTGCCTATCTTCTTAATCAAATCACGGTATCCCATCCTTCTTTTGTGTGAAAAGTGACACTGTCTTGCCTTGTGTCTCATCCTTCCACAAGAAAAACAAACAACTTCCTGATCTTTCCTACCTTTCTCCAAACAATGCCTTGCTATGTGACCATCCTTTCCACATGCATGACAAACAAAGCTTTGATGAGGTCTCTTATTGTCTTGACAATGCCTGGCAATGTGACCACTTTTCCCACATGCATAACAGAGTAACACCTTCTGAATTTACTCTTTCAAATCTCCATGGTCTCTGACGGAAACCATTAGGTAATCTAGAACATTTTCTCTTGCCAAAGGCAGCGACTGGATGTCTAGATTCTGCAGCTTTCAATTGACTTCTTGCATTGAAATGCTGTGTCATTTTGGAAATTATTTGCTCGTATGGTGTATTTACATCTACATGTAAGTGTGAACTGCTCTGTGCAATTAATGCAGACTTAAACATGAGACTTTGTTTAGTTGCATTGGGCAAACCACTGTAACAGCTAAACATTTCCCACAACCTGGACGCAAATGCTAGAGGATGCTCTCCAATTTCCATTGTCACCTCAGTTATCTTTCTCAAGTTAACCAAATCAGACCCAGCAAGTCTAAGTAGAGCTTCTCTCCTTGCCCCTCTGTCTTCTCTTTTGTCACGAACTTCCTGTGAGAGAACACTAGTTAATGAGCGAGGAATGCATATCATAATAAGTCTACAAGCATCTTCGTCTGACACATTATAAACATCCACTACCTTCTCCAGTTTTGACAAGAACTCTACAGGATCAATGTTATCAGGGTCAAAAGTACCCACTGCTGTAACAAGACTTTGAAAGTCCATAAAAGACAGTTGTCTAACAGCTTGGCCATTTTCAGTTCTTTGATCAAGAACCCTCTCATTTCTATTTCCAGTCTGAGTTGTTCGCACTGGTGCTACTGGGAACCTCACAGAATCATCTGAAGAATTATATCTTGGACTAAAGACTTCCTTGCAGTTATTTTCACAATATTCAGAATTGGATTGGGCATGTACCAACTGTCTAGCTGTCCCTTCATACAGACATCTAAATGTTTCCCTCTCTATTTCAGACTTTGACATTTCTTTTCTCAATTTCACCATCTGTTCCTTCAAAAGGATCTCTTCAGTCTCACAATTTCTCAATGACATGACATAGCCGCTGACTTGAGAATTTAGTAACTTGTTTTCAGTTTTCATTTCCTCTAATCTTTTCTTAGTTACCTTGTATGAGGCAAAAAGAGCTTGAAGTGCATTAGCAACTTTTCCCTCTTTGTTTTTAGGCATTTTGGGACAATTTTTGAATTGAGACAGAGCCCACTCGTAGGGGTCGTCTGCTTTCTCTATCCCATCAAACATTCCCACTGAGCTGTGCTTAGCGATGTATTTAACTATAAGCTCTTCCATTTTCACAATCCTAAATAAAATTGTCTTCAGCAATTCAATAGGCTTCTTTTCCTCCACTGACTGAACATTATCTAGTTTTAGATATCTGTTAGTCTAATTATTCACAGCTCCTGTGCTTTGGACGCAAATGAATAAAACAGCCACACTACGTCGGGCTTCTAAACCAACATTTTCACTTCTTTGCACACGGCCACGCTCCGTCAGGCCTTAAACTTCACTACACTAAACTGTTAAAAATGCAACACTGTCACAGTACGTCGGACAAAACCACACTACTTCGGGTTTATGTTATATTTTTAAAACAGTTTACTTAGCCACAGTACGTCGGGCAAATCAACACTTCTTCAGGTTTTAAACTTCACAGAGTCACGGTGCGTCGGACTCACTAAACTATAACACACAACAGTTATGAAATAATTCTGTGACCACACTGCTTCGGGTCAATTCAGTTACTTTAGAATTTCATCAGAACTATCACAACTTCACAGTCAGTTTCAATTACATTAGAAACTTACAACTCTGTTTCAGTTACTTTAGAAACAATAAGTCTAATACAACTGCTACCACACTACGTCGGGCTGATTCAATTACTTTAGAATCTTACCAGAATTATAACAGACCAACACTAAGTTTCAGTTACTTTAGAAACCTTGACTTAAGCACTTTGCTTCAATTACTTTAGAAACAACAATTCCAATACAAATTTGCCACCACATTGCTTCGGGCCGATTCAGTTCCGTTAGAATCTTAAACAGAATTTGTACAGAATAGGCTTAAAAACTCCTCCTGCTAATACTGACTAAACAAGACCGTCTTCTATCCTTAAAATGTTCTTTTCTAGATTTTTTTAAACGAGGGGGTTCCCTGACAAAAACAGCATATAAGAAAGAAACCGCTTTTCTTACCTTTCCCCGCTTTTTCGGAAAACTGAGCATGATGTGAGCATCCCAAATGGTCTACAGTTCTGTTGACTTTCTTCTTCTCTATAATAATTAAACCATTTTGGGAAATGAGCATGATAAAACATGTTTTGGAGTGGAAGCTGGGTCGAGGCAGACTATAGATTCTTACAGATGATTTTTGAAGGTTCGTGTGACACTGAAGACTGGAGTGATGAAAATTCAGCTTTACAATTTCACCCTCAGCTAAATTTCAAATATCTTGAAATATAAAAAATATATATATTTTTACATTTTAACAATATTTCACAATATTAATGTTTTTATAGATTTTTTTTTAATCAAACTAAATGCAGCCTTTGTGAGAATTAGATACTTATTCCAAAAATACTGTTAAAATTTTACAGATCCCAAACTTTCAAACGGTAATGTATTTAACTGATATAACTATTATTGCATACACAGTGAATATTATGTTTGTCATTCTTAAAATCATTTAATTCTGTTCATTAGATCTTGCAAAACATACGTTGTGAGTTATTCTTAATGGATTATATAACAGCATTTTGCACTGGGGTCACATCCATATAGGTCCAAATGGTTCTGGACAAGTATACGTTATTGAGTGGCCTTGTTACTAAAAACCCTACAAAGTAAAACGTTTGACCTACAAACCTTTGCACTCAGCAATGTAGCTGACATACTGATTATGGTCCACTGGTAAAAAAAACTTGTCAACAAACTGTGTGTAAATTTAGTCTAAAGCATATAAAAACAATTCAATTGAAGGTGTCAGGTAAACTATGGCAAATCTCGCAGCATAGTTGAGTCAGTTAAGTACAAGCTCATTCTTCTTCTTCTTAATAGTAGCAGCAGCAGCAGCAGTAGTAGTAGTAGTAGTTGTAGTAGTAATAATAATAATAACATGCCTTTATGTTTTAATTCATTAATGTGGGAAAGCATATTGTATCACTTTTATAATTTATACTGTTCTATTCTATTCTATTCTATTCTTTTCATCTGTCAATATTTGGAAGTGTGTAATCTGATTACATAAATTTATATTTATTTAAAATGAATATGATCATTGTATCCTGTATTTTGTTGTATTTTATGCTGTCATCAGTGTCATGGTAGCATTTTTCAGATTTTATTTTATTTTATTTTTCAAGGAGAGGCGAAGGGGCGCTGCTTTACAATAGAGTATGTGATGCCCATGAATGTTCAAATGACGTCAGAGTCTACGGCCAGCGTTCTGAGTGAGTGAAAGTCTCCTAAATTTGATGTAAAAATGGCTCTTTTGAAATAAAAATGCATCTTTCTAAATGTTGTTTAGTCACTGGCCACTACAGCACTAACAATAATAATTGATTCTACAGTAGTTGATTTAAAAAAAAAAACACAAAAAGCCTTGGAACAACCTCAGAAACAAACTGAGCACACGTTTAAAGGGCAATGGAGTGGTTACAACATTAATATAATTAAATCTAGACAGACATAAGCATTTAGACAGACATATAAGCATTTATTTACTTGTTTATTTGTTTGTTTGTGTATTTGTTGTTTATTTTTATTTCAGTGTACCCATGCAGTGTATTATGTAATTTAGTTCTTGATTTGCATATGTATGTCATTGCCATTGTGTCAGAGGTCTCTAAATGGTTGAATGATTTTCAGCTAGTTTGAGTAAGAATTGATATCCAATAATACCTCATGTTTGTCTAGTCAACTAATCAGTGGCATTTAAACCCTCACATGACCCTCACATGAACACCAAGCCGCACATGTACATTGTGATTTTGTTCTGTATGTGCCCTTTAGGGTCCACAAGAAGGCATTAGAGAACATTACAGATAATGATAATAATAATAATAATATTGTATTTAATTTTAATTTAATTAAAAAATAATTTTTTTATGTCTGCTACATTAATGGTGAGAGGTTGTAGAAGTATCGGGTATCCATCATAAGTAATTATTTATTTTGGTTTGTTCACAGAAATGATTCGCTCTGCTACTCCTTTCCCGCTGGTCAGTCTATTCTTCATGTTCATTGGCTTTGTGCTGAGTAATATTGGACACATCCGCCCTCAACGCACTATTTTGGCTTTCATCTCTGGAATCTTTTTTATCCTGTCAGGTGGGTATTTGTTTAAAGCAGTGTTCAGTATATATATCTATAGCCAGTAAGAATGAATCATGTCATGTTGCTGAACAAAAGTATACTTCTTTATAATAAGTTTCAGAAAAGAAACTCTTAAAGTGAGGGTTCTCTGAAAGGCCAAAAATCTTTTTCAGGTATGGAGCGAGATTAGTTAATAATAATAATTCACAATAATAATAATAATAATTCACGCAAAAGCACATTGCCCAATTTACATGCATGAAGAAAAAAAAAAATTGTGCATGTGAATTGGTTTGTGTGAATATATATATATATGTAGTTGGTTTTCGCCACAAATTCGAGCATGGCACTGCGTCATTACGTCACGTCTGTAAACAAAAAGAAGTTGTCCCGGCTACTAGGCTATCGCATGTGAGGATCCTGCAGGTGGCAGATTGTTTAGCCTTTTCTCACAGCAGCTAGAATCATTAAATGTATCATTGTTATGGTGGATTGTGATCCAAAAAGGATTATATGAAACACATGTAAATGAAATTAAATTATATTCCGGTTTTAAATGTGCTTCTGATTACAGATAGCCTGGGATTACACAAGATTTGTATTTTAAAGAAAACCAGTTCGAAGGGAGCATAATTTGCTTTTTGGGTTAAAAGAATTTCTTAATATGAAATTCGAATGGCATGACAATTAGATTAGACTGAGTAGTGTGTATTAGCGTGTAGATTTCAATTTCTGTACAGTCACGCAATGTTGTTACCATTAATAATTTGAGAATAAAGTATAACAATAATAATAATTTGCACAGTTTGATGTGATATGAGCTAACCGATCTTTAGATTAAATCACCATTGGTAGCGCGATTTATGATAGTGCTTTTTTCCTCAGTTGGTCAGAACAAACGTGGCAGATTTGTTACATGTTCAGATGGCAATATATGGTGAAAATTCTTATTTGGGTCATATATTCCAAGACATAGGCTAGAATCTGTGATTGCGAAGTACAGAAAATATCCACACCGGTGACTGACTGCCACACATACTCCTCAAAACATTAGATTCATCCACGCTGGAGTCGTTCCAACTCACAACCCACGCAAGCAAGATAATTCCGCAAAAAGCTGCAATTCCAGGTTTTCAAACAGAGATGGCGACAAAGAGGCAAAACTTACGGACTGCAGCTTTAATGTAACCAAATTAAATATAAAACAAGCTATTTGCCTCTGCCAGGGCATTAACGTTTTTATAGAAAATATTTTATAGTTTGTTATAGAAAACAAGTTATGCTCAGAGTCCAGAGCCTCGATCATAACATTATAACAGGCACCTTCCGAGTAGAGACCTGCACTATCGCGGGACCCAACGCCACAGAGTGCGGCGTGGGAAAACACTTGATGGGTGAGTGTGGGAGCGGGAGGGTAGAGACTCGTGTGTGCGGGATTCGGGATAATAAGGGTTTACTCACACTCGGCAATCTTAACCGTGCCCGAGCACGTTTGACCCCCCAAAGCCCGGTTCGTTTGACTAATGTGATCGCTCCATGCTGCGCTCGGGCGCAGAACTTATGATACGTGCTGCATGATTGCGTGAACATTTCTGAGTGGCAAGAGTGATAGATCTGTAAAGCAATATATTGTGAGAGGGCCGTGTGTTACCGCGTCGCAAATGACTCAAAATAATAAACCACAAAGTTAACAAAACGGCACTCCACTGAGCTGAGCGAGAGCGCTTCTCTGCTGTCTTCACGTGTTATCGGAAACTTCCTGTTTCCCACTCATGAAGTTGCATTCTTTTCTGTTAAAAATAACAGTGAACAGTGGTTTGTGAATGTTGATGCTTAGCCTAAATACTTTTATCGGGAGCATTCATGTGAGTGCTGCTGCAGGCTTACTGTGCGTTCACACCGCAGGCGGCGAGAGCGTCAAAGTGGCCGGAAGTCATTCATTTTCAATGTGAGCCGGCGGCGAGCTCCAGCGAGAGCGGCGCAGCGCGTTTTGGACGATGAGAGCGTCGAGGAGAGTTGAAATCAAGTCAACTTTATGGTAATGAGCTATGACGCGGTTCGGCGGCAACCAATCGGAATGTAGAAGTCCTCCGCTTGAGAGGGTTCCAGAGAACGCAGTCCTGTAAACTTTGGTTCCGACCACATTAGTTCCCAAGCAAAATGGAGGAAAGGTTAATTATATAACTATTTATAGGGGACATTTTCCCGCTAGAACGGTTATTTTTTCAGCGGGAATGCAATTAATTTGCTCAAAACAACACTGATTTGACCAATTGCATTAAGGCTACACTTCAATCTGGACAGTTTGTAATGTAGGCTGCACAGAAATTAGTGTTAATTAAAGACCAAGGCTAGTAAATGTCTCCTATAATGTTGAAATTAGACTAGCACTTAACCATGAACATAAATCCACACCACACAAATGGCTTTTAATTGGTTTATTTCATTAGCAAACATGTAACTACAATAAAGTTCTTTCCATCGATCAATTTCTCACTTTCACATTTAAAATATTTCATGAGGTTAACTGTGCACAAGATCAGCAAGCTTGTTTGCTTTGCGGCCCCTTTAAATACAAGACAAGCATACGATCTACGTCAGAGCGGCCGAGCGGCCACGAATCTTTCTACAGCGTTGCTGGCAGGGTGGCCAGGGCGAATTTTGACGCTCTCGCCGCCTGCGGTGTGAACGCACAGTGAGGCCCACCCCAAATGCTCTCATTGGTTGAGATGCGTGATGACACCCATCCCAAGCCAGTACTGATCAACATCCCACCCCTCCTGTGACCCATGGTTTGTCTGTATGTGTATTCAGAGCCAGTGAGCAAAGGACTTTCATAAAAATTAAAAACTGTGTTAATGCGTGAAATAATTGTCGTCGTTAATCAATTAATGCAATTAATGTGATATTTCAGTTTTTCTTTTTTAATAAATCTGCAAAAATGTCAACAATTCTGTGTTTTTCTGTCAATATGGGGTGCTGTGTGTACATTAATGAGGAAAAAAAATGAACTTAAATGATTTTAGCAAATGGCTGCAATATAACAAAGAGTGAAAAATTTAAGGGGGTCTGAATACTTTCCGTACCCACTGTATATATATATATATATATATATATATATATATATATATATATATATATATTTCTCTCTCCATAGGCAGAGGTTGACCCAAAGTTACCCTATATAGTGTTTGTGAATTAGGTTTCATGCATGTGAATTGGGCTTCGCATGTGTGCATTGTGTCTTTTGCGTGAATTATTATTGAGACTAATTTCGCTCCATAAATATGTGTCACTGCAACTCATTCCCTCTTTATTTTTATTTGGCTCATTTTCTCTTTATTTCTGATGCAGGTCTGTCCCTGGTGGTGGGTCTGGTCTTGTATATATCCAGTATTAACGATGAGATGCTAAACAGAACAAAAACGAATGAAGCTTATTTCAGTTATAAATATGGCTGGTCTTTTGCATTTGCTGCAGTCTCCTTCCTGCTTACTGAGGTAACACTTCCACTTATCTTTGTATATTTGTGTAAATATTAAAGACAGTGGGTCTCATTCACTAGCTGTGTGAAAAAATCTGTGTGCATACATTTTATGATACTTAATTTACCAATAAGTTTTAACTAAAAATGATTCTAAATTAAGTTCAAGACCCAACTGTGTGCAGTTTGCTCCTTCAGAATCCAGACATTCTCCACAGCATTTCTGTTCAAGCCTTTTTATGGAATCAGGACCACATGCAATTATGCACTATTTCTCCAGTATCTCCAGTTGCCCAACAGGTCTTTTCTGGTATTTGGTGCCTTTTGTGTCCCCAGTGAAGATCAAAATTGAATGTGAAAAAAAATAAAAAGTTTACAGCATTTTAACCCCCCAAATATCACAAATTTATGTATTCCATTTTCATGATAAATAGTAAATACTATATTTGATTTCATTTTTGATTTCATAAAAAACATCATGAAAAAACAAACTTAGAACTGGACTCCAACCACTGTTTTGCTGTCAGCCAAAATCTGATTATTTGTGTATTTCATTGAAATCTGATTTAAATGATTGACTTGTCCATACTGTGTATCGTAACTGTTCAGATCTGATTTGTGTGTCCTGTGGCCAGTGTTAGTAAGGTTACTTTGGAAAATTGATTACAGATTACAAGTTATCCTATTTAAAATGTAATAAGTAGTGTAACTATTTCAATTACTTTATTAAAGTAATGTAACTGATTACATTTGATTACCTTTTTGATTACTTTTCTAAATTTGTAATGTTTTCAACTGCAAGTTTGTTTTAATCAAACATGTAAACCATGCTAGGTTAACCTTACAGTAGTACTCAAAACTGATTACTGTCAGACTTTCGAAATCCTTCATCACTTAAATTATGATTATAGTATTTTAATTTTAAAGCACAGCCACCACAGAATCAGACTTATTTTCAGATCATTCTGATGTTATATACAGATTTAAAATCATAACAAGTTATAGTTTAATAGCTATGATACTGTTTTTTAAATATTATCATCTGTTCACTGTACTTTACTCAGCACTTGCTTGATCTCCTAGCTGCTTTTTATAAGATGCTGGCTTAACATTTCAATTCTGGAAAGTAAATTCTGCCTTCAAGAAGTAACAATCCTGAGACATGTCATCAATGATAAAAGTATTTGGGCTGTTTCCAGTAAAGTGGAAGCCATTTGTGCTGAACAATCACAAGGAAATCCAGCATTTCCTTGGATTAGCCATGCAATACCACCAGTTTCTTCCCTGTTTTTCCAGGTTCACTGATACGTCCAAGCGTTTTAGTGCATGCCCTAATGCCAACAGGCATTTAAGCAACTGAAAATGTACTTAATGATTCCACCCATCCTGGGACATCCGAATTTAGAACATTCCTTCATTGTGTGTACAAATGCCAGTGGGGCTGGTGTATAAAAGAAGACAAGGCACTGAGGAGGTAATGGCTTATGCAAGTACACTCTTACCCCTAGTTTCACAGACAAGGCTTAAGCCTAGTCCTAGACTAAAATGTCAATCTGAGCTGTTTCAACTAAAAGAAACTTGCACTGACTGATCTTAAAACATGTCAGTGCCTTTGATTTGTCTTAAGATGCACACCAGTAATGTTTTTTTTTTAAAGCATGTTTATAAAAATTACTTGAATGTCCTAATTGAACTATGGCCTAATCCTGGTTTAGGCTAAACCCTGTCTATGAAACCGGGCCTTAATTAATCAGAGTCAAACTACTTTGAAATAGGAAGGAATGTTTAGCCACAACTTTTTTAACCTCTGCAACTGTACTGGTGAAACTACATTTGTTAGCATACCTTATGCTTTATTTATTTATTTATTTACAATATACAGTATATATATATAAAAAGCTTCAACTTTCTCTGCACATGTGCTGAGGTACGGAAAGCCCTAGCATGGAGATAGTTTAAGTGTGCTTAATGCAAATTATTAACCATTATAACATTTTGTCGTTTAGAATAATATAAATTAATTTATGCTGTTACCAGGTGGGTAAGTGCTAATTCATATGTGTATGCACATGCTGTGAATATGGTGGATTTTTTTTCTTGCTACATTTTCCTGTGTGTATAAGTATAAAAAATTCACACAGTTAATAGTGAATTAGACCCAGTATCCTAAACACCCAAAAGAAAAAATATATTCATTCATTTCATATGCTCTTCAATCTCTCTCTATTTGTACCACCACCAGGCAGCAGGTGTAATGTCCGTGTACCTGTTTATGAAGCGGTACACTGCAGAGGAGATGTACAGGCCACATCCGGGTTTCTACCGACCTCGCCTCAGCAACTGTTCTGACTACTCTGGTCAGTTCCTGCATCCAGATGCTCGGGCTCGTGGACGCAGCCCCTCAGACATCTCCAGTGTTGCATGCCTTCCAATGAATTCAAACTACCCTGCGCTCCTCAAGAGTCCCGACTATGATCAGATGTCCTCATCACCCTGTTGAGATTGCAAATACACAATAGTGAAATCTGAGAATGAGAGAGCTCTGGCTAGTTCTTAAAGATGCTGTACTGGCATGGCTTTGGCACCTGAGATTGTGTTGTGTTTGGATAGAGGATCAACTTTATTTCCTTGTCTTTGAGAGCCTTCAGTACTAATGCAGTGATTCTGAGTTTAATACATCAGTTGATGGTATCATTTTCTCTGTTATTTGTAGTTTACCACACTGATGTATAGCTAATAGTACCTCTGCCTTCTTCTTAAAAGTCTTATTTTTTTAGAGTAATTTTATTCAAACAGTCAGTTGGTTTTTAATCAAAACTGCAGCTTTAATTGAAAACAGGTGTATGTTTTATAGAAAAATAGAGAACTAGAAATTATGGTATAAAATAAGTATTTAAATGATTATATTTACTGATTCATCATGCTTATTAAAGCACATATGAGAAGACACACGCTAATGTGACTTAACAATAATCTGGTTTCTACCATTATGCACTTTAAGAAAGTAACCATAACACAGAATTTAAATATATTGATATTTTATTTAATTGTTATGTGTTGTTGTGTCACTGGTTGAGACTAACTGTGGTCTTTTGATTAAGAGTCATTTTGTGTTTGACATGAATGTTAACATTATTGTAGTTTTATTGTTTGTTTTGTTTTTGTTTTTTTGCTAGTGCTTTACATTCTGATCTAATCAGAAGATCAACACATCAGTGATGCAGTGATTTTTACAAGAAAAACATTCTGTTATTATTGTTTCATTGTTCATATATATTGTTGAAAAAAATAAACATGTAAGGAAAACTCTATGTATGTTTTCTAACCAATTTCTCCACTGTATGTATATAATCCATAATATGTTTTTGTTATGATTTGATACAAATTATGTAGAGCAATTACAATTTCCCAGCTTGATAAAATGTTAAAGCAGCAGCTTTTTTTTTTTTTCTTTTTGCCTTATACAGTAATTGACCTATTGTACTCTTACAGGTTTCACCATAAATTGTCATCTTGCAAATACCATCAATTTCTAGCTGGATTTGTTTGACAATAAAAAGGCAGTCATAAATAAATCTGAAAATAAGAACATAATTTTCATGCGCAATGTTAATTTTCTTATAACTCTTATATTTGGTTAGAAATATATTAAATATGTATATATGTTAAAGACACTTTAAATTGATGTCACACTATATTATTGTGTAGCCACTGCATTGAAAGTGTGTATAATGAAAAATATATTACATGATTTTAAAACATTACATTACAGAGTATTTATCAATTCGTAATCAGGAATTAATTTTTGAATTAAAATCTGCTCAAAACAGACAACATATTTTTTGAAACCGTCAGATTCACCCACAAAAAAGAGCAATGCTTAGCCAAAACTGATAAAGACTAAAGACCCCATACCTTTTCAAGGGTGCCTGATACTGCATGCTTAAAAAAAAAAGCATGATAATAGTTCAGATAATAGTTGATAAATTCAGATAATAGTTATCTGAACCAATAATTCTGCATGTGCAAGGTCTTCCTTGTATCTGACACAACCATTTTACATCTTTGAGTCTTCATATTAATGGCAACGATAACATTTAAGCTTTTCTGTGGGCTTCTAGGCATGCTTTATATCAAACACAGACATGAATATGGATGCCAGTTTCAACTGTTTTTATGTTTAAATTTATTTCAATACAATGTCTTCTTTTAATTGTTATGAGAATATTATGGTTTGAAGCCATAAAATGTTTCACTAATGTTATGTAAGACGTCTGCAAGTTGATCAACTGACAAAATAAAATAAAAAATAAAATTATAAATGGTGATTATAATAAATATATTTAATAAAAAAACTTTTGAATTATGAATGGTATAATTGAATTAACAACATTGAAAACACTGAATTATCTGACAATCAACTTCAATAAATTAACTAACTAAAGTTCGGAGAAGTCATGGCCTAATGGTTAGAGAGTTGGACTCGTAATCCAAAGGTTGCGAGTTCGAGTCTCAGGTCCGGCAGGAATTGTAGGTGGGGGGAGTGAATGTACAGCACTCTCTTCCACCCTCAATACCACGACTGAGGTACCCTTGAGCAAGGCACCGAACCCCCAATTGCTCCCCGGGCGCCGCAGCATAAATGGCTGCCTACTGCTCCAGGTGTGTGTTCACGGTGTGTGTGTGTTCACTGCTGTGTGTGTGCACTTTGGATGGGTTAATTGCAGAGCACAAATTCTGAGTATGGGTCACCATACTTGGCCGTATGTCACGTCACCGTCACTTTAAAGTATTATAGTATTTTCTGCTGTATAACTTTAATAACATAACTTATTTTGTATTAGTGGATGTAAGTTACCAACATGCTATTTGTAAACTACATTATGTGACTATACATATAGCCTAGTATGTCCACTATGAAAACATTTTTACACCAATTACCACACTGCTGGTGGTTTCCCCAGATGTGGGGTGTTAAGAAGTCAGCAAATTTTACTGCTGAAGTGTTCCGCCATCTAAAAAAAGATATGAGAACCACTGCTCTAGATATCTGAGCTGGTAATATGGAGAATGAGGACTCAAGTGCAGAAATAATTATGGGCTTTGTGTCCCTGTGTCAAGCTGTATTTATTCAGACAAAAAATGTAAATGGTATAAATGTGAAATCGAGACCAAAAAACTAAAACATTGACTGCTAAGATAAAAAGGTAGTAATTGGACGCGTTATAGATAAAGAAAAAAAATAGAATGTAATGTTTTTGTTTTATTTCATATATCATATATTCATGTGTCAGAAAATCATATCTTCAGATTACTTGGCTCGTGTTCTAGAGATAACACATAACCTAATTTCTTTATTTAGTTTTTTTTTAATAAAATCTACCTGTACATCTTTTCCACAGTTCATTCCACAATCTATAACCAATATGGACTTCAATGGTGAATGCAATATTATGCCACTAGGTGGGAGTAAAGGATGATTTAGTCCATGTATCAGGAGCTTGTTTGTCCTTCCTTTATGCTTTATCTTTCTTTTTTTTAAGGAAATATACAACATAATAGTGTCAGAGTTGGCTATGCTTGCGCTATCTACAACTCTTTTATGCAAGCTCCAGGTAAGCCCATGTACTTTTTACAAGCCTGGCTTTACATGTTTTGGGAGTTGTGTGTTGGCACTTATGGACACCAAGCTTCTGGAAGGCTTTCCAAAAGTGTGAAGTGTTAAGAAAGTGAATACTGTCACATTGTTATGTGGATAAAACCTCAGAAGGTTGAAGACTGTTCTGCAAAATACACTGAAGCATTGTCTGATGCCTGGTACTGAATGTTTTACATAAAAATGATGATGCCCATGCTGATTTTTACATAATGTCTACAGATATGCCCATTCCCAGCACGGAGCTTGTGGCTGGACTGAAATTACAGATTATTAGTTAACAGTAGTTAGCTTGTTCAACAGAACTTACGTTAACTGGCATTTGCCATCTGTGATGTTATTTCAGAGGAACTCCATTAAGGCTCTATATGTTGATTTTAGGAAACACTCCTCCACTTCCACACATAAAAATATATATATATTTTATGTACTAAAGGGGGCCAGGAAATTGTCTGCCATAGACCTAAACAAACCATTAGGGACACTTGCAGGGGGGACAGCTGATGCTCATGAGGGCATACCTTCAAATGTGCATTTTGGATCACAGCACATGTTTGTGAATCGCTTCATGTGCATTTGCAGATCAGCTTTGTGGATTTCTAGTGTCAAGACATGACACACAATTTGGACTCCAGATGACAATCACATTGCACTGACCAATCATAGCAAGTTCAAACTAAACTTAATTTTTGTATTATTTTTTCAACCCCAAATTTCATCTCCCTTGCATCCACTATCGCTCCATAATTGAAAGAATGTTACTGGCATAGTTGTTAGTTTCTTGATGTGCACATGAATGATAAGAACATGAGTGTTGATTTTCCTTGTTGCACTCACAACCTGAATCATGTGTTGTAAACATGAGAGAGATCTCAATGTTGTGCATGTTGAGAATCAGCCAATATGAGATATAGAGTAAATATGTTCTTATATTGTAGTAGCCTAGCAACAAGCTCATGAGAAATCAGTGATAATTGCCAGTAGAATTTTATCATTTTAATTTGAACTAAAATTAAATGATGACTGTGTGTAGACTATATTGACAATGATGATGTAAGTTCTGTCAATACAAATCATCTTCAAGTTCTAGAGGAAAAAAATCTGCTTATATAGGACTTCTCTCTTCCTACCTCAGCCCAGCTGGCATCCCCCATGTCTAACAGGACCTCAGAACTCCCTAGAGTCTTGATTCCAGTGAATTCAAGTGAGTGCTGCCTAAAAAATAACAGCAATACCCTTGTAAAGATATGTCTACAGCTGGGACAACTGATGTGGTGCATTGTGCATCTCTCTTGAGAATGACATCTCACATTTGTAAAATGGCTTAATGTGCCATATTTGCTTTATGCACCCAAATGTGAACAAAAATTAATTATGGAAAATAAAAAAAATAAACATTATATTAGACGTAACTAACTATATCAATTATGAAATTATTTTCTAAGGAGTTTTGCAGTCTTTCAGGACAAACACAGCATTTGCTACAATCATATGCTGATATATAAGAATAGTTAATTTAAAAGTTAATTAAAAAAATCTATTTATCTAGTGTTATTATATGTAGTTTTTTCTTCAATTGCCACAAAAGGTTAATGACGATATCTGACTGCGCCAGTTTTAAACAATGGTCCAACATTAAGGTAATTATGCAAGAGTAATGCCACATGCGATGCAGCCCCATAAATCAAACCATGTTTGCTCTTTTGGCCAGAGAAGAACTGGTCCCCTGGCTGAGCCTGGTTTCTCACAAGGTTTTTGCCTCCATTTCTGTCATCTGATGGCACTGACACTATCAGATGAGAACAAAACTATTGACACTATTGTCTTCTGTAGAGCTACTTTATAGCTAAATCATATTTGTGAAATTTTTCTTTTACGTTCATAATTGATAATGCTGATGTTTCTCCATCCTCCACTGTCCATCCGTCGGGGGGGCCCTGCCTTTATCTTTAGGTAGGAACAGCCAATCTGCATCCCCAGGATTTGAAAAAGGACGGGGCATATGCCAAAGAACTTTTCAATACAAGACATGAATCCTTGTAGCTTGCTACCATCTGATTCTGTTCATTCTTTATGGAGTGAATAGCATGTGACATTCACCTGCCCTCTTGAGTTTTTCTGGTAAAACTGAATTGAATCAACATTGAACTGATTCGATCTGAATAATTACACTACGGTCTTCAGTTGAGCTGCTTATCGCTGAATTGAACTTGTTTGATAACTGATGAACTATACACAGATATTGACCTGAACTGAATCAACACTGAACTGAATGGAGCTAAATAATGACACTATTGTCTAGGGATGGGTACCGAAACTCGGTATTTAATCGGTCTCGGGGCTAAATTATGAAAGACCGGAGTATCGATAAGCTCTGACGTTATCGGTTCTGCTGTCGGTACTGGAGAAATTATGAAAACACACATTTATTGTTGCTACATATACACATTATCTTGCAAATTCTATCTCACCAGAGTTGCCAGCTGTTTTATATGCAATAATATTCAAACATTTGTCTATGATGCATTTTTGCTATTCGTAATTCAGAAGCAAGATCGCGCTCACGTGGAGGAGCTTCAGCACGCGCAACATGAAAGCCCTGTTTAATTATGATAGAATAGAGAACTAACTATTAAAACATATGCACTTTATGCCTGTGGCTGTTATATTAAGCTAAGTTTATTTATTTATTTTTGATTTTGGCTTCTAAGGATTATAGCCGCGTTTCTTCTAGCACAACTTCCATCCCTTCACAGCGGTGCGCATTCGTTCCTTCCTAACCAACACTTAAAGTCTGAATCAGCTCAATCGGTGATTGTTGTAAAATGCCGTCTTTACTGTTGCTAAATTGCGGGACATGTTTGATAATAAAACGTTGAAAGCACAATCCGCACAAGAGACGCTGCTCCCCAGGCTGAAATGTGTGTGTGTGTGTGTGTGTGTGTGTGCGTGCGCGCCTGCGGAGCGCTCCAAAACGGACAAGCAGATTACACTTTGAGCTTCGGGCGCGTCCAAACGATCAAATACACACAAAAATATGTCACAATGGCCAGCTACGAGAGTATTCACTTAAACAGTTTGTCTTAAGTGGACCAGAACTGTTCGGAGAAAATCCGATGTGTGTCAATATATTGCCTTAAAGTGACAGACTGGCGCTTCAATGTTAATCAAAGAAAAAAATGCAAAGAGAAAATCCCCCACAGCTCTTAATCTGAATAACGTTATAGCTTTAATAAGCATTAATCTATACATACAGTGAAAACTATGCAGTGTGCATTTACATTTGATTACTTTTAGATTTCTTTTGTAGGCTATTACTTGCCTGAACAGTAATGTTAGTAGACCTTCATGGAAAAATTAAAGCACTGTTTATTTCATTTAATTTGTATATTTGTTTTATTGTATTTGTCAGTTTGTTTTTACTTTGTTTCTTTGTTAATATTCTTACTGTATCTTATGTATATAAAACACTAAAAATGCCTGCACACTGGTGCATTTACAAAATGATGTTTTATATTAATTTAATTAAATATTTATTTTACATTTCAGAATATAAAGTAATGTTAATTCAGCTCCTAATTTGTTATAATATATATATATATATATATATATATATATATATATATATATATATATATATATATATATATATATATATACAGTATATATATATACAGTATAACAAAAAGTACCGATAAGAATACCGTTAAAGTACCGGACCGATAAGCAGTATCGATAAGAGTAGTAATACCGTTAAAACCTTAACGATACCCGTCCCTACTATTGTCTATTTATACCTGCTTTATAGCAGAATTTGAATTAGTCTTATATTAGATGTTGGCTTCACTGATTCTGTAACATCCCTGTTTATTACGGTGAAGCAGCTTTGAAACAAACTCATTGTATAATGCACTATATTAATAAAGGTTACTTGACTTGCTTTGACAGTGACCAGTACCAAGCTTTCTTTACCAAAGTTCTATTCCCTCTCTGTGCCAGGAAAATGGCATAAAATGGCATTTAAAGAAGATTAAGTCTCGCCAGTGTAAAATACATTTGAGACACACAGTAGATACAGTATAATCACATGACTGGTTGACAAAGGTTTTTCTTTTTTTAACTATGGCATCAAATTTGTACAGTGGTAAAATGAATGGTAAACATAATGAGTGATTCATACAGTTCTTAAAGAAAGAGAATAATTAGCATGCAGATCAGACAGCTGTCTTATAGCTATCTTACAGCTGTTGTTCATAAAATGGAAACCTAAACTGTTACTGTTAAACTATGCCTAGATAATATTATGTAGTAAAACTATACAAACAGCTACATAAATACAGTAAATGCAATTCAATCTAAATACATCAAAACCTCTGGTGCATGGTGTACATTAAAGTCAATCTTTTTTATGCAACTTTCGAATAAATCACAGTAAAGGAGACAGAATGAACATCGATATGAACATGGGAGTTAGCTTATTTGTTTTATTAGAAATTCATGACATAGGGTGATAATACCAGAACTACATTTATTCTGTTGGGCAGCATAACACGATCCAAACATCCAGGTCTCTTGTTCTGCATGCAAACAACATCAAAATAAATAATTACAAAGTTTTATCTGTCAAATTGATGATTTTTGTGAATTTGCCTCAGCATATGGTAGAATGATGATTCTAATTGCCATTACAAACTCAAAATTTGTTGTCAGTATGCTCACCCAGCTTTATTTTTTTATATTAAACTTTGATTGTCCAAGCGCTGCTCACAACACCATATTGGTTCTGACACCCTGTTGGTGTTTGTCAGTGACAGTGATTCCCACGTTCTAAATCCAACTGCCAACTTTATAAAAGAGTTTGTTGAGGAACCAGGTCTAATAAGACTTTTTAAGCCCACTAAGCTTTAAGTTTAAAAGGTTATATAGTATTTAATTTAATATCAAAAACCCTGATGAATTTAAATAGGCAATAAATTTGATGTTAAGATCTTTTTTTATACATACAGGGCAGTTTGGGTGAATCACCACCCAAAAATTGGTTGAAGATTTTTTTCTGATCTATACAGGTTACAGCTGGATACATAAACCGGATTTGTGCAGACCCAAAAATGACCACAGTTCCTGATAGGGTCATAAATTACATTTACATTTACGCATTTAGCAGACACTTACTTACACTTAGTATTCAGACTATACTTTTTTTTTTTTTTATCAGTATGTGTGTTCCCTGGGAATTGAACCCACGACCTTTTGCGCTGCAATGCTCTACCACTGAGGAACACAATTATAAATCACAGAAGCACATTCTTCTCATAAAAAAAATACTGAGCACACCAATCCATTTCAGGAAGCTGTAGACTTGGAACGTCTCAGAATAATTTTACTTTTTCACATAAGAGTGAGATTGATGCCATTTTCTTTGCACCTGCAAGATCTGAAATTATTCCAAAATGTCCGGCCAAGCATTCAGCAACCACAGCAGACCAAACATTTGCATTCTGCTCAGGGCAGTTGAGAGCATCACTGTGCCCAGGCAAAAGAGAATTATTGTTAAAATGGCTATCATTAAAATTAGATTTATTAAGCACAAAACCAAAGTAGCATTCATACATCTTAAAAAATAAAATAAATCCACTTACAGGATATGAATTATGCTTTCTGGAGCAAAATCTTAAAATCTGCAAATTAATGCAGATTAACTTTTCCAGTTACATCAGCGTCTGAACATATGCTAGTCAGATGTTAATAATTGTTCAATCCTTCACACTAACAATCACAATTTCTTCGCAACACTTCTCCATTTAAACCATCCCATTGTCATAAACTTTCCCTGTATGTCTGTTAATGTACAGCATTATTACACAAAAGTTCCAGCTACATAATGCCAGCTGCACTCTTCATATTACATCTCAAAGATTTTATACAATATGATGTTAAATGTTACATATATGTAAATGAAAATAATATAAAGATTGAAAAGCTTGGCGTCTTGCTGGCATAGTTGGATGTAAAAGGATGTGTTACACATCTGTATTCTTCAGTGCCAGTTCGCAAGCGGGAAAAAAAGAAGTTACTGAGCTAATTTTATGACCTCTGCTTGTCAAGCTCTGACATTGTATCAAAGAGGTCAAGATATATTTTGAGACAGTGGTTTACCTGCTGTAATCTGGAATTCCTGCTCTATATCTGTTCAGGCTCAGCGTCCATGCAGGTTTCCCAGGGATTTCTAGGCATCTGTGGCATGGAGACCAGCAGCAGACCAATTCCACTGAGGAGGAGCAGGACAAAACCCGTGCATGCACACGCAAAAGACCAGGAATAGTAATACTCGATCCAGATAGTCTCCTCACTTTCTATCATCCTCTTGACTGACTGACGCATTACCTCTACTGAGATGATGGCACACAGACCTGAGGACAGAAAAGGTATGAGAATCAATGAGTACAGTGGCCTCAAAAATCATCTCTTTTTTTCTTTTTTGAAATGTTTTTAATTGCAAAGTGTATTTGTACTATCTTTCATTAAAATAAATGTTGATTGTTATCTAATGTTCAATGTTCATTTAAACAGGTGTCTAAATACCTTTTTGAACACAACATTTTGGTAATGTCATTTTCTAAAATGCAGTGTGTCGTATTTATTATTTGTAAGAGAATGATTAGATGTTCCATCCTACCTGCAAAAGCAAAGAACATGCCGGCAGGCTTGTACAGATAGTCCTTTCCCTTTCTGAGGGAACCCAACACGCACAATGTGCCCAGAATAATGAAGACAAGACTGAAGATGGCTATGGCAGCTCCTGAGATGTTGTATTCTGAGTGGAGAAATCAGCAAGAGCTATTGTTGTCAATGGCAATGATTTTCAAATACAATATAATATACTGTATCATGTTTCAGAGCTCTTTCCTAGAAGTTTCTATAAACATAAGAATTCAGTTTGTGGATAACTGTCCGCTATACCTGTGATTCTTTCTCATTTCATCACCCTCACCACATATAGAAGAAGTAATGGTGCACAGTGTTGGTTTGAACTCACCTCTCTGAGTTTTAACTTCAAAGATCTCTGAATCTTCCCCTGGTGTGAAGTGTCTGAAGTAAGAGCAGTTGATTTCTGGGGAAAAATAAATAAAATGAAAAAAGTACCAATTTAAATTATTAATTATTTAATTAAATTAATATTATTATTTATTATACCTTTTAAAGAAACCTGATATAAGAATGTTTAAGTGAATTTTTTATATTCTGAAAAGAAAAATAAGTAAGAAAAAAAAACAAAAAGACTGGGAAAATAAACTACTTTTGCTGATCTGTGTCTTATTATTAGCCAGGGCTTATTCAGCCCCTCACACGAATTCTTGTGTGAGTCACCTGTTGCCAATAAAGTGTCAACTGCAGAGTTGTTGTTTTTTTATGTCCCATGTAATTTCACGAGCAGCTAAATATAAATTCCGAGTTATTTGACAACTGAAGAGTTGGCTCCATGAGACTGCCAATGTGACCAAACTGAACACAGGCCGAAGGCAAAGTTTGCTATGCTTTGATGAGACAATCACTGTTCAAAAAAGGGGAGAACAGGTTTTTAACAAAATCTTTCAATCTGCTGTTGTTCACCTTCAACGGTGTTGCTTCATTTAGACTAGAGAAATGACTGATAGATTGCTGTAGTGCAGCATGGCATGTTGAGCTAGTCTTTCATGTTGTGCCAAATAATAAACAAATTGTAGAATCATGTGCGTTGTATTGATGCAATCATTTGCAAGGAGGGCTAAAACATATCACATGTCTAAGATAATTTATGTTTATAGTTTTTTAATATGACACCGAGCAAGGCTGATTGTAACCCTATTCCTAATACTCATTATACACTCCCTGAAACTGTCATATGGGTCTATATTAAAAGTAATGACTGTAATAACGCCATGTCTTATGCCAGATATTAATGTACATGTTTCCAAAGGTTTTTGTCATCCTGTAATTTCAAATCTACCTGCCTGTTCCACCACCTCCTCTCATGTTCAAATAGAATCAATGCATCTTTTTGCAACTGCTGTGCAATGCAGCACCATTAGGGAGTATAGGGAGAGGAAGAAGCATTCAAGCCAAGTAATTTATTTTATATTTAATACTACAAACACAGATCAGCAAAATCTTGATATTCTCAAAAGCATGTCGCCGGAAAAGCATAATATGAGTTATAATTTTAGACTCCTGATGATTTGGTCCACAGTCAAAGTGGTATTTTTTGAGAGCAAATAGAAATGTCTGTGTTGAGAAAAAGGTGGCAGGCATCTATACTGTTCTCTCAGATGTGACCGTCAGTCACAGTAATGGAATCGTACCACTCTTAAATTCAGAGTGTCTCCCCTCTTGGGACAGCTGACTATTTACACAGCCTAATTATAGATTTTACTGACTACATTTACAAGGACAGTTACACAAGTTTTAACATGTTAAAAACAGTAAATTAAACAAGTATAAGCCTGAATTCAAGTTTGGGGCAAAAGAAATTACACTTTTAATGATCAGCATGTTTAATATGGTTTGTGTTAGGTGTCGAGGCTTTAGGGATATAATCCCAAAAAGGCAGCATGAATTTATGATTTTAATAATTAAAATTTAAATTTAATTAATTTGTTTAATTATAAAAAATAATAATCATTATTATTACATTGTTATTATAGCTGTATAGTAGCACTATAATTAGTGCAAAGAAAATACTGATATTTCTAATTAGTGTAAACTGTCTCTGTCGACATATATATTCTATACTTTTAACCCCTCTCACCCTCACCAAGGCTTTGTCACTTCCTGTCTGTCAGGTTCAGAGTTATTAACAGTCCACACCTGTTAAGTACTTCCTGTCATTCTGCTTACAGCTTTCCCACTTTAGCAGTGATCTCCATGCTGGAGTTGTCATAGCACCTAAACAAGTCCCACAGACAGGGAAATCCCAGTAGATCTGCAGACCATCCATGGGCCTGACTGAGGGCTAGAAGACTGGATTAAAGGAGGGCTAAAAGATTATGGAACTCTCTGCATGAAAACCTCTGAATATATAAATATTTTGGATATGTGATTTTGGAAGCAGGAAAGGGCTAAACTTAGACAAAGTTTGGGTGGGGGGGTAATGTTTTGCTTTAAATATTTAACTTTTGGTTAAAACGATTAGTAGTCAAATTTAGGCTGGTTTAAATCATGTAAAATGTATTTCTCTTGTTCCTCTTATTTGTACTACAACTGTTTTTTTTTTGTGAGCAATACAGACACTACAAATATCTACTTATTCTTTATTATTACTATTTTCTTCAATTATCCACTATTTTCTACAAACTAATAGTAAAGTCATCAAAACTATGAAACAAAAACATAAATTGGTGTGTGGGAATGATGTATAGACTAAAATTGTTAAATGAATAAAACTTCTTATAATTATATATAAACTTATACTTTAAACTTTTACTTGTATATATTTTATAAACAAAAATATAAGATTTTGGCATCTTCAAAGTAGCCACCCTTTGCCTAGATTACAGCTCTGCACATTTATTCTCTCAACAAACTAATTAATTATACAAAGTGTTAGCCAAGAATTATACAGGATTTGGACAGAATTATACAGGATCAGTATAGGATTAGGGTTAACACTATAGTACTATATATTTTTTTTACTTAAAACCTATCGATCTAAAGGTCTGTGTTTTACATGGTTGAAATTAGTTTTGTTGACAACCATAAATTGTGCTTATGTATGATGATGATTATATTTGTACAAAATTAACATCAAAAATAAAAATAATGGATAAAAAGGCATGCATAACATGCCTGCATGCATGGAAAGTCCTTCGGTCATTTAAAAAAAAACACTTTAGATAATTAGATAATCTGTCACTTACCCCCCGGTAAGCTGATAGGTCCACAACCTTTACCAATTAATTCCTCGTCCTCAATATAGATGTGTTTCTTACAAAGTCTCCAAAGGCCAAAGTGGGCTGCCTCACATGTTGTGTTTACGTTCTCCACTCGAGGACTCAACACGGCCCAGTGGTCTGTCACCACCGCTGTTAACATGCACACTGAGCCCACCATGATCACAAAAAACAAGATTTTTATCTTGGTTTCCTTCTGCATTTTGTCCAGAATCCACTGACAAATAAAATTAAAAATTTACACGAAAATAACGCTAATGAAGTGAAACAGTGAAAGAATCACTGAATATCTGGACAGTATAGTACAGAGACCTGGTCCAGATCGTTCTTGATTCTTAAGGTCTCTGTGCAGCACTGTGCTTGTGCATGGATAAAAGGAGCCAAATGACAGTGTCCTAGTATTTATGCTGAGAGACCAGACTCAAACTGCAGCTGTTGGGGCTTGTCAGGAAAGTTGATGACCAAACGAACTTGTCTCACATGAGGTCTGTGGGGGGGTGAGTCGGGCTTCTATAAATGTGAGCTGTGAGTCTAATGTCTAACTGTTGACAGATCAGGTTCCATCCACCATTACTAGGGCGTGACAATTCCATGACAAGAATTACTCATTAGGTTTAAGTGGGATTTAATATAATGTGAGGCAAACTGGACTGACAAAATAGTCTCAATACTGATACACTGAAATAAAACTTCTTGTCCAGAATATAAATTTCAGCTGTTGTTGTTTTTTCCAAAAACAGCCAAATCTGCTGGATTGTCCTCTTCATATTCCTCATAATGTATGGGTGTTGCGTAACTTTGGTTCCCAGCTTTTGCTGTCAGCCATGATAAACCACGCCTCCAGCAAATAACAAAGCGTTATATGTGTGTAACAACTTCAGTCTAAACGTTCTCAAGGAAGAATGATGTTGTGTTTTTTAATGTATTTGTTGTGTGTAGTTCTACACACAACAAATACATAAAAAACACAACATCATTCTTCCTTGAGAACGTTTAGACTGAAGTTGTTACACACATATAACGCTTCGTTATATGTGTGTAATGTAGCAGTATCTTAAGATACTGCTACATTTATGTGTGGCACTCGCATAGTTTTCATAGGCTAATGAATTAGAAATTTTGTTCCCTTAAAAAGATGTGACTGGCTTGAACTGGAATTTATAATGGCCACCCTTTTGAAATTTACTCCCCTTCACAGCCTTGTATATAAGACATGTTCACAAGTTACTGAGATTACGTCCAAGTCAAAACTCAAGTCTCTGGAGTACAGTTGAGTCATATCTCTGTCAAGGCCACGTCTGTCAAATCTTTTTTAGCAAGTGATCGACTGCTGCTGTTTATTTTTTAAATAGCAATTCAGTATTCATCCAATTACAAGCTAAATTACTTTCAGTATTGGGTAAAGTTACTTTTTAAAGTAATGCATTACAGTATTGTTATACTCCCTAAAAAAAGCAACTAATTACATTACGTTTATGGAACGTAATGTGTTACATTACTTTCGTGTTACCTTTGTGTTACATTTTAAATCTGGGCTGGGCTTGCTCGTTTGTTTTTAATATAAAAAGTAATATTTTTGGCAAATGTAAAAACCCATTTCACACCAAAAGTGAAATGAATAAGCCTCAGGCTGAATGAAATGTGAATTCACATCTGTACAGTAGAGGATGCAGCTCAAACAAACCTTTTAATTGTGCTGCCATTCTGGATTGCATGAAGAATAGGACACAGGAGAAGAAGTAGTTCAACATTCTTCAGCAATAAATGCAAATGTTATGTTTATCTAAAGTCACGTTTGCTTAGTAGTATGGTTATATTGGATCATTGAAGGTCAGAAGAAATGACTGCATGGTTAATAAAATGGGATTAAATACATAAAGCATATTTGTTATTTGACATATTTAATTATTTTTACACAGCACACACAGCGACTCTGCACATACTCCCAGTTTCTCTCAACATGAGGACAGGAAAGCTGTCAGTCAATAAATGGGAAAACAAAGTAACTGGCATTACTTTCTTGAAAATATAGATATATTCTTGTAAATTGTTGTAATTACTGTAATGAAGTTATGCAATATTAGTTTCTTGAAAAAGGTAATCTGATTACATAATGCACATTACTTGTAATCTGTTACCCCCAACTCTGATTACTTTTTTCTGTGTTATTTTTATCCCTGCTTTCATCCTGAAATATGCAGAGATATGCTCCAGCATTCACATATGACCTACGGAGGATAAGCGGATATACAGTACAAAGTGAATGGATGGATGAAAGGAAAGATGGATGGGTGGACTGATAGCATGGACTGCGGGTCAGTATAAGGATAAGTTGTATACTGTATATTATTGCAAAACTGACAGACATGATTTCAGTAATAATTATCTTGCTATTTTTGTCCAGTCTTCACCTTAATTGAGTCAGGAGCAACTTCAGACTGTTAAACATGCTTGACAAATATTATCATAAAGATGTTTTATATTCAAACTAGTTTACCCAACAGCAGTATTTCAGCAATATTGCTGTACTGACTTCAAGTATTGTGTTTAACTTGGTATGCCAAGTTGGGAACATTCATAGAGTAATAAATCAACCTCAGCTGGTCACTTATAAATTGCAGGTTTGGACCACACAGAGGGCATTAACACTATAAAACCATAATAAAAGTAGCTGATATGAATAACGCTTGATTATGTGTGATGCCTGGCTTCAGAATATCTGGAATATAGTGCAGAAGTACTAACTGCTTTTATTGCATTTTTGAACATTTTAATAAAATTCTAATTAACAGAAGGTTGGCTTTAGGTTTGGAAAATGAGTTATTAAATGTCTGATGAAGTCTGATGTTGATGAACTTGTGCCAAAATCTTTGATGTTTATGCCACAAATTTGATATGTATTATACTGAGGTTTTGAATCGATAAAGCAAAGTAATTGTTTGAATGATGCCATTGTGTTGATTTTTGGCAAGTCAGTTGAACCTGCTAGGAATCTGTTGAAACTTATTCTTACTTCCTAACCTAAGAAAAATTTTATGAATGTTCTTATTTTTCTAAAGATTGTTCTTAAGACAAAACTTACTTGTTTCATATTGAATGAACTTGAATGGGTGCTGGACCCCAGGGCGCACAGGTGAGTATCCGCAGGTAGGGTGGCGTGCTAATCGTCTTCAGTCACTGGTGTCTGTAGAGAACAAGAAATACAGGACGTAAGAGACCGCGAGTGGAGTCGAAGCTCACCCTGTTCTCCTTCTCCTCCGTTTATCTCTTCTTTGGCTCTCAACGGAGGCGGTCGCATTTTTTCACGCTCCCCATCCTCTCCCTTTTTTCCCTCCTTGCCTGCTCTCTTGTCTCGTATCGTGTAATACTTGAGAGACTCTCTCTGCATTGCTCCTCAAACCTGAAAAAATCATGGATTTGATCAACTGGTCTCTCAACGCAATTGACACCATCTTCTCGACGAGAAGCACAGGTTCGGGGGAACCTAACTGCCCTGACGGAACGTACCCCGCTGGCTACACGATGGACGCGTGGGACAGATGGTGTGTCGTGTGTTTAGCGGCTCTTTCCGTGGAGGACATCGAAGATATCTATCTATTCGGAACCATGATAACAGGTCTTCTGCTGATGGGATTAGGCTTTGCCCTGGGTTATCGAAGAATTCAGAAAACGGGAACAGCTGTTCAAAGCCCCACAAGGCTGCCCGTCATGATTGAAGCAGTGGGAAGAGCGGTCAGCATTGAGACTGAGACTATTAACCGCAATATGGATTCTATCACGGAGAAGCTCACGGCTTTGCAAAGAAAAATTGACGGAGACCAGAACGGACAATAAGAGTAGCCGTGGTATTGGAATGCGGTTACTCGCCCTAAGACTAAACAAGCACAATCTTATCTTTTCCGGCTCCCCTCTACCAGCACTGGCCTTGGCCAAGTTGGGAAATCAACCCTGAGAAGCACCGCAGGGAGACGCTCTCTGCGTTCCTCCCCCATTCCTCAGACACCTGCTGATTACACATACACACACATACACACATACTGATTACAAACTATTACACATACAGACACATCCCCAAAACCCCCGATCCCCACGCCTCCGTCGCTTTGAACCGCCAGCCTGACAAGCGGGTCTGGGACCAGCGCTAAACTCGGCTGCAGGACCTGGATGGCTGCTTGCCAGAGCTGGATTACCTCCCCTGTTGCAAAGTCGTGTGTCTATGTTGTGATTATGTGCTTTTTGTTGCTGAGATGTTTTTTTCCTGTTCTCACACTGTACTCCCAAAAGGAGCATAGTCTGGGTTTTTTTTTTTTTTTCTCCTCTCTCACCTTATGTATGCTGTATATTTCTTCAATTCCCTGTCTTCCTGTCTTGTCTACCCCCTTGTCATATTGTATGTATGTATGGACAGGTTGATGGCTAATTTCGCTGGTACTTGTGACTAGTGACAATAAAGGGCTACTACTACTACTACTACTACTACTAAATCAGAGGTGTCAAACTCAAGTTCCTGGAGGGCCGGAGCCCTGCAGAGTTTAGATGCAACCCTAATTAAACACACCTGATCCAACTAATCAAGTCCTTCAGGCTTATTTGAAAACTACATGCGTTGTGTGTTGGAGCAGGGTTGGAACAAAACTCTGCAGGGCTGCGGCCCTCCAGGGACTGAGTTAGACACCCCTGGTTTAAATGCAGTCCAGGTGAGTAGCTTCAGGTGCCGACGATCAGCACGCATCCTGGAGTAATCATTGTGAGCGCGCTGTATCCATGGCAATGCTGTTTCCGCATTGGGTGACTCGCCACACTAGTTATGTGAAATTTGGGAAATTAGTAATTATAGTCCACACCTTTAAAAAAAATATTAATGTTTCACACAGGCTTTGATAAACTAAACTAAAATTAAATTAAATTAAATAATGGTCCATGTTACAGTGTAATTATACAATTATGTACTGTGTAATATTAATTAACAACATGTGCTTAGTACAGAGTTAGGATTAGGATTATATTTTGGCTTTTGGTTGATTGCATGCAATTTTACATAATTTACTGTTATTAATATAGGAAGTAAGTGTAACATGAAAGAAGAACACAGTAAAATAAAATGAATGAATGAGGCATTTATATAGCGCTTTATTGTGTATTGTTGTACACCCAAAGCGCTTTACAATCATATGAGGGGGTCTCTCCTCAACCACCACCAGTGTACAGCATCCACTTGGATGATGCGACGGCAGCCACAGCACAACGGCGCCAGTGCGCTCACCACACACCAGCTACAGGTAGAGAGAAGAGAGATAGAGCCAATCAAGTGGATGGGGATTGCTGGGAGGCCATGATTGACAAGGGCCAGTGGAGGGAATTTGGCCAGGACACCGGGGTTACATCCCTACTCTTTTACGATGAGTGTCATGGGATTTTTAATGACCACAGAGAGTCAGGACCTCGGTTTAACGTCTCATCCGAAAGACGGTGCTCTTTTGACAGTATAGTGTCCCCGTCACTATACTGGGGCATTAGTACCCACACAGACCTCAGGGTGAGCACCCCCTGCTGGTCTCACTAACACTTCTTCCAACAGCAACCTAGTTTTCCCAGGAGGTCTCCCATCCAGGTACTGACCAGGCTCAACCCTGCTTAGGTTCCGTGGGCAACCGGTCTTGGGCTGCATGGTGATATGGCTGTGGCGATAAGCAGTAAGAGTAAAAGTTCAGTCATAATCCTTTAAAAAAGTGGTTCACATTTAATTATTTGATTGATTGATTAATTGATTGATTGATTGATTGATTGGAAAGTGCAAAACCATTGGTGCCCTCTATTCTGATCATCTGTCTTCAACATCATTGTTATCCCAATTTATTTTCTGATGAAAAACAAGAGCAAAATAATAATTGTAATAATAAAACTGAATGAACATTTTGTAAGTAGGCCTATGCTGTTGTTATTTTCTCTATACAGCTTTAATAAGTCATTTTAGTCATGAAAAATTGCACAAAACAAATAATTTATATTATAATGCAAATGTGATATGAAAGAAATATATTGCAATAAATCTTGTAATTTACTCTCAAAGCACATCCAGATCATGTTTATTCACAGTGCATTATTCACAGGTTCTGAAATTATTTAATTGTGTGGGGAAATAGGGTATTCCACTCCAGCACTAGGAACCACTGTGTCACAAGACCTCAGGGAAGTATAAAAACAAAAATCTTACCATGTTGACAATGTGAAATGAAAACTTATTGGAACTAATCACCACAGTGGTTTTATTGCATCCCAAATGTGGAAAATCCACGCCTGTATTATTACTCTTCCATCCTAACATATATTTTGTTTTTTAAAGATCACCAGACTGACATCTCCAAGCATTCAGTGGATTCTGTCCTTGGCTTTAGGAATTCTGCAGCTGACTGGCTGCATATCCAACGCTATCTCACGTCAATTCGTACGTATTTTACGAGGTGGCTAATTCGTACGAATTCGAATTGTCTAAACCCCACTGACGGGTAGGTTTAGGGGCGGGGTTAGGTGTAGGTCATTCGTACTAATTCATACGAATTGGCAACTCGTAAAATATGTACGATTTAGCAAAAATCATATGAATTTGTACGAGTGAGGTCGTATGAATTCGTACGAATTAGCCACCTCGTAAAATATGTACGAATTGCCGTGAGATCGGGCTGGCATATCCTGTGAATGGCGTAATGTGAGTGCACGACAGTAAAGTTTTGCTTCATTAGATAAATGCTTATAACAGTGAACTGTTCTGCATCTAGGGTCCTTGTGCAAGTCATCCATGACACATTAGGAACCAGATGAACAAGTTAATCATATGTGACAAAATCATTTCCCTTAGGGGTTTTTTATTCTCCATGATACCAGATGTTTAATTTTGGCATGGAAAGTGATGGACAGAGGGAGTGAACAGTAGTTTTAGGCAACAACATTTTTCTACTTAGAAAAACACCATTTTTTGGGGTAGTATGTTCCACCTTATTCCATCTGACAATTGTAATAAAGCTTCAATTCAATTTCCCTCATAAAAATATAATTAATTTATATTTTTAGGTCATCAACAAACTTTTAATTAATTTTAAATTTAATGGCAAAAAGCAAACAATTATTTCTTGTGGCAGTGTTTCATTGTAACTGAGATGGCTTCTTTTAATGAAGTAACGCAAAACTAAATTGTCATCTATAGTCAAAACACTCGCTGAAACCATTTAATTCACATGTTTGGAACTAAACTCCGCAGGAAGGTAGGACTCCAGGAGCAAGGTTGGCTACCTCTGCCAGAAAGAATATGGCACAAACAAACACATACATAACATACGTACATAAATGAATAAATAGTAATCCATTACAGCAGTATTGTTACCGTTTCTCTGAGCTTTTTTAATAGATGCAAATAAAGTAAATGATTTGTTGAAAATGTAATAATAATCTATAATAATCTAATAATAAAAACAATAATTTTCTTAGTCTCATTTATACTTTATTTTAAATTTCAGTATCACTTTAGTGTAATTACACAAATAAGTATTGAGTATGTAATTACCTACAAGTACTTACTATATGGTTAAGTTTAGAGTTTAGGATTAGTTGCTTGTAATAATGCATAATTTACTGTTTTTACTAATACTAGTGAGTATATGTAACGTGTAACTATATCACCTTAAAATAAAGTGTTACCACAGTCTTAATATTCTATAAGCTCTAAACTAAGTGCAGTTGTCACGTCTGTTTTATGGGACATTATAGTAACTTGTCATCACGTGACCTGTACTGGTCAAAATGTTTAAATGTTTTTTCAGCATCAACCATGGAAATGTTTGTTACATACAAATTTCATTTTTGTCCTTTTTTTGACACTGTCTGTTTTGTGTAGCTGAATGCTATTGTGTATTACACTGATCTGAGATACAGATTTCAACAGCAGATAAAAGTTTACTGAGAATATACTGGTCAATACTTTAGTATGCAGAAAAAAAACAAGCACACTTGTATTTATACACTATTTTTTATTTTTGTATCAATGTGTTACATATAAACAGAAAACATTCCATGTCATGGATTTTTATGGAAGATACATGTATGTCTGACAATATTTGAATTGTCAAACATGAATAATTTTACATGTGATAGTGAAAAGAATGTTTAGAAGTTGTGAAGAGTATGACAGTTTCACCATGTGCATTTAGTCATTGTGTAAACCGTAAACAATTGTCCTGCCCCCTTTGTACACATGTCAAAACACACACAATTTGCTTGAATTAGAAATTCAAATCTGGTGTCAACAAGAAATGTCTCGGTTACGTATGTCACCCTTGTTCCCTGAAGGAGGGAACGGAGACATCACGTTGATGACCAACGAATTGGGGATCTCACTAGAGAGACCAATCTACTTTGAGTGTACACTAAACGAGCCAATGCATATTGGCATGCGATGATTGTATCCAGCTGCCGCTGATCGCAGTGAGAGTATAAATAGGCAGCAGGTGCAATGCATTCTCAGGTTTTCCCTGAGGAGCCGAGCCGGTGACCCGGCCGCTCAGCGGTTGTACAGCAGCTGTGGCGACGGGACGTGACGTCTCTGTTCCCTGAGGGTTACATACGTAACCGAGACATTCCTTTCCAGTCGGTCACTTTCGATGCAACGTCGATAACTGACGAATTGGGGATCCCTACCAAAGCGCCATGGATGCTACCAGTGTCCTGTGCAAGCCTTCTGCGCCCCTTTGGGTGTAAGCTAGGGCTCGCAGCAGGAAGACCAGCCACTGTTGTCTTAGCACTACACACTCAGTGAAATTGGATAACTCTAGGAAAACGTACCCATTCCACTTGGAACAGGAACGAGAGTTCTTATTAGAACCAAGAAGTACGACCACATTAGCCCGGTTCTGTCAACACTGCACTGGCTCCCTATTAAACATCGTATAGATTTTAAAATCTTGTTAATTACTTAAAGCCCTGAATGGTTTAGCTCCTCAGTACTTGAGCGAGCTCTTATCACATTATAGTCCTCCACGTACACTGCGTTCTCAAAACTCTGGCCATTTGATAATACCTAGAATATCAAAATCAACTGCGGGTGGCAGATCCTTTTCCTATTTAGCGCCCAAACTCTGGAACAATCTACCTAACACTGTTCGGGAGGCAGACACATTCTGTCAGTTTAAATCTACATTAAAGACCCATCTCTTTAACCTGGCGTACACATGACACACTAATACGCTTCTAATATTCAAATCCGTTACAGGATTGTTAGACTGCATTAATTAGGTCAACCGGAACCGGGAACACTTCCCATAACACATGATGTACTTGTTACACCATAAAAATATTGACATCTACGCTAAAATTAGTCTGTTTCTTTCTTATTCTGTTTCTCAGTCTGTGTCTGGATCAGATGGTGGATTGGCGCCGGGAGATGATGACTGCGGCCCAGATTGTCGGCGGAGGCCGGACCCCTGGATGAGCCCCGGGGACATAATCCCAGTGAAGACCTCGACTTAAAATACAATAAAACTAAAAATAAAACAAATAACTAAAAATATAATAAAATACCTAACTCCATAATACTATTATTGTTAGAAATTGCAACAATATTAAAATAGAAATATAAAACATTTAAAGTCTTAATTAAAACAATAAATAAACAATAATATCCTGGCCAGAGGAGAACTGGCCCCCCGACTGAGCCTGGTTTCTCCCAAGGTTTTTTTTTTCTCCACTCTGTCACAGAGGGAGTTTTGGTTCCTTGCCGCTGTCGCCTCTGGCTTGCTCAGTTGGGGACACTTAATTTCTAGCGATTATCGTCAATTGGATTTCACAGACACTATTTAAACTATACTGAGCTAGACAATGACATCTCTGAATTCAATAATGAAATGCCTTTAACTGAAAATTGAGTGTTTAATCTTATTATTATACATTACTGACACTCTATCCTCCAACTTGATACTGTTAAGTGCTTTGACACAATCTGTATTGTTAAAAGCGCTATATAAATAAAGATGACTTGACTTGACTTGACTTAAGCCAGGGCATCTCGGTGCTTCTACTTATTTGAGGTGATAACACAGGAGGATACAGGCTCAACAGGCTATAGAATTTAACAAATGTGTTGGGGGTTGCCCAGCCTGCAGCTCTACAAATATCTGTCAGCGAGGTGCCATGAGTCAGCGCCCAGGAGGATGTGACACTTCTGGTAGAGTGAGCACGCAATCTGAGTGAGCAGGGCATACCCTGTGCCTGAAAAGCCAGGGTGATGGCATCCATTATCCAGTGGGCCATCCTCTGCTTGTAGACGACATTCCCCTTCTGCAGGCCTCCGCAACAGACAAAGAGCTGTTCTGAGGTCCTGAAGCTTTGTGTCCGGTCCACGTACCAGGAGGATGTGACACTTCTGGTAGAGTGAGCACGCAATCTGAGTGAGCAGGGCATACCCTGTGCCTGAAAAGCCAGGGTGATGGCATCCATTATCCAGTGGGCCATCCTCTGCTTGTAGACGACATTCCCCTTCTGCAGGCCTCCGCAACAGACAAAGAGCTGTTCTGAGGTCCTGAAGCTTTGTGTCCGGTCCACGTACCATCTTAAGGCGCGGACAGAGCAAAGCTAGGGCTGGGTCTGCCTCCTCAGGGGGCAGCGTTTGCAGGTTCACTACCTGATCCCTGAAGGGTTTAGTAGGAACCTTGGATAAATAGCCAAGAGGGTTCAACCTTCTCGTCCCCTAGGGAACCTGATGACCAGGTCGTGCTTCCCTACCGTCTTCCCCTCTACGGGGTCGACGTTGGCAGAAATAGCTGCAACGTAGACTTTAAGGGTGGAGTGAGACAGCCATCGCTCCAACCCTTGCTGCAGAAAAGAAAGCACAACTCTGATCGGGCACCTCCAGGGGTCCTCTGAGTGAGAAAAGCACCACTCGATGAACAGACTCCACTTCAAGGTGTAAGCGTATGCCAAAGTGACGGTGTCCTCTATCTCTTGGGGTAGGTCACCTAGAACCTCTGCGTCCCATCCAGGGACCAGACATGGACTTTCCAGAGGTCCGGATGCAGGTGCCACAGGGTGCCCCATCTTTGAGAAAGTAGATCCTTCCTCAGAGGAATGTGCCAGGGAGGGGCTGTCACGAGGAGCATCAGTTCTGGGAACCAGGTCCGGTTGGGCTAGTAGGGTGCAACGAGCAAGACCTGCTCCTCGTCCTTCCTTACATTGCACAGTGGCAGTGTGAGAAAGCTCACTGGGGGGAACGCATATTTGCCCAGTCCCTGCGGCAAGCTGTGTGCCATTGCGTCCGTGCCGAGTGTTCCCTCGGTCAGGGAGTAGAAGAGCTGGCAGTGGGACATTTCTGGAGAGGCAAATAGGTCTAGCTAAGTGGCTCAGAAACGTCTCCAAATCAGCTGGACCATCTGGGGATGGAGTCTCGGAAGCACAGCTTGTGACAGGTCATCGGCCGCACGGTTGTGCAGGCCTGGAATGTGAACAGCACAAAGTGACCTTAAATGAGGTCTGACTCCAAAGGAGGAGGTGGCGGGGACTAGTTGCGACGGGAGCGCAGACCACCTTGTCGGTTGATGTACGCAACGGTCGCAGTGTTGTTTATACAGACCAGTACATGCTTACCTCGTAAGCGCCCTTTGAGAAGGTTCAAGGCAAGGTGCACTGCTAACAACTCTAGGCAATTTATATGCCACTGCAGCTGGGGGCCCATCCACACCCCTGAGACTGCCCACCTTGGCTCGGTGACTGATCCCGACTCTACCATGGAGCCAGTGCTGAAGCGGGCTCATATGAAGCAGCCCCAGAAGCGTGACTGCTGCTGCAGCTGCCATATGCCCCAGGAGCCATTGAAATTGTTTCAGTGGGACCGCTGTCCTGCCTTTGAACGAATTCAAGCAGTTCAACACCGACTGAGCACGTTCCCCTGTGAGGCATGCTGTCTGTTCGAATGAATCCAACTCCATGCCGAGAAAAGAGATCTTCTGCATCAGGGAGAATTTGCTCTTTTCCCAGTTGACCCGAAGACCCAACTGGCTGAGGTGCCTGAGCACCAGGTCCCTGTGCTTGCACAACTGATCCCAAGACTGTGTTCAAGACACGCAGGTCCAAGATTGGACGTAACACACCGCCTTTCTTGAGTACAATGAAGTAGGGGCTTTAAAACCACAACTTCATATCGGCTGGAGGGACGGGCTCGATCGCATCCTTTGCCAGTAGGACTGCGATCTCCGCATGCAAGACATGCGCATCGGCTGCCTTGACGGATGTGAAGTGGATGCCCCTGAGCTTGGGGGGATGGGGAGCGAGGTGGAACCACCAACGTAGCTGCATTGGGGCAGCGAGGTAGAACGCAGGGATCTGACTTGGGCAGCTCGTGGGCAGTCCAAATCGGGGTCTGAGTGTGCAGTGCAACACTTACCAGGTTCCACGTTTGGGTAGAGGGTGCGTGAATAGGGCCTTTGACAGTGCTCTCGAACCGCCCACTGCTGCCCGCTGCGGCCGGTGGACAGGTGGAGGCAGCAGCTGCCTGCAGGGTAGCCTCGGAGGGGTAGCCATCACTGTGATCCTCAGACAGCCCGAGCTACTGCCTGAAGTAGTCCTCCCCTGACTTCTGCCAGGAAGAGAGCAAGATCGAGGCAAAGGCACCACAACTGTGAGATGGTAACATGGCAGCCCGCAATGAGAACATGACTCCATGAATCCACAAGCGCAACCTCAGCATCCTTAATGCCCAGGAACATGAGGCAGCGATCGTGACCATCACCCAGCATCAGGTAATGACCGCATCCATTCTCTTTTAGGGAAAAAGGCTCTTTTAGCATGCTGAAGCACACAGAGGTGATGGCCGCCTGCAACACAAACAGGGGGTAGTGCAACCTGATGTGGGCAATCCACTCGACACGGGAAAACAACTACCACTGTAGCACTGTTCCAACAACACAAAGAAGTTCCCTTGGAGTGAGCTGAACTCGTCTCATTCATAAAAAAGGCTTGGTAAGAGCAGAACAAATGATACCGCTCGGATCTGAAGTGAACAGCTAAGTTTGCGTTGCACCTGCTGCCTATTTATACTCGCACTGCGATCAGCGGCAGCTGGATGCAATCATTGCATGCCAATATGCATTGGCTTGTTCAGTTTACACTCGAAGTAGATTGGTCTCTCTAGCGAGATCCCCAATTCGTTGGACATCGACGTGACGACAAAAGTGACCGCCTGAAAATTCTCATTTGAGAATTGAACCAAAGTAATTGAGTAAAACTGGAAATAATTATAAATGCATCATGTAACTGCAAACTGCATTTTTACACAGGAGTGATCCTGCGATTCAGACTGTCCTTCACATCTTTAGAAACGCAGTTGTGGACTTGCAGAAAGTTGTGATGTTCAAGATCAGTATTATAGGAGGCCAGAGCACCTGCCTTTAGTGGATGTTCTCTCCCCACCGTATACATTAAAATGTCCCCCAAAGGCAGTGAGGAGCCGGTGACGCTAAGTGTGGCAAGGGAAGTGTTTTTAGATGGCTCTCTGGACTGAGAACAGGACTGGGACCGTTGTTGTCTGTAATGGTAACTTGGAATGCTTGTGTAGGGAGAGGATGAAGGGGAAGGGACAGTTTTAATAAACTCAAAGTGTTTGAAATGAGCCTCTTTGTTCTTTTCAATGTAGATGTTGACGGCCAACACACCAATGACCTCCGCCACAATGAAGGAGAGTACACCTGAGTAGAAGGACCATCCATAGCTGTACAGGTTTTTCTTATCTTCTCCTTTCTTATCACTGGGGTCTCCAGCATTACTGGAGATGTAAACAATGATGCCGATGATATTGCTAAGACCTGATGAAAAGTAACAAATATATATTAGATTCTAATTGGATTACTCACATAATCTAGCCATAATCTTGTCAAATCATGACTAAATGTTTTCTTAATTCCAAGATGAGAATCATGACAGTTATCATAGAATGCACTTTCATAATGTCTTTCTACAGTCTTGCAATGATTCTTTTATTGAAAATCTAGCATTGTAAAATTCTAAATTTAAGTGAATTAATGTCATACATATGTAATGGGTTTTTAAGTTGATTGAGTGCATCATTAATGAATTAATCGAGTTAAAATGCATTTTATATATATATATGCATTATTTCAAAGATATTTGGCAGAAAACATGCAGAAAATTTAATTAGTAAAATAAAATTAAATAAAAAAAATGTATCTTAAAAATGTATATATTTATGTCTTGTTTCTTTACCTCCATGCATGTATGGCAATCCTGCTTTTTTTTTCAATTAAAATACATTGATATGCTATAATTACTAAACGTGTGATTTGCGATTAGAGACTCCTCCTGAAAGTTAAGGTTACTGTTCATGGCAAGTGCTGTACCTGCAGATACAAATAGGATTCCTGCACTCAAGAGAATGTTATTCCTGCTGCTATAAATCTGGCCCAGCCCGACACAAAGTCCCCCCAAAAGAAGCAGGATGGTACTCAGGATGGGGAAGAGACTGGTTGCTCGCACTAATCCTGCAACACACAAAGGCATCTTAAGCAACCATTATACAATACACATACACTAGCTAACATTATTACACTAAACTACATTAAATACTTCTTTAATTTTTCATACAGACCAGTGGTGGAATACTACTTTGATTCGTTCTTTATGATAAAGAAAATTAACTCACGGAGGAGATACTCTGAGCTGTCTGTGTCATAGTCATTATCCACAGAAAAATGATTGATCCAATAGCAGCTCCCATTGTTGATCCCTGTGCCAAACATAGGTGATGCTGAATTTTATGTAATGAAACTATGATGTTTCAATTGAGTGCTTTTCACTCTTCTATGTATTCATATACATTTACTATTAAAAGAGAATCTGACACAGTATGGAACCCTGCATTTGTCCCAAAAGCAGTAAAATTTGTTTAATGCAACAATCATGTTCCGATGGAACTGCTCCACACCACTGATCTATATATAATGCATTCTCTATTATAGATCAGTGCTCCACTTCAATTTATTTAATTTAAAAATTGCACTACCTTACCAGAAAATCATAATTCCAGTTGTTTAGACCCGCTTTTCAGAAGGAATAGGCTATTCAGAAGCTATCTTAGCTTATATGTTTCTCCTTTTTATATTTCTTTTGTATGACCTTACTCTAAAAGGTCTCTTAATTTATTATTAAACTTTTATTTAGTCTTAATTAATATTAATATTACTTTATGCAAATATATGACATTTTGTTAAATATCTATGCCACAGGTATTTTCTTGTTTCCATTTTCATCATCTGCTCTCTCAGTGACTTTCTAAGGACATAATTAATTATTATTATTATTATTAACTACCTCAAATAAACAGCCAATATTGTGTGTGTCAAAACTGTTCTTCTGTATTTCTACCTGAAAATTAATTTGATGGTAATTTTTTTAAAAGGATTATTCAAAAGACAAATGAAAGAGCCTCTGGTGCATCTTTGAAGCTAGACTCGTTAATTCACAAGAGAAGAAAGAATCGTTTTGCAGGTATTTTTGACTGAGATTTGTTTTAAAAAGTAAAAGGACTGATTAAAAAAAATCACCAGCATGTAGAACTTCAAGATTTTCAATTGGGCAGCATTTTCAACACTAATAAATACATTTTAGTATATTATATGAACATGAATTTATAGCTATAAAGTTTACATATTACCAACATTACCAGGGCCTGAGATAAAATCCGTGTAGGCTGTAAAAGTTTTCATTCATGTCATATGATGTCTGGCAGAATGTATTAATTCAATACATTCTTCCTTCCTCCTTAACTGTGTCTCTTAAATTCATTAAGCATTTTAAATGCATTTAACAAGACCACTCCACTATTATAGAAATTACAACTTTTATTTCTATTTGCAACTAGTCTACATATTAAAATTCAGCCCATCCATTTACCTTCGATACAGCAGATCCTCCAAAGTCCAGAATGCGTGAGATCTCCTCGTGTTTTCTTTGGCTGCTGCAAGTTGTGGGTTTCATCTGTTGCGTTGGTCGTGTTACAGATGTGAGCTCTAGAGTAAAGCCAGAAGTCGGTTCCGATCGCGACAGTCATCAGGCTGATCGCTGCGAACGCGCCCAGGCTCGTCAAAACAATCTGAACGCCACGATCACACCAAGCCATGACAGCGCAGACCAGACAGAACTGAGCGCATCAAGACAACTTCACAGTACATTTCACATACCTCTTATGCGTGTCTAAAATCAGCCACGCATGATGAGCATATAAGTCAAGCTTGTTCCCCCCCCCCCCCGTTTCATCCGCTCAAATGAACGCAGGTTTTATCGGGAAACTAAATTGTGAAAGTAAAAATAAATGAATAGAATAGAATAGTTGATTATGTATTTTATATTAACGACACTTTCTAAAAGTCATATACACTTTTAGCTATACATTACAGTTGAAGACAAAATTATTAGCCTCCCTATGAAATTGCAGTTCTTTTTCAGATATTTACCAAGTTATGTTTAACAGAGCAAGGGAATTTAAACAGTATTTTTTATTATATTTTCCATCTGGAGAAAGCCTTATTTCAATTTGCCTGGAATAAAATATATTAAGAAAAATCCTAAAGTCAATATTATTAGCCCTCTTAAGAAATTATCTGTTTGATTGGCTATGGAACAAAGCACTGTTGTCCAATGACTTGCCTGACTAACCTAACTTGCCTACCTAATTAAACCTCTAAGCCTTTGTATTGCTCTGTATGCTGAGGATTAGTATCTTGCAAAACAACTAGTTAAATAATATGCACTGTCATAATGGCAAAGGCAAAAAAAAAATGTTTAGACTTGAGAAAAAGAATTGTCAATGCTCACAAAGGAGGAGAAGCATATTTTACTCACGTTTATAAAAGCGTTTTCAAGTGTCAAGAACAGCCGTGAGAAGTATTATCAAGTTTGAAGAGACCCACACGGTGGAGAACAGATGTGGGAAGTGAAAGATTCCAAAACTTTATAAATGAGAGAGGTTTCTAAAGACCCAAGACACTACTGAATGATTTAGCCAAGTCTGGGATTGACATCTCAACGAAGATGGTCAGTAGAGGCCTGCACAGGAATAGACTGCAAGGTTGCATACCAAGAAAAAAATCTTCTGAAGAAGAGACACCTCCAAGCTAGACTGAAGTTTGAAGGACAACCTGGAGAAAAAAAACTATACATACTAGAAACGTGTCATTTGGTCAGATGAAACAAAAATAGAGCTCTTTGGCCATAGAGATGTTGCCTATGTTTGGAGAAAGAAGGGACAAATGCTCAACCCACAGAACACATTTCCAGAACGTCTCCAGAGTGAAACATGGCAGTGGGAGTATAATGCTGTGGGGATGTTTAAGTGCGTTTGGAACTGGGAATCTCATCAGTGTCAAAGAATCATGAAAACGGAAGACTACGAGAAGATTTTGAAAGACAACCTCAGGCAATCTGCAACAAAACATGGTTTGGGTCGACGTTTTGTCTTCCAGCATGATAGCGACTCAACGCATACCTCATTTCTGTTGTAGAACTACCTCAAAATGAGCAAAGTGAACGTCCTTGACTGGCCTGCACAAAGCCCAGACTTGAAATCAATAGAAAATCTGTGGAGCAAAGTCTGAAGACCAGAGTCCATCCTAGGAGACCAACAAATCTGGAGGATCTTGAGAGATTTGCCAAGGAAGACTCCTCAGGAACTACAACAAATGACTAAAGACTGTTATCAAGCATTGACTATAAACATCAGACGGCTAATAATTTTGACCTGTAGACTTTTTTATTCTTGGTTATAATTTTGTTTCTATTTGTATGTATTACAAACATTCCAAGCTTCCTAAATAAACTATTATGTTTAGAAATGCTGTATTGAAAACATATTCTCTCTGTTAAACAGCACTTGGGAATTATTTAAATTAAATATTTTATAGGGGGCTAATAATTTTGTATTCAACTGTATATAAATGTTTATCCAGAAGGGTTTCTTACCCTAGTAGGGACCATCTTAGCCCTTATCCCTATCATTTTTAAGAGAACGCCCCCAATGGTTATTTTCAGATTTTATTTTATTTGTTTTGTTTTTATTGTAAACTTAACCTTCCAATTTAAACGATGCAGATGTATTTGTACCGTACAAATACATCTGCATCGATTAAATTGGAAGGCTAATTTGTACGCCGACCTCTACAGAGCTTATGCTTAAATTAATAAACATTAATAAATTAAACTACATTTCATGAAACTAAATGATTAACATGGGCATGTGGTCAGGCTAGACGTGCAGAACCGAAAATTGGGTCTCCACCAATGACCCATCTCAAGATGCAAGTAAACTGAAAATGTACAATGCATTCAGTGGTTACAGCGGTGTATACATATATATTTCTAATGCAAAGACTTTTTGAGTTGTGGAACCAAATAAACTTAAATCTAGCACTGTCTACTGGAAGCTTAAGCATTCTTTAATTCAAAAGGTATATCAAGAAAATCGAGAAAGTATTGTTTGCAATAATAATAAAAATTGTAATAATCCAAAACAAACTGTACACCTTGCCTGTATTTTCTCTGAATGGTAAATTAACAAACCAACAATTATTTCCCAAAAAGTTTAATGTGGATGCTGGAGCAACATCAGAATATTATTATGCATTCTTTTCCAATAATGTTTAAATGTAATACAAGGCATTTACTTAATACAATTGGGGGGGGGGGGGTGCTTCGTATGGAGTTTAGAGTGATTTTTTTGGACATAAACTACAGCCAGAGGTCACAAACACAAAACATAAGAGAAAACTTTAAGTGCCGTGTAAAACTTCTTATGGAAACAGACGAACATTGTTCTCAGTCTGATTGCAGGCCACATTGTTATCAATAACAGAATTTAAACAGAAGCATTAACAGCAAAAGTTTATTTAACATTTGGTTAATCAAATGTTTCATGGTGAAAAAAAAAAAGGTGTACCAAAGACTCCCTGACAGGCTCTACTGGAGGTTGTGGATCATCTCTTCCTTGGCAATGAGATGAGTAGTTTTGTTGACCAGAGACATGAGAGAGTTCAGTTTTTGAGACCAGTCATTCAGAAGATCATTAGGGTCCTTAGGCCGCTGGAAATTAATGATACCAGCGAGGCGGTCCACTTTCGCATAGATGGTCTTATTGACCACCAGGTTAGATAAGAACTCTTCTGATTCCTACAAAAAGAATAAATATTTAAACTGTCAACATTTGTTGAAATGTTTTAAATTTTGATTAGCTATTATTGAGAGAGAGAGATTGGGAAAAACATTAAAGCCTCGATCGATAGCCTTGATTTGAAAGAAAGAAAAAGAAAACAACATCAAGCATCAAGTAAGTTATATATTATTTCAGTACAGAACTCACATCAATAGAGAGGTCGAGCAGGGCTGCCATTCTCCCCATTGTGATGCTTGTGTAATACTTCGCCATTATTCTGATGTTCTGGTAATGGAGACAGACAGTTATCAATTAGCAGTGGAATGAAACTGACAACACAAATCATAGTTCAAAACACAACTAGATTAGTACATGATTTCTAGTTCTATTTCCTTTTTTTTGCCAAAAATGTATAATATTGAAATTAAGATGTTAAAGTAATAATATTATTCTAAAAACTAGCATTTTGCAAACTTTTAAATGCATTTTAATGCATCATACAGCCCTAACATGCTAATATTAATTTTTGGTCTCATCCTCATACAAAGCTACTACATGGCTTATGTTTATATGGTCCAAATTTATGACATTTTATGTAAAAAAATAAAAAAAATAAAAATAAAAAAGAAAGCCATTCTGTGAAAACGCATAGAAAAGAGCAGCCAGTACACCACCATATAATCATCCTTTTGTGTCCCATGGAAGTCAGTTATGGGTTTTAAATAACTACAATAATAATTAATGAGAATTTATATTTGGTGCTGAATTATTATTTTAAGAGATTGACAGGCTAAAAACAGATATAAACAATCTGGCTTCCCATTTCAGCAAAAATAAGAACAACTCACATGTTCTACCACTCTGTTTTTCAGATCTTTCCATCTCTTTTCTCCCTCTTCTGAATAGGTGAAGACATCAGTGTCCGGAGTTCCCATGGAACTCTCCCTCAGTTCCTTTCCATAATCCTCCACTACAGATGACCAGCGCATCAGCTCCATGGTGGTGAATTGTTTCAGGAGATCCCTGCAAGGGAGGGATGAAAAACTTAAACTCTTCTACCTATCATGCTTGCAACATCCCTGAACTCTTGCAGAAACTCCCAGAATAGTTTGGCTCTGTCACCTGTATTTGGGTATTTCTTCCAGTTTCTTGTCAATGCTGATTCTATGAACTAAATCAGACTGTTCATTGTCATAGGGTGCCAATATCACATAGAGCACCACACTCTTCAGAGCCTGAAAGATACACAAGACATTTTCAGTTTTAAATAAAACTAGATTGCAAATGAAGTGGCAATGTTTTTTGTAAAACAGCAGAGCTAAAAAGTATAAGACAGGAATTAATGCCAATTTAAAAGGTACCTGCTGCCATTTGGACTCGTCTTCCAGAATACAGGGAGTGTCATATATGGCTCTGTAATGTTTACATATGGACAGGTAGGAGCCCTCATGCTGATCAACTTGAATCATCAGATTATAATATTTCAGTTTCAAATCCTAAACATTAAAGAAAATCAAACTGTTATAAAAATGGAATAACTGAACACACCACCCACAAAGATTATAAACTGATTGACAAGAAATCAGACAAAATAAAAGACTAGAACAGAAGAGAATGACAACCTCAGAGCCCTCTTCCTGGAAGAATTTAGTGCTGATCTTTTTGCTAATGATCTGTGTTCGAATGTAGTCCTTGACAGCAATGCACAGCCTCATCTGCTCCAGAATGAACTCCGCCTTCTCCTTCTTCTCCATTGATCCATATGTCTCCACCTGCAGAGGGTTAGAATGTTATTTAATAAATTTTATTTAATAAATAAAAATAAAGTTTGTACACTAAGATTTTATATATAAATACATTAAATATTGCACAAAGAAAAACAACATCATACTCGTATAATACAAAATGAAATTAAATACAAATATTAGATGAAAAATTAAATCTGAAAATGAACATCAGAAATGTTCACATAGCGAATATTCACATTTAGTTTGAATAGGCCTTAAGAGCACGAAGACGAGGCAGATGAGCAAATCTCTCGCAAACACTCACCTGCAGTTCCTGCAGAATGGATGCAGCCTCTTTCACGTCTCCATTTTGCTCTTTGATCTGGGCCAATGTTTTACTCAGCCTGGCACGCTCAATCTCCACATATATCTAGAAATATGAGCCGCATGAATAAAGAGTAAAGCTGATCCTTACAACAGAAGAGTGAGCGAGCTCATAAGAAATAGATCTGGTACACAGATAATAAAGCTATAATAAAGGACCTTTCCTGCAGTGACGGTGCGTAGCGTGTCAATGAGTCGGAGTTTGATTGACAGGTCAGTCACAGCATCAACATATGTATAACATTCCTGTACCATCTTTGCAACAGCCTGTAGAGAAAAATTAAGAGAATGTTATAACCACCTACGTCATCCTAGGAAACCAATGACAAAACAAGAAAATTAGAGATCAATATTTTTTACTTGTTGCTTTTTCTTAGTTAACCAACTCCTCCAAGCAACAAAAATAATGGCAAGAATAACTTGATATCAGTGGAAATGGGCCAAAAATGACTATGAAAATAATTCTCCATACTACCCAAATAATAATAAAACATTTTGTAGATGTGTTTTTTAACAGACAGGCTGGTACATGGTCGAAAGACATTTTTATTAGGCATCATGAGCTCAATTATATGTTCAAAACAGTATTCCTACCTGCTTCAGCTGGCTTCTTCTCTTAGACAGTAACATGATGTTTTCATTCAAGACATCAAAGTCTTTGGCTTCATAGCACAACTGAACTATAGCCACCAAGATCCTGGAGGTGGACACCATATCTGAAGCCTGGACAGAAGTGGCACATGCAAACAATGCAGAGCATTTTAAGAGCTAGTAAATTCAATCTAGATGAAATTATCACGGCGAGACACTTACAGTTCTTGTTTGCTTCTCTAGTGACAGCAGACTTTCGATGGCCTCCTGCAGTCTGCCATCCTTAAAAACAAAAACAGAACATTATGTAGGGATAATCTTCGCATGTTAATGCTAAAGGTCAAATCATTGTGCATTTCGCAGGAATTGTTTATCAGAGATGAAATATGAATAGTGAAGTATCTATGGCTAAAAAACAAGTCAAATGTCTACTTAGACAACAGTTTCCTGAGAGGATTATGTCTGCATAACAAGACCTTTGTTTTCAATTAAACGTGCTATCGATGTTTATAATAAATACATAATTCCTATAGTTTAATTCTGGAACAATTTGATGAACGTTAGCTTTAGCACGCAGCATGACTCAGCCACTCATTCACACTTACTTTGGCCATTTTCTCACACTCAGGCAGACGCTGATCTACAGTAACACTGTAGTCAACCTCCATCTTCACTATCTTTCCATCTGATCGTTCAGCTCTGTCCTCAGACATTATTACTGCTTGTAATAGGAAGAATTCACTGTTGTGAATGTGATAACTACAACCCGTACAACAAGCCGTTAATCTGCTGCTTCTTCGATGGTTCTTCTTCTTCTTCTTCTTCTGGTGTTTTCTGGCGGTTTGGCAAACCAACGGAAAAGGTGCATTACCGCCACCTACTGATCTGGAGTGTGGAGTATACATAGATTTGGAAGAAAAAAACAAACAAACAAACAAACAAAAAAGCAAAAAAAAAAAACAAAAAAAACCTTAATAGATCCTATCTATTGTTCCTGTGTTTTTCAGGTATTTAAATAATATTTCATGCACTCTTGATTGCCTTAACCCGTTTCCTAACAATACTTTTAAAGAAATATTATCAACTCCCAACCATCCTAATTCTTGTATTAATTGAAATCTCTCTCTTTCATATGCAGAACACTCAATAAGAATATGCACCACTGTTTCTAATTCTCCACATTTATCACACTTTCCCGATTCATGCTTACGTATTTTATAAAGACTATAGTTCAATGCTGTATGTCCAATTCTTAGTCTTGAAATAATGACATCTTTCTTCCTATTTCCATATATTTTTCTCTCATTTCCTGAATCTGGAAAAGATGTCTTCCTTTAGACCCACTATTCCATAACTTTTGCCATTTCTTACTTCAACTGATATCACTCTCTTGAATTCAACTTTACTTAAAGCTAACTTAATTTCTATTTGTGGATAATTTAATGCTTTCTTTGCTAGCAAGTCTACTTCCTAATTTCCATTCACACCCACATGTGCAGGTACCCAGAGGAAATTTACCTCAATCCTTAACTGCCTTATTCTTAACAAACTTTGTAAAACTTCAAATACTAAGTCTTGCCTAGCTTCAGATTTACCACTTAGTAGAATAGTGAGTGCAGCCATTGAGTCACTACATATCACAGTTCTTTCTGGTTGAACTTCTTCAATCTACCGTAGAGCTAGTATGATAGCTGATAATTCAGTAGCAAAAACTGGCACATGATCTGATAATCTTTTTGCAATTTTTAGTTTAAAAGTAGGAATATATACTGCTGCTGCTGTTCTGCCAGACTCTGGTTCCTTAGACCCATCTGTAAATACCTGTAACACAGAATAATACACTTGCATTAAATATTGTTGAACTACTAATTCAGTTGACATGGTCATCTCCGTTTTTTTAAATACTTTGTGAATTTGTAAATCTATTAGTGGCATAGGGAACAACCAAGAGGGAATTGCTGGTATAGCTAGAGATGGGACATTTAACACAGGCTCCGAAGTCTGTTTTACTCTATTGAAGCAGACTGGTTCGAAGGACTGTGTCGAGGCTTGTATCAAATCTCCGTGATCACGTGACCGATGACATTTGAGGCTTCATACGTCACAATAGGCGTGTTTGATTTGAAGCAGCTGCTGAGCAGAATGATCACCGTATGACATCAAAGTACCGCGAGAGCGATAAGAAAGCAGTCGAATCCTATGCATTCGAATCGCTCTCGCGGTACTTTGATGTCATAAGGTGATTCATACGCGCCGCTTCTGTGCGGCCTCTGCTCTGCTTACGCGTGCGGTGTGAAACCAGGCTCTACTGAAGCGCTTGCACCTGATCAGTGAAATCTTTCTCCTGCTACAATGTGCTGCGGCTGGCAGCGCGCGCGCTTTGGAGCAGCGCAGACCATGCACTAGCACAAGTGCGACCACGTCAAATTTTTACTCGCACAGTCTAGAGCCCTGAATATATAAAATAATTTTATAAAATAAAGAAAACAATGTGTCGTCTACAGTGTTAATAACTTCAAGTTAAATTATTATGGTGCTGAATTGACAAGCCTATTAGTGTTTTTCAATATTTCCTCATTGTCGTGGCTGTTTTCAGCCAGCATCACTAACCTTTCTCATATCACACGACTGTATAACAATTATGTGTCACATCTGAATGGATCGAGCCACTTGCGCTGTTTATCTCTTATAAATCGTGGCAGAAGCGCGGCCCACGTTCTTCAGCGCTGTGCGGGAGACTGATCCCGCTCTGCTTTGACGCGCGGCTGGCGGATGCCGGATGCATCGGGGAGCGCTGTTTAGCGCTTTTGGAGTATTTGCTTTAATCGGGGAGGTCTCCTTCGTTTCGGCGTTCGGCCCACTATTTGAATGGAATGTGCCGGTGTTCCCGATCGCGGGCCCCCCAGACCTCTGGGCCCTATGCACCCTGTCACCCTTTTCCTCCCACTAGCGACGCCCCTGGCCATATCTACTGAAGACCTTATACGTGTGTGGGATTACAAATTTATAAAATAATAAATCTAGGTACCAATGTAATAGTATATAAACTGAAACATTGTGTTTTACATTTTGAGGTGAAGATGATGACATTCTAAGAACATCAATTCAGGCAGCCCAGGTGTCTGAGACATTAACCTTTTGTCTTTATGCACTTCCTGACCTAAGTTAAAGGTGAATGCTAAGCTCAAGGCACAGCTGTGCCTTTGTCTCTATTATAATATGACGGTATGGGCAATACTGTCAGGCTGATTGGATTAGCACCTATGCATTTGAATGACACTGTTATACTGATGAGGTGGGGAAATTCTGGGGAAATTCTGGTAATGGGCTGATTCCTGTACTGCATTTGCATGCTTTGTTTAGATTGTCTCCACCACTATGTATCCCTCCCCCTTGAAAGATATAAACTCTACTGTGCTGAGCAATAGTTAGACTTGGATGACTGCAGCGACGCACAGAGAGTTCTCAATAAAGAGTAACTTCTGCTTGAAAGATATCCCAACGTCTCCTGGTCTCTGCTTCAAAGAGGAAAAAATTCTCAACAGATGCTGCCGTGACCCGGATAGAGCTCCTCACCTGAATCCAGATTGAAACTTCAAGCTCAAGATCTGATTTCGTTCCAGTCTGAATCTTTCTGTACAACCAAGAGTTGGTGAGTGTCACTCTATCCAAAAGAACCTAAGACCAGAACAAATTTGTTATCCTCTGCGCCGTCAGAGAAGAGTTAACAGACAGCTGTAGGGTTTGGTTTAACTAAGTTTATCCTCTAAAAATGTCTTTTTAGAGATGAAGGTTATCCTCTGTTCAGGCAGGGAAGTTTAATATTACGTGCTAATATTTGTTATCCTCTGTTTCGGCAGGGAAGAATTGGTTATCCTCTGTTCAGGCAGGGAAGATTAGCATTGCGTGCCAATATTTGTTATCCTCTGTTTTGGCAGGGAAGAATTGGTTATCCTCTGTTCATGCAGGGAAGATTAGCGTAAAGTGCTAGTAATTTGTGTTATCCTCTGTTTTGTCAGGGAAGCTTAACACTAGTTGATCTGTGTTAACAAGTGTACTCTCTGTTGATCAGAGAAGTTTTAGTGTTTTGATTGTGTGGTAACAAAGAAACTCACAAAAATGTTTAGAAAGAATGCTAGACTGATCCCCACAACTGAAAAAGGTGGTCTTGCGACTCCTTTGTGGTCAGATAGTGAATTCAAAACGCTGTTAGGGGAACAAATGGACCTAATAGTCACTGAAAAAGTTAGACAAGAACTAACGCAGAAATATGAGATTCATCCAGACGAGATTTGGTCTGTAGATGAGTGTAAAAAGGTGCTAGGAGCATGTATTCGCAAGAACAATGTGAAAGGCATTATCTGCTGCCACAGAGAATTTAGTTTAGCACTAGCTACACAACAGTATCAGCGTAACTCAGAGCTAGAGGAACAGAACAAAGAGCTCCGTGCTAGAGTATCCTCTTTAACTAAGAAATTGAACCACAACAAAGCTTCAGCAAAAACTGATGTGGAAGAAGTTAGTCAGCCTGATAACAATTATCCTGACTTACAAGCTTTCTTTGAAACAGATGTAACCATCCAATCAGTAACTGATGTGCCTGTAGATTCAGTGAAGGTATGTGGCGCTAGGAGAAGATCTCAGGGAATTGAGGGAATTGAAAGTGTTCCTCCCAACTCTTCTGTTGTCCAAGTACACACTGTTGCCAAAGCGCTAGGACCTAAAGATATAGAGAGACTATCCCAGAGCTTACCTTCCGCACACACAAATTTTTCTGAATTTAGAAGAGCATTGATCAGCAAAATGCGTCTCTATGACATGTCGTTAGCAGAAGTCACACAGCTGATGTCACAAATTCTAACTGAATCTGAATTCAACAGTTTTGAGTCTTCTGTTACTTCTGAACTACAACATGCCAGTAAAGGCGATTTGAGAGAAGGTGTTTTGAAAATTCTAAAGAACATTGTTGGACCAAAAGTGGATTGGTCAAAAGTCACTAGTTGTGTGCAGAAGAAGGATGAAACTGTAAGTGAGTACACTGAAATGTTTTGTCAGTCAGCTGCAGCATATAGTGGAATAGCTGACACCCCAGAGAAGGTACTGGATCATAAAGGACCACTAGTTCGAACATGGTTTGATGGCCTTTTATCAGAGTACAGATCTGCTTTGCCTTTCTTAGATCTAACATGGTCCACTGGAAGCTTACAAAACAGCTTGGACAGGTTAGCTACTTGGGAAAGAGACTCTGATGTTAAAGCCAGAGTAAAGAATGCAGCAGCATCCTTTAAGGTCAACACAGAGAACCGACAGAAACCTAAATGTCCTAAGAAGGAGGGCAGTTGTCATTACTGTTTTAAACCTGGACACTGGATGAAAGAGTGTAGGAAAAGAAAAAAGACATTAGGAGAAATGAACAGCTTTACTCAGTTCCTACTCAGTCTACTTAGTACTCTGAAGCAGCCCCTCCCCACTTCACCGAACTGTTGGAGCAGTTTGCTCAGGTGTTAACTGTTAGGGCTGTGAGTGCTTAATTTCCCCAGTAATGTACAACAAAGCTGAACGATTCTTTGTAAATAAAACTAATGGTGTTAAGACAGACTGTAAACATAAGATGCCCTCATGCAGTGTCCGCACTCATGAATTAAGCAAAAGTCACTTCTGTCACCTACTCCCGTTGGGGAAATTGTTTAGCAACTCTCACAGCCCCGAATATTGTTATACCGCGTGCACCAGTCACGAACCCATCCTCATGTATGATGTCTGCAATGACTGAATTTGTGTTAGAGGATGAAGGCGAAATGACTCAGGACTGTGTTACGCTTACATATGCAGCGACAAGTGAAATAGCAGAAACTCCCATAGAGAACGCAGAATTGGAGTTGTTTTTTGATGGTTCAGCTCAAGTTATTGAAGGTAACAGACGAGCAGGATATGCAGTAACTTCCACCACTGAAGTAGTTGCTTCAGGTCGTCTTCCAGATCATTTTTCAGCTCAAGCTGCAGAACTAGTAGCCTTAACTAGAGCATGCACGCTAGCTTCAGGATCGGTTGCAAATATCTACACAGATTCCAGGTATGCTTCTGGGGTAATTCATGATTTTGGTGTCATTTGGCAAACCAGAAAATTTCTAACTTCTGCTGGATCCCCCATTAAGCATGCTGGATTAGTGAAAGATTTAATGTTTGCCATGAAACTCCCAAAGAAATTAGCGGTGATCAAAGTGAAAGCACATCTCACAACTAATACTACGGAAGCTAAAGGTAATGCTCTTGCTGATGTAGCGGCTAAACAGGCTTGTTTCTATGCAACTGTACAAGTGTGTTCAGGTAGTACAGCACAGAAGGCAATTCTGCCTCCTGAATCAATCATTGATCTGTACAAAGATGTTCCTCTATATGAAGCATGGACATGGTTAGACAAAGGAGCCACTGTGGATTCATTCGGCTGCTGGACCAAAGGGGGAAAGTATGTTGCTCCCGAATCACTGTTGCCATAGTTGGCTCAACAAATACACAGTTTGGGTCATAGTGGTCCAGCAACGATGAATCACAGGTTCTCAAATCAATGGTGGAATCCAAAATTCAGAAACGCAGCCACTGAAACAGTCAAGAGATGTGTTACATGTCAGAAAAATAATGATGTACCAGCAGCCACTACACCAGCAGCACATACCCCAGCTCCACCAGGGCCATTTCGTCACCTGCAAGTTGATTACATATCGTTGCCCCCTTGTAAAGGAAAAACGGACGTTTTGGTAGTAATAGACAAGTTCTCAAGATGGGTAGAAGCTTATCCAACAGGGCGTGCTACAGCTGCACATACTGCTAAATGTCTTGTCACTGATTTCATTCCCAGATGGGGATTACCAGATTGCATTGACTCAGATCAAGGTACCCACTTCACAGGACAGGTAGTCAAGGAAGTGTCTAGAATGTTGAAGATTAAGTGGAACCTTCACTGTCCCTATAGGCCACAAGCATCAGGACAGGTTGAACGATCAAACAGAACAATCAAAACCAGGCTAAGCAAAATGTATCAGGAAGGAGTACCATGGGTGGAAGCACTGCCCGCAGTACTGTGTAGTATGAGAGCATCACCTAACAGATCAGTAGGACTGAGCCCTCATGAGATTATTACTGGACGCCCAATGCAGATGCCAGGTGTGATTGATCTTAGAAATGCTGATGTGCACATTGCTTCAGATGCCCTGATCGCTTACTGTGAAAACCTCACAAAGGCAGTGCAGAGTGCCAAAGAGAGAGTTGAGTCGTGTTGGCAGACTCCACCAGAAGGTGGACACACAATCATCCCAGGTCAGTGGGTTATGATAAAGTCATTCAGCAACAAGCCATTAGAGCCTAAGTGGCACGGACCACATCAAGTGATGTTGATTACAGCAGCTGCAGTGTTGTGTCAGGGAAGGAAAGCCTGGACTCATGTGTCACACTGTAAAGTTGTTCCCCCACCTACAGGGATAGGATAGGACACACGGACCAGTGAGGAGCCCAGGGAAGAACCGAAAGCAACAGGCTTCGGGGGTCAACCCTGCGGTGAAGATTTCCTCATAGGCCTTTCCCCATCCAATAGTCCATCCTTTCCTCACTGTTCTTTAGGTGTCGCAGGAATTGAGAAATAGGGAAAGAAGGAACAACAATAGCAGACTATATTTGAACAGAGGATACAACCCTAATGTTTGCAGACTCTACAACAAATACTGCTATGTGCCGTTGTTCTCTTTTGTTTTGTTTTTTTTTCTTCCTCTGTGCAGATACCACTTGATGGCTGTCCTGAGATCCATATGCACCGACCTTCTCACCTGCAGATGAAGCCACAACCTCTAGAAAGCAACTAGACCCATTGCCGAGCCAACTACCACACAAGAAAGAGAAAAGAAGAAAGAAAAAAAAATACACAACGCAGAGACTCACATACGGGAACTTCAGTCATCCATCAACATGATCAGGATTTTCGTACTATTAACCATCATGGACATCACGCAAAGTGTCCTGAATGCTGCACCGGGTTAATGGATCCAACAGAGAACTTGAACAAAATCCAACAAGACATTCTTGGTCTTTCCGCAAAATTACACCAGATGACTGAAGATAATTCTTCATGGTTCGGAAACTTGTTAGGTAAACCCTGGCTGTGGATCAAGGAAATAGCAATTCTGCTGTTGTTTCTCCTACTTGCGTACTATCTATGCATCCACAGTATCAAGTGTTTCTTTCAGCAAATGACTCCTGCCTCTCACGAGGAAATGACAGTTCCAACCAGAAAAGAGTATTACCCGTAAGAACTTCACGGACCCTAATTGCATGTTTTGTTTTCTGTGTCAGCATGCAATTACATATAAGCAACACAGAACATGTACAATGTGCCTGTAACGATTACAAGTTACAAGAATTAAAACTTTTAAGTGTCTAAATTTGTATTTTGTGAGAGTTATTAGAACTCTCAAAGGGGGAATTGTGGGATTACAAATTTATAAAATAATAAATCTAGGTACCAATGTAATAGTATATAAACTGAAACATTGTGTTTTACATTTTGAGGTGAAGATGATGACATTCTAAGAACATCAATTCAGGCAGCCCAGGTGTCTGAGACATTAACCTTTTGTCTTTATGCACTTCCTGACCTAAGTTAAAGGTGAATGCTAAGCTCAAGGCACAGCTGTGCCTTTGTCTCTATTATAATATGACAGTATGGGCAATACTGTCAGGCTGATTGGATTAGCACCTATGCATTTGAATGACACTGTTATACTGATGAGGTCAGGGCTGGGGAAATTCTGGTAATGGGCTGATTCCTGTACTGCATTTGCATGCTTTGTTTAGATTGTCTCCACCACTATGTATCCCTCCCCCTTGAAAGATATAAACTCTACTGTGCTGAGCAATAGTTAGACTTGGATGACTGCAGCGACGCACAGAGAGTTCTCAATAAAGAGGAACTTCTGCTTGAAAGATATCCCAACGTCTCCTGGTCTCTGCTTCGACGAGGAAAAAGTTCTCAACACGTGCAAATCTTCTTTTTCTTCATATGGAGTTTGTTTGGCAGTTGGCAAACCAGCTATTTTTGCATTACCGCGAATAACTGGACAGGAGTGCAGAGTGTCGAAAGAAAGGTGTTTGCTATGTGTCCTATTTAAATATTCTAAAACTTTAATGTACGGCTCCGAACCAATAATTTGAAAAATTTTTTTGTACAAGTTTGGAAACCAAAGCAGTGTTTCTGAAGTGCCCATAGCCTACCAGACTGAATTGTAAATAATTGTGGTCAAACAAAAAAAAAAATTTGTAACTCTCTTAAGAAGTGACAGAAAAAAATAAAGATCGTGTAGGCTATAACACCCCTGTCACTGGACACTTGCAAAATAAGAACTCTACAATTGCATTGACAACTAAAAAGTTTAGCTTTGTTTCCTAAAAGCATTGTAATCCTACAATGATACATAGATACTACAAAGATCATAGAATCCTATAAAGACCATAGAAACCACTAGCACAAATGGGGCTTACGATATGAGAAATGCAGCCCAACATGACAGTTGATGAGCACATCTTTAATACAGTTTGCCAATTAATTCTGGCTATTGTGCTATTATGCCGTATTTTAATGAGGCAGGGTATCAGTATTTTATCCTCCCTTATTGTATGTGTAAACAATTATTTAATAGGCTGGAGCTTTACAAAGAGTCACATTCACAATTATGTCCTAACCAAAAGAGTCAATAATAGTGCACTTCTGGACTTTGTCATCCTTTGTAACCACGGCAAGTCATATAAAATAATAATAATAATCTTAGCAAACTATTATTTATACATTTTGATTGTGCACTTCTGGCTTTGTCATCCTTTGTTACCACGGCAAGTCATAAAATAACAATAATAATCTTAGTAAACTATTATTTATAATTTTTTATTGATTGATTGATTGCATATATACATACTATAACCTTTGCCAAATTTGTAATGTGGGACAACAACTGTTGCATGCCAAATGTGGGACACAAATATTACATTATTGGCAATTAGTTCATGCATACATTTAGTTGCACACTACATTGATAAAAATATCAGATTCACATTATTTATTGTATGACTTTAATTGTTAGATAAGTCAAAATGGTCCAGATGACGTGGAACAGACGAAAATCATTTAAAGGGTTTAAAATGTGCTGATTTTATGTTAGATAAAAATGTATCTAATATTTCTCATAAGGTGAGATTTGAGCCTCTTATACTTAAAAAAAATAAATAAATATACACCAAAGTGTACCAAATTTGTTAAACGTGCCAGTATCACCTTCTAGTGGTTGAACCACATGTGTATTTTGTTTCACAGGAAGGAGCGATACTTGTAAAAGACACAGATGAAATGGTAAAAAAAAAAAAGGCCTTTGTTCAAAGGGGAAGATGTTAGACTTGTTTTGATAATAATGAACAATCTGTTACGGAACTGTCAGACACAGAGATGGTGTTTGAAGAGTAAGTGTTTATTAAAAGCCAACTTCAGAAACAACAGTGGTGAACTTCAAGTGCGGTGAGTGGTCTTTCTAGAACGTGTAGTGGAGAGTGTGCTGGAATTCTGACTGAGCTTCTGTGTCTTTGGCAGGTGCGCTGCAGACAGATATCCCAAAGAGCCCGAAGGTCTCTAGTGTCCACAGCTTCCCAGGTATCTGGAAGTGAGAGGCAAACAGGGGGTAAGTAATAGCAGGTTAGGTATTCAGGTAAGTATACTCAGGCAGATGAATCAGTAGCGTTGCGGTCCTTGTAGCTTCCACAAGATCGGACAACTGAGTGAACTGAGACGGGTGCTCTTATGAGAGTGGTGATTGCAGCGTTGATGAGGTGCAGGTGCGAGTGATTAGTATTCTGGTGAAGTGGATCGTGGAAGTTGATTGGAGGAAGAGCCTGGCCATTCTGTGACAGTACCCCCCTCTCCACGGCCCGCTCCTGAGGGCCGACCCCGGCGTCGTGGTGGTCTGCCTCGTCCTCGAGGAGCAGGACGATCAGGATGGTTGGCATGAAATTCCTCCAGTAGAATAGGGTCCAGAACATCATCCCTGGGGACCCATGAGCGCTCCTCGGGACCGTAGCCCTCCCAGTCGACCAGATACTCCAATCTCCCACCACGACGCCGGGAACTCAAGATCTCATGAACTCTGTAGATGGCGCCTTCATCAATGATGAGGAAGAGGGGGTTCCTCGACCAGGCCAGGCTCTGGGGAAACAGAAGGACAATGTGGTTTAAGTAATGAAACATGGAACGTGGGATGGATTTTATACTGTGCAGGTAATTGTAATTTGTATGTGACCGGGTTGACCTGTTCCAGAATGGTAAAGGGACCAACGAATCTGGGACTTAGCTTACGGCAAGGCAGGCGCAGCCTAATGTCCCGTGTGGAGAGCCATACTTTTTGTCCAGGAAGGTAAGTAGGTGTGGGTGATCGGCGAGCATCCGCTGTGATCCTTTGTCTGCGCACTGCCTGCTGTAGATGGTGGTGTGCAGAGTCCCAGACTCCCTTTTTGGGCGTACTCGGCCCAGCCTAGGAACTGGTTCCAAGAGTTCTGGCGGCCGTGGCAGAAGGTTCTCAGGAATCGCCCAATCTCCTGGATTTTGCGTTCAGTCTGCCCATTGGATTGGGGATGATAGCCAGAGGTTAAACTGATGGTCACACCCAAGAGCGAGAAGAAGGCTTTCCACACCCGTGAGATAAATTGGGGCCCTCTATCAGAGACTATGTCTTCGGGTATGCCGTAGTATCTGAAGACGTGATTGAAAAGTAGCTCAGCCGTTTGCATGGCAGTAGGTAACCCAGGTAGTGGAAGGAGTCGACAGAATTTAGAGAACCGATCCACAATGACTAGGATGCAGGTGTTGTTATCGGATGATGGTAGATCGGTGATGAAGTCAACTCCTAGGTGTGACCAGGGGCGATTGGGTATGGGTAATGGTACCAGCTTGCCAGAGGGAAGATGACGGGAACTCTTGGAAATGGCACAGTCTGGGCAGCCCTGAACGAACCTTCTCACATCCCTTGCCATGTTTGGCCACCAGAAGCGATCTCTTAGCAGCGAGAGAGTAGCGTTGGCCCCTGGGTGGCCAGTACCAAGTGAAGTGTGTGACGAGTGAATGAGGGGAGTCCGTTGTGTCCTGGGTACATACTGGTGGTTAGGAGGGCAGCCCGGCGGATTGGCTGGAGGTGTGGTGGAGACAACTGGCGGAGAGGTCCATACGATGGGGCTCGTAATAATATCTGCTGGTAAGATCCCCTCAGGCTCCTCTAGGGCCTCTTCGGTGGTCTGGATGCGAGAGGGCATCTGCCTTGACATTACGAGGACCAGGGCGATATGAGATTTTAAAATTGAATCTGGTAAAGAATAGAGCCCATCGGGCCTGGCGTGGGTTGAGGCGTTTAGCATCTCTCAGATATTCCAGGTTCTTGTGGTCAGTTAACACTAAGAATGGATGTGTAGCTCCCTCCAACCAGTGTCTCCATTCCTCTAGGGCAAGCTTAATCGCTAGCAGTTCCCGGTTCCCAATGTCATAATTCCTCTCCACCGGGCTGAGTTTCCTTGAGAAGAAGGCACATGGATGGAGCTTGGAGGGCTTCCTCAATATACTCATCCATGGCCTTCTGTTCAGGTAGTGATAGGGGATAGATCTTACCCCGTGGTACTGGCTCACCCGGAACTAGGTCGATGGCACAGTCCCATGGCCGATGAGGAGGAAGACGTGAAGCTCTTTTGGGGCAGAAGACGTCACTGAAAGAGGCATAGTCAGATGGAAATTCAACAGATTGCCTCTCAACTGGGCTCTAAATGGAAGTGGCTTGAAGCGGTAGCTGTATAGGCACTTTAGGTGAAGGTTGAGGCAGCTGCGGGAAGCAGCGAGGGAAGCAATTGGAGCCCCACTTCAATACGTCTCCAGACCTCCAAGATAACACGGGTTCATGTTTCACCAGCCAGGGCAGACCTAATATTATGTCCACGGTAGATTCCTCCAGCACCAACAGATGGATGGATTCTTAGTGGAGTAAGCCGATACGGAGCTGTAATGGTCCTACACAACTTTTAACTAGGCGACGAGTGAGAGGCGCACCTGTTATGGTCTGGATTTGGTAGGTGGTCTTGGTCGTTGTGGTCGAGAGACGGAGCTGCTGGCAGAGGCTCCCTGAGATGAAGTTTCCTGCAGAGCCGGAGTCAAGGAGGACGGTGACTGGAAGCAGATGTGTATCAATGATCAGATGAGCACACATGGTTAGGGGATTCATCTTCGGGATAACAGGCTGAATACCACTCACCCATAACCTTGGTGGACGAATGATACATGTCTGGATACGATGATCCTCGCCTCCACAGTACAGACAGAGTCCTTTCGTCAAGCGACGTCTCCGCTCAGCAGGTGTCAGGCGGAACATGTCGGTCAGCATAGCCTCAGGTTGGTCTCTGGCCTCTGGCTGGTGATTGGGAGGAGTGACAATGGCTGGAGCTGGAGTAGAATCCGTGGGTTTGATATTAATCCGGTTTGAACATCGGATAGCGAGTTGGATGAACTTCTCGAGCCCATGGGTGTCATCAAATGCAGCTAGATGTGATTTCAGCTGGGGGTTCAAACCTTGACGGAAGGCGGTGATAAGCGAGGGCTCATTCCAACCACTAGCAGCCGCTAGGGTACGGAACTTCAGGGCGTATTGGTGGATGGTCATTGAGCCCTGTCGCAATTGATATAACTGTTCGCCAACAGAAGAGTCCCCTGGTGAGCTGCTGAAGACTTCCCGGAAATGGGCGAGGAATTGAGCATAGGAGTGTGTAGCGGGACCTGCTTGACTCAGAACTGTCTCAGCCCATCTTAAAGCTGGTCCCGTGAGGGAAGTGATCACAAAGGCTATTTTAGCCTGATCTGTGAGAAACATCTGGGGATGCAAATCAATGGTTAATGAACACTGTAATATAAAGCCATTGCACTCCTCTGGATCACCTGAGTAGGGCGCTGGTCGGGCCATGGGACTGGCAAACATTACCGGAGAAGAAGAGCTGATAGCTGAAGTGACTGGAGTGGAAGTTGAAGCCGATAATGGCGGTGAAGCTGAACGGGTGAGTATTCTCTTCAGTGTGTCGACCAGTTCCTGAAATGGATCCGATGCAGTGTTAATTTTGACAGCAAATTTTGATTTAGTTTTAGTCATAGTCTTTTGACTAAAATACCATTTAGTTTTAGTCATATTTTAGTCATTTGAATTGTTTTTAGTTTTAGTCTAGTTTTAGTCGACTAAATATCATAACATTTTAGTCGACTAAATCTACAGTAAATTTAGTCGGCTAAAATCTAATGGGTTTAGTTACAGTGCATTTATTTAGCATTTCTCTAAAATTTCCAAACTCATTATATAGGTTTGATATTAAGGTATTATCATGATAGACATCAATTTAACTGCAGTGACACACAACATGCCTTTATGTTAAAATTAAATAAAACCACTTCTCATAAAGAACAAGAACAAGGTCTTCTTTGTAATGAAATACCAATGGTTATATAGGATAATTATCCATTCTTTATATCAACTTGTTTACCATATTCTTCATTCTTTCAAGCAGAAATATTTATTTCTATAAATAAATTGAAATGAACCTTTAGGGCTACTAAAGTTTTTCAGTCAAGAGCAATGAGTGATTTTCTGTCTTTCTTCTGTTGCTTGATTAACATCAATGACAGAGACAATAGCAACTTAATTAGACTACTATCCCTTTAAAACCGAATGCACAGCTGCAATGGATGCAATGCACTGATGCACGTTCTCCCTACTGTTTACGTTCACATAAGACGTAATCGACTGTGTTTATGTGAATGCTCGTCAAAACGGCATAATTTCATGTGTAATTCTCCGCTCACGCGACGCAAGAGAGTACTCGCGCGCTGTGAGACGCGCTTTCTGTGTGTGTATGCTTCAGTGTCTGTGCTCAGAAAACCGGACCGAATCGAGTTCTCTCTTGCGTCGTCAGATTTATCCATATGTCTGCTCTTCTCTTACTCCCACATATTGATATTTTTGAACGTTTTATGAGACGTGCAGCAAGTGTATTATAGCTTATGTCCTGCCGGTTCATATGTATGCATCTAACCTCCTAACTACACACTGCAGAACTATGTTCTGATTGAATCTCTTTCCAAATCGTCCCTCCCTAACATTTTCGTCTCGTTTTTATTCGTTGACGAATATGTCAATAGATTTTCGTCATAGTTTTTGTCATTCAAAAAGAGTTTTCGTTCGTCATCGTCTCGTTGTCGTCGGTGAAAAAAATGTCGTTGACGACAATTATGACGAAAATTATTCGTCAACGAAATTAACACTGATCCGATGCACTCATCCTGTAGCTGTCTTGGTCCGATCTTCTGTTACGGAACTGTCGGACACAGAGATGGTGTTTGAAGAGTAAGTGTTTATTAAAAGCCAACTTCAGAAACAACAGTGGTGAACTTCTTCAAGTGCGGTGAGTGGTCTTTCTAGAACGTGTAGTGGAGAGTGTGCTGGAATTCTGACTGAGCTTCTGTGTCTTTGGCAGGTGCGCTGCAGACAGATATCCCAAAGAGCCCGAAGGTCTCTAGTGTCCACAGCTTCCCAGGTATCTGGAAGTGAGAGGCAAACAGGGGGTAAGTAATAGCAGGTTAGGTATTCAGGTAAGTATACTCAGGCAGATGAATCAGTAGCGTTGCGGTCCTTGTAGCTTCCACAAGATCGGACAACTGAGTGAACTGAGACGGGTGCTCTTATGAGAGTGGTGATTGCAGCGTTGATGAGGTGCAGGTGCGAGTGATTAGTATTCTGGTGAAGTGGATCGTGGAAGTTGATTGGAGGAAGAGCCTGGCCATTCTGTGACACAATCTTTCTATAACCATTTTTCCAAGAAAGATTCTAGTACCCAGTCAACATCATTGCTCCTCCACCTACCATCACCCAGCCAACAATAAAGCTGTAGGTGAAGACTATAGGCTGTGACCACAGCTGAGATGTTCTTATATATAAAACCTTATTTAGAATAGACTGGTGTCATTTTATACAATTTACAGCCTATAATAGCACCTACTTTAGAGTACCTACCCCCTGTTCTAGAATCTGCTTGTGGAGGTATTTTAGGGTCTATATTTTCAGTGTGGAATTGGTCAGAAATGCAGATGGTATACAGAGTGTAGAGGAGAGGGAGGAGCAATTATATTAAATATACACCACCGTTGAAGACTGGTTCCTCTCAAGGTTATTTTCATCTCTACTATCGTCCTGCAAGAGTTTTGGTTCCTTCCTTGTCATGTCAAATTGAAACTCTAATTGAAACTATTGCAGCACTTATTTCACTAAAACTGCATTATCCTCTGATTTACTGTACTTGTACATGGACTTGAAGTTTTTAGTATTTGGTGCCCTTTGTATTCCCAGTAAAGATCATGATTTCACTGCATTAAAATGTTTAAAGGTGTCATAAATAACATCAACTGAACTTGAAGCATATTGAAGGTGACTTAAAAATAATTGTAAAAATTTTACCTCATTTTAAACCACCAAATATCATATTTTTTCCTATGTCCCCATGAAGTGTATTTCCCCGTATTTCATTTTCATGATACTTATGAGGGAACACTTATGAGGATTATTTCCCCCTCAGTTTTATCACATTGATGGGTTCTCTGTAATAGATTTGTTTTTTTCAAATATTAAATTTAATGTAGCAATTATAATAAAAGTTCTTATGTCTTTCAAGTTATTGTCCACTTCAAATGACAATTAAATTGTCAATTACAATCATAAAGCTGCCATCACTTACTTGAAAAAAAAAACTTATGTGAGTGAGAATGTATTTCTATTCATTAAATTTATCTTTTCATTTTCTGAAATAATGAAAAAAGTCCATAGGAAATTGTATTTTTAAAATTAAATAGTTCAAAACCATGCAGTTCTTTATTTGATAAACTCATTTGCTCGTGGTGTAATGGCTGACTGTAGGTCAGAATGTCCGCTCTGTTAGTGTACAGCCTTTTAATCAGAAGTCTTAAAGTGGACAGTGAGAGTATATTAAGTAGATCTGTCTCTGTCAAAATAGGCCTAAGCGAGAACACTAAAGTGTTATTTATGAAGGCTATATCTTTGACAAGATATTTGCAGACCCTTTTGTCCTCCTGATGTCTCAGAAAGTTGAGAGGTTATATAATTTCACAACAGAAATGAGTTGCTATGTCTGATTTTGAGGCAATTGATAGCAAACCCCTGGAAGAAACAGTATGGTATCAGTAACATTGCTTGCTGTATTGCCATATCAGCAGCTTATAGAGAATTCTAACCAGAACCAAAAAATCTGAGCATTTCATTCCAGTCCTAAGGTCTTTACATTGGCTTTCAATTACATTTGTAATTGATTATAAAGTATTCTTACTTGTTTATATAAATCACCCAGTAGCCAATGACCTAAATAAACTGCAGCTCACTGACTATAGACCTATGATTTATCAATTACTTAAGTGTTGAATCCTTTCTTTAAAATGAAAAGTAATACAATACATAAATAAATTATGTTGTAGGCAATGGATGTACTTTAATGTAATGGTTGTACTAAAATGGAACGCATTTTAAACACAGCTCTTTTGGGCTTTTGCCACTGGGTGAGTGTAGGTGGTACACTGTTGTCTTTGTTAAACAAGTATACTTATTATAACTTTTGAAAAAATCTGTTCTAGGAAAAAATTGTTGGTTTTGGTGGAAATTATTATTTTTTTATAATATGAACAATATTATATTTTTATATTTGTATAGTTTTAATATATATATAAATAATTTAAATTCAATTACTATTATGTTTTGTTCATTTCACTCTGTTCATACCAACACGGTTTTAAACACGTACTCACAATTCGTTTTTGATGGGACATAGTTTAAGTATGAAAGTCTGGATAAAACGATTACATTATATTATTGTTGTGTATATAATAATTAAAATAAAAACATTAATTAAAAAAAAACATCAATCCAGAGTCTACAAATAAATAAAATCGTGTTTGTAAGATTTGTTTTGTATTTATTTTGGCCATGGCTTTTATTTTGACAAGGAAATTAGTGGTTGTCCGCGTCTAGGGCTAGACATCAAATTCGTCAGTACACGGCGTTACGCCTAAAAGAATATTTAACTGTCAGGCCTATATATATCCTGCGTTTGACTATGTATCGTTATTGAAGTTGAACGCCGCAAATCGGAGTTTCATTGATGTCTCATTTTAAAAGACGGGCATTCAAGCCTGTAACTGAAGTTGGAGTTTGACTCCATTGGTGTATGCTGATTTTTTCTTCTTCTTCGGAGTTACGGTCAAATCCGTACTGCTTACTTTGATCGAATGAGATCGTCTAGAATTCAGACAGCAGGATCTAACTTTACCGGACAGAGACATGTGGAAGAGGGTCTCTCGTGAACTCTTGGGTCTTCATGTGTATTGCAGGAGCAGGCTATAGGTGTGGATTTTGGAATCTCGACCATGGGCTCTCTAAAAGCTTTGCAGTACTGGTGCAGGAACCAGTGTGAAAGTTACAATAATGTGGACATTACAAACATGTCTTCATCCTTCAGAGATGGACTGGCCTTCTGTGCCATTATTCACAGACACAGACCTGATCTCATGTAAGCACTTCTTTGACACTTCATCTTTCATTTGTTTGCATTTCCCACTTCTCTAAAGATTACATACCTCATAAAATTTCATCATCTTAACAAACTTAATTCAAGACAGCTTTAACTAATGGAAACACTGTTTACATGATCAATGGAAATGTAGGTTGTGTTGTGCTATTGTTAGGTGTGACTTTAAGTAAACAGGAAGTGACACGCAGTTTGATTCACATCGGGAATAGTTTAGCCCAAATGGACATTCAGTCATCATTTACAAACATTCATGTCAGTCATTTCTTTATCGATCGTACGATGAAAAGTTATTATGAACATAATGAAGAATGTAAACAATTATACCCTGACCACCTCTGCTGTATTTCAGAATCAGAATCAGTTTTATTCACCAAGTGTGCGCAAGCACACAAGGAATTTGTTGTGGTTTTTAAGAAGCTCTTGGTACATACACGCATACATACATACAGTGCACAGCATAAATGAGTACACCCCCTCTGAATAAATATAAAATATGTATTTTCTTAATGATCACTAATATAATTCATGGAAAGATGGCAAAATTGAAATGTATTAAACATACTTAATAAAAACGACAAAATATATGCCAATATTTTCTGTAAGATAAGTAAATTAGCCAATTTAGTTTAAATGAAGGATTGCAGAAATGAGTACACCCTAGATTTAATTCAGCAAATGTATAATACTCTAGTACTTAGTATGTCCTCCAGAACTTTAAGTATACTGCTCTGACCTTTCTTGGCACTGAGTGTACAAGTTCATGACAAATTTTCACATCTGTCCTGTTTAACTCCTGGAGGACGACCTCCTTGAATGCTCTGGTCTTTAATGGGGAGTTTTGCTCAGCTCGTCTCTACAGAATCCACCACAGCTGCTCAAGAGTGTTAAGATTGAGTGAAATACATGTCCACTGAAGGATTTTCACCTTGGGAGAATGAATATCTTCATTGTCATGCTGAAAAAATGCCCAATAATGCAGGGAATGAGGGGAGGGTAGCATCTTCTGTTTCAAGTTTTTGTATTACATCACTCAGTAGTGTGTGAATTCATGACAGCGTTGATAAAGCACAACTCCCTCATACCTTCAGCACTCATTCATCCCTATAGAAGAGCTTTACTACCACTGAACGTCACTGTGGGTACCAAGCACTTCTCACTGTACTCCTCCTCTAGCAACACCAGAACATTTTGGATGCTTTTGGATCCTAAATGATTGACTTGGTCTCTTGAGACCAGAGTATGGATTCCCAGAAGTCTCTATTTTGTAGATATGGGACTTGGAAGAGGTTAAATTAGTTTATTTTGCTTTGGCTACAGTAGGTAATTCTAGTGGTGACAACAACCATGCATGTCACTTCTGCAGGCTGCGTCATACTCTGTGAGATAAAGTGTCACTCTTTTCATAGCTTTTGCCGTCTCTGAGACACTAGCATGTTATTTCTCCTGCTCTTTTTCTAGCAAAAATTCACTCATCACTTTATGAAAACTTAAAGTGAAGACCTGATTATTTCAGGAGCCTTGTCACAAGTCCATTGTTTTTGAATGTCAGTGCTACTTCTGCTATATTTTCACACTTAAAACAATAATTTGGTATTCCTCTTGTACCATTGTCCTCTTCTATGCTAAGGAATAAGTCACCTGTCAGTTCTCTCTCAACTGGATCCACTGCTGCCAGCATTAAGTCTGAGTATGAATCAGTGGTCTATGTAATATAGGGCTGTGACGGTGGCAGATTTTTACCACCGCGGTGGTAATGGACCAACAACCGCCGGTGGTGCGGTGTTGTGTATATTTATATATATATAATTCTGAAACACAAACATAAATAGAGGCTCAATCATCTATTAAAAAAACGTACGTGTTTATTTTAGCACTTCTGTCAGTGAACAATCAGCCTGCAAAACACTAAAATAAATATCAAAGAAATAATACAGTTAAATAGGAAAGTAGCCTTAAATAACGCGAGCGGCGAGCGGCATTCTAATCAGTGATGCTGTCCACAGATGCGGCGCGATACAACACGACAAATCCCTCACAGTAAACTGCCTTGTTCTATTTATGACATACTGACACGAAGTTCAAATGTCCTGTAGACAGACTCAACCTGTTGTGTTGCGACGCGGCGTCCGGTTTAGACCCAGTGTTGCCAGATTGGATGGACGATTTCCAGCTCACAAAAACCGCCCAAAACTTTAACTGTCAAAATAATGTGATATAATGTAAATCAAGGTTGATAAGAGCCATTTTTAACTCCTTATAATGAAATAATGACGACAAAATAATATAAATATAATGCTAGATAAATTTCCCATGGATCAAATCGGGGCAAATACATTAAAGAGAACTACCAAATATGATTAAAATATGCAAGCAGACACTGTCAAAGCGGCTATCAATGTCATCAGAATTTAAATGCAAACAAGTGCCCAATATAAGTGATCGTAATTAGGTATTTCACACTCGTTCATGCACACATGACAGTCAAAGCTGTCATTCTGTATGATAATCCGACAATAAATTTTTTTTTAACAACAATACCTTCGTGTCGCTCTATAATTTCACACAGAAGTCTTTCATGAAGTTCATATGTAGAACTTTGCACAGTAAGTCCAGCATCTTTAAAGGATACCAATCTGGACCGTTTAAAAGATAAAAGACAGGATCGTATAGATATAAATAGATTTTGATTAAATAATTGAACTGTGCTCTGATTTCGGTGTTGCAGTGATATAGCCTTCATGTCATCTCCGCAACAGGTGTAATTCACGTTTTGAAACACTCTCCACTCTTTACCATCAAACTTATATTTAGGCATTATGATCACTTACAGTTATAAATTCAAAATCAGATCCGTTATCGCGCTAAAAACCCGTCGCTCATGAATCATCACGTCTGTGTGCGATTGGCTAAAACATCAGCACCAGTCTCTTTGCAGGTGCGTGTGTGTTTAGTAACTTTGTGATGACTGATTCGATGCATGCAGTAGGCTATATATGCACACTTGGGTTTGTTTGTTAACCAATTATCCTATACAATTTATATGTTTTGAAAACCGCCAAACTGCGCGTTTGCGATCACGTGAACTTGAAGACACTTGTACAAACGCGGATGGGTGACACGAATGGAAATGATTCCAGATCGGTGATGTAGTATTTGGTTTCCCAACAAGGTCCATCTCTCAAAATACATTTGCTGAATGCAGAATAAACTGTATTTTCCTGCCTCAAACCTGCCAATCTAAAGGAAACGCCGTGAATTGCGTTTGAGGTAATTTGTGATTTAGCATAGATTTATAGTCTAAATAAAACAATTTGCAACCGTTACTATATTACACTTGTATACAAAACTTTGTATTATACTTGTTATAAAGTGTGTGACGTCACGTGCACTACCGCCGGTGGCAATACACAACCGCGGTGACAACCGACCACCGCGGTGACGCGGTTGTCACAAAGACCGTCACAGCCCTAATGTAATACTTTTAATTGTCAGGAAATTACTGGTCTTTAAAAGGTTTGGTTCAATATACTCACTTGTTGATCAAAAATAGCCTTAAACCTATACACTTTTTTCTTTTTTGTAACTTTCAGGAGGGTGTACTCATTTTTGCAACACAACATTTTATCACTTTGATAAGAAAATCTTATTTTGCTGAATAATTTTGACATTCTTCTTTGGTAATTGATCAAGCAGGTTTGTTGGAACATTATATCTCCAAAGAACCCTAACATGTCATCTAAGTAAAGAGTAATTGCTGAATTTGTTAAGTATTAGAGGGGGTGTACTCATTTATGCTGTGCACTGTACATACATATCTGACATGAGAACAGAAACATTTAAAGAGGCTTAACAATAAATAATAATAATAATAATGTGTATGAATCTGAAACAGAAGATTTATGTATAGATTTGTGCATAATTTACTCTATATATACAGCTGTATAGAAAATATATGCATATGTATTTACATAGTACTTGAGAGAGAGGTAATATGTAATGAATTACAGGCATGAATTACAGAACACAGGTAATAATTCCTGTGTTAGCTGTTTAGGCTGGAGATGGCATGGGGGAAAAAACTGTTTTTATGCCTAGAAGTTCTAGTGCACAGAGATCTGTAGCGTCTGCCTGAAGGGAGAAGTGCAAACAGGTCGTGTCCAGGGTGAGAGGGGTCTGTGATGATGTTACCTGCCTGTTTCTTCACTCTGGAGTTGTACAAGTCCTGAAGGCTGGGCAGGTGGACACCAATAATCCTTTCTGATGTCCTAACAGTCCGCTGCAGTCTTCTTATATCTGATTTGCTGGCTGACCCAAACCAGACAGTTATAGAGGAGCACAGAACCGACTCAATAACAGCAGAGTAAAACTGTGTCATATGCGCCTGTGGCAGGTTGAACTTTTTCAGTTGACGAAGGAAGAACAACCTCTGCTGAGCCTTTTTCACGATGGAGTCAATGTGAGTGTCCCACTTCAGGTCCTGAGAGATGGTGGTTCCCAGGAACCTGAATGACTCCACTGCAGTCACAGTGCTGTTCATGATGGTGAGTGGGGGGAGTGCAGGGTGGTTTCTCCTGAAGTCCACTATCATCTCTACAGTTTTGAGCATGTTCAGCTCCAGGTTGTTGTGACTGCACCAGACAGCCAGCTGCTCAACCTCTTGTCTGTAAGCAGACTCGTCTCCGTCCTGGATGAGACCGATGACTGTGGTGTCATCTGCAAACTTCAGGAGTTTGACAGAGGGGTCTTTAGAGGTGCAGTCATTTGTGTAGAGAGAGAATAGCAGTGGGAAGAGAACACAGCCCTGAGGAGCTCCAGTGCTGATGGTGCGGGTGTTGGATGTGAGTTCTCCCAGCCTCACTAGCTGCTGCCTGTCTGTCAGGAAGCTGGTGATCCACTGACAGATGGAGGTGGGGACAGAGAGCTGTGTCAGTTTATTCTGAAGGGTGTCCGGGATGATGGTGTTGAAAGCGGAGCTGAAGTCCACAAACAGTATCCTCGCATAAGTCCCTGGTCTGTCAGATAGACAATTCAATGTCTATGTGAATTTAAATATGTCCACAATGAGAAAATAAAGCTATATTAATTTTAATAAATTTTGCTTAATTTTAAAATGTAAACCAAAAGTTTCATACAATTTAATTGCTATTATTAAATGTTATTTCAACTCTAAGACATACTCGCAGATAAAGGCTATATACAAAAAAGTTTTATTACTTTTAATGTGCCAGTTTAATTTGACCTGTATTCTAGTGTAATTCTAAATGCTATTACAACTAGATTTTATATGCAGAAATAGGCTTTTGGACAAGAATACCCCTTCCCCTTTAAATTAGAAATACCACCTGTCTCAGACTAAAGCTAAATTTTAAATTGGCCACTTCACTCATTTATGATTTTCAAAGACTATAGAATAATACCCTTAAAGGGATTTTGCTATTTTCTATGAAAGGTACCTAGTTGTGCACTATATAGGGAATATAAGATAGTGATCTTTCATATGCTAAATATGATTTCCATCTAGGTGTGAATGAAGCCTGGTTTCACAATAGTGTCTTAAGTACCATTACAGCACACATCAATGTGGTCCAGACATTTACCTGGGTTAACCAGGTTTCCTTCGATAATGTGTTGCGCATTGTATCTATGTATCTGCTGTCACAAAACACAAAGCCACAGATTCAATGACTTGTTCTAAATTCCTCAGGATATCTGTCATTATCTGCTGGGTAGATCACATGTTGTACTGTATGTAATGCTGTGATGGGCATGTTGATTCATGCTGGAGACACTCACTCTCAGTCAGTCCTGAGTGTCACTCTTTTGAGTTCAATAAAAATAGTCAGTAGACTAAGGGCATAAAGAATCTTGATTGAAGTCATGTTGTTCTAGTTTATATGTTAATGCATACAGTTCATTTTAAGATAAGAAAAAATATATATGTGAATTGGGATCAGATTACACTCACAGTAAAATATACTGCATATGCTGCTTAAATATAGATGCCAGACAGGTGATTTCTGCAACAGCTGTTCTTTACTTGTCTCACTCACAAAAAACATATTAGTATTCCTCAGACAAAACACACCAAACTTTGCACTCTATTGTACAGGCATGAATTTGAGTTTCCTTAAGCCAGCCACATATTTTGTTTCACTCTTGATGTGAATAGACCATTCACCGCCATTTTGCTTCTCTGCAGGCTGCTAAACCTTAAAATGTGGGAATAGGAGAATAAAAATGCATTTTATAAATTAACCAACATACACTTTTCTGATACATCAGAGCAGGTTGCCAAACACTGTCTCTCTTTCTTTAAGCTTGCCTTTTCTAGATACATTTTTGGGGTGTATGCAGTGAACTAGTGAATTATGAATAGACAGCAAATTAGAAAAGAACAAACACTGAACTGATACAAAACTGATAAATACATTATTTTGACTGGAAAAAATATCATTATTCTCATTTCACTACTTGTTATACAATCTCTGTATAGTCGTGTATGTGACAAATAAAACTTGAAACTATTAATACGATCCAAGCATCAATGGCAGTGCTGCCTTGTGTGATTTAGTTAATTCTCTGATCTCTGATTCACTGACATTTTCCAAATTGCATATAAAATGAGATTCACAAAAGGCGCACATACACAAAATATAAAATTTTCGTGATTTGTGATGTATGACTCTTCACTTTTGATAATGTTAAACATATTGTTTCTTTGTCCCCTAGAGATTTTGACTCCCTCTCAAAAGAAAATGTCTTTGAGAACAACCGTATGGTGAGTATGACACAAACCATTGCCCAAAAACAATTAAATATAGGGAGGGAATGATTATAATTTAGACTGTTAATATGTACTATTAGGTAGAATCAACAGCTGACTGCTGTCAGTTCTTAAATTGTCTTCTTTTTCAGTACTGCTCTTGAAAGAGGAAGTGGTTGCAGCAAAACACCTATGTGTTTGTGTGTCAGTCACAGTAATGCTCGCTTTTTGTTAGTTGAGCTTTAATCATAAAGAACCATTATTTTGTCTATTTGTGACTTTGCATAAACAGCAGTGTAAATGTGTACACTGACTAAAGTTTGATTTTGTATATATAACTGTTTTTTTTGTACAGATGTCTAGTTTTATTGTGTACAGATTAATTATGTGTTTAAATGTTCATAAAACCATCTTAAATGTAAGTTGACAATACTATAGCTCCAAAATATAAATGGCAAAATGTTAACTGTATAGCCATAGACTTACAGCTAGTGTAGGTCCTGGTAGTTAAGTATTTTTTATAACAATCATTTGGTTGTTATTATTGATAAAATAGATGTTGATCACTGTCATCTGCTATTTTTAAAAGCTTACGGGCAACATCATGACGAAAAACAAGATATTATTTTTTATTTTTGTGTTTAGTATTACAGTTTGTGCCATAAATATGTTGTTTATTCACTGTTTTTGGTTGTTTATGCTCTGCTGTTATGTGACTTCCCTCTCTCTCTCTTTTTTTCATTTCAAAGGCGTTTGAGATTGCTGAGAGTGAGTTGGGTATTCCAGCCCTGCTGGATCCAGAAGACATGGTGTCCATGAGTGTGCCTGACAGATTGAGCATCATCACCTATGTATCTCAGTATTACAACTACTTCACCAACAAATCTCACAGTGAGTATTGAGCACTGCAAATAGATATGTTGACTTAAACTAACATTTTATTTACACATACAGAGAGACAACCGCAATTTTTATAATCTCCCTCAATGCATAGTAAATCAAAATCTTCCAGCACATTCTGTGTGAAGTGTCAGTCACATACAAATTATTCTCCTGAGCCAATCCATTAATTTTAAATTCATGTCCATTTTGTACAAATCTTAGTCGCAGATGTGAAATGACTACAGTGCCGCAGTGTTTTATTCTGCAGTATATTTCTGTATGCAGTGAGTGCATGTGATGTCACAGAACATTGCAAGTGTGACTGAAAGTGCAAGTGATTGGCTGAGGTATCGTAACACTTGATTCATTTAAGCAATCTCACATTGCAGTAAATAACATATATTGGAAAAATGAGAAAAGAAGAGATCCAGTGAAAACAGAAAGAACTAGGTTCTGTTTGACATTACATTTTCAAACCTGATTGTGTTGAATAAGAATGATTTGGTTTGCGCTACGCCTCACACTGGGTTGCAGCTTTTAGGATTCATGGACTTTCATTGTTTAGCATGGCGTGGTTTGGACTGATTCACACGGTATTAACCATTGGGTGGTGCAAGTAAACAAACCAGCTTTGCTGTTTGAGCATATTACTTGTCCAGATTTGTTTTTTGGTGTTTAGGTTTATGAACCTACAATTTTTTTTAAATCAAGGTTGTACTGCCTTTAGCTTTTTTTCTGGTGTAATTGACAGTATGTCCCCTATGCTGTCAATAGAACTTGAATTGTATTGTATATTCTTTGAATTACATTCATTTAATGTAGAAAATGCTGGATACATGCTACTAATTTTTTTTATCCTCTATTTAGCTGTCTCCACAAACATAAAAAGCCCTGGTGGTCCTGGTCACATCAAACCAGCCATAAAGAGACCATTTGCTCCTCTAGAGGGCCGTGATGCTCAGATTGAGGTAAAGAAGACAGCATTGTTTTTAAAAAACAGACATTTTCTTGTTCAGATTATCTGGGTGGCTGTAGAACTAAAAACAGTCTGTATGTGCTCAGACAAATTTTTCACAAATTCACACTTTTAACCACATTTAAGGATTTGCTGTTGCACCATGAGTGGAATGGAATTTATTATTACAACACAAGATGGAGAGCAGTGAGATCTCATTTTGGCCTAATTCCATGTATTCAGAGCAAAATACTCTGCTGTTGCCATATTCTCTAATTACTTTATGAAATCAGCAGTCAGAGCCAAATCACATATTTGGTTTTTGGTAGATATTGTGAGCTGTCTGAGTTCAGAGAATTTTGCTTCTCCAGAAATGTACCCCCGTCCTCCTTATACCTCCCATTCACAGACAGAATTCTCCTCCTTTTCTTTATTGTTTGCTTTCCATTTCTCTCTCTGACTATGTTTCTAGTCAATAAAATAGGTGGGTCAGTAAATGACATCAGTAAAATTAGTTTCTCAATGCGTTACTTTTGACATAAGCATCTTTATTGTCATCAATACAAAGTACCTCAATACATTGACATTTTCAAAGTAATTTTATTTTACATTGTTTGCTTGTTGAATACATTTGTACCAATTGTACTAATGCCATAATGTTAAGTATGTATGTAGTTGGTCTTGTATAGATATTTATACAGTCCAAAGTATTCACAAAGTACAAGAAATATGGTCCCAAATAAACATCAGTGGTTCTTACCATTTTTTCCTCTACCTTTCCATGTTTTTTTACCTTCCATTCTCGACCTGGTTTTTGGTGTTACGCAGTCTGGTGCAGATAGCCAACCAAAACGCAGTACTCTGAGCAGCAACTGTTCAATCTGTGGAAAGCATGTTCACTTGGTTCAGAGGATCCTCGTTGATGGCAAACTTTATCATCGGAACTGCTTCAGGTGACTGGTCAACTGCCTAGCGTGACATCTGCATCTGTATTGTTCTATTATTGAATGCTTAAAAATAACATTACTTATTATTCCCACTGCTGTTATCACTGTTTTTGTGAGAATTTCTGATTTTATCTCAGATGTAGGGAATGCTGCAGAACTTTACTGCCTGGATCTTACAAGTTCACAGAGGATCCTGGATCATTAGTTTGCACACACCACTTCACCAGATCTGCCTCGGATGCCAATCAGAATGGTCATTCAGATATGAGTAATAAACTAGCCAAACTAACCTCAACAAGCCCAGAAGACCCAAACAATAGGAGTTTAGAATCTAAAGCATCACTCAGCAATGCTGAGATCACCCCGGAGAGAGAGGAAGAGGAAATAACTGAAATAGAAAAAGCATCAAGTAAGCAGCCAGATGGCAGATCAGAAGTCGAGACAGAGCACAGAGCACCTTGTTCTTCTAGTCCACCAAATCCTTTTGATGAATCTGAAGAGGAGGATCAGGACACACAACAAAAAGACCACAAGCCAGCTGCTGATGGAGCCAATGGTGATGAGCCAACAACGTCAGTGAAGAGTACTGCAGCAGAGGGTCGACCAGTTCCAGCACCTAGACGGGTATTTGAGCCCACCCCTGCTCCTCGCCCTGTCCCCAGACCTCGCCCACCCAGACCCTCTGAAAGCCCTACTGTCAATGGTGAGCACTGATGCTGATCTCGTCTGCATTCATAACATTACACAGGCCATGCTATTACATGTTGTTTACATGTTTTTGTTAAATTTGTTAAATGTTTTTTTTTTAATTACCTGTTAATTGTGGCTCTAGGAGATCCTGACACTGAAATTTCTCAAGTTCCTATGCCAAGAGAAAGATTGCACTCACCTGCTCGGTAAGATGGCTGGCATTTTCTCTACGATATCTCTTATTTTCCATTGTTCCGGTTTTGTTTCTTTTTCCCACGTACACTACTGTTCAAAAGTTAATAATTATGTTGGAATAATTATGATTTTTGATGTTGTTGAAAGAAGTCCCTTATGCTCACCAAGGCTGCATTTATTTGATCAAAAATATTGTGAAAAAATATTGCAATTTTTCTTTTTTAAATTTTAATATATTTTGACTTATTTCATTCCTCTGAATTTTCAGCAGCCGTTACTTCACTGCTCAGTGTCACATGATCCTCCAGAAATCATTCTAATATGCTGATTTGGTGCTCAGTTATTAATAATGGTTTCTATTATTATCAATGTTATAAACAGTTTTTGCTGCTTTTAACATTTTTGTTTAATCTGTTTTTCAGGATTCAAAAGAACTGAATGTATTTGAAATAGAAATCTTTTGTAAAATTGTAAATGTCTTTACTGTCACTTTTGATCAATTTAATGTACCTTTGCTAAATAAAAGCATGTAATTTTTCTTTTTAAAATTTTTATCTTAAAAAAAAAAAACATTAAGCAGCAAAAACTGATTTTGACATTAAGAAGAAATGTTTCTTGAGCATTAAATCAGCTTGCTAGATTAATTTATGAAGGATCATGTGATTCTGAAGCAGGGGCGGAGCTACGGGTGGGCCTGGGTGGACCTAGTCTCACGTAGCCAGACCTTCAGACTGATGGCTGAAGGTCTGGAATCCATGGCAGCTTTCATTGGCCAAGGCCCACCCATGAGGCCATTTGACCGACATGTCCAACAACCTATCACAGTTTGTTTCGTGTTACAGCCTGTGTTTACAGCCTGGTACAAAAAGTGGTTTTAGTCTATATAGCTAATTTTGCCCTTCGTGACAACTGTGAGGGGGGTGAATTTTTTTATAACTCATCCGTTTAAATTATATTAAGCCTTAAAGTTCTGCATAATTAAGGGCGTGGCCACTTGAGTGACAGGTGGATTGCCGTAGTCTCGCGTAGCCAGACCTGGCAGGTTTTATTGGTCAAGGCCCCCCATGAGGCCATTTGACCAACATGTCAAACAACCAATCACAGTTCGTTTCGTTCAGCGTCACGTTTTGGTGCGTGGAAATGTCGTCACAATAATAGACCGTGTGTAAAATTCTCGGACGTATTTTAAAGATTCTATGCCGCGAACTTTAAATATTTCACATACTTTTGAAAATCCAGCATGTAGTTGACCCTGACAAGCGTTTGTCATCACCATTTGTAAACACGACGACTTTCTTCTTTCGTGAGGGGGTTTGGCGCCACGGCATCTTTGTTTCCAGGTGGAACGTTAAAGAACGCGACACACACGTCTCCCGGAAATCCTGTATAATTCAACCAATCCGACGATGACTTAGACACTCCTGAAGTGTTTCCAGATAAGTGTGCCATATGCATCAGACGTTTAGCCAACGGTCCGTGGGTGTGACGTCTGAGGCTGAGACAAGGATTGCTGCTCTGCTCCAGAGTGTAAAACTCACTAGAGTGTGAAACTTAAAAAACTGGCTTTAAAGATTTTTATTTGTACAGCAAAAAATATTATAGGTAAGACACTGGAAATCTGCCAATTAGATGTTTTAATGAAAATGATCTCAAACTTGATTTTTACTGCTATATTGATATTGTGCTCTGCGTTTGCACTGTCTGCAAAAAGTGAGATGTCACGCCAAGGCAAAAGGTAGTAACTTCAACATTATATAGGGTGCTGATCACCATTTACAGAATAGTAACATCTGTATTAGGGATGTTCATTTTAACCGTTTAACCGTTAACCGACCGATAAGAATTTTGACAGATTAATACAATCAGTTTAAAGTCACTTTTTTTTTTTTGTAATTTATCAAAATATTTTAAAAGGTTTGCTGCATTGTTAAAATAAGCTACACGTATAAACAAAGTTTTTTTTAGAGAGAGAAAAAAAGTCGCATTTTATTATTTCATTCAGAAATAGGCCGACGCGAATTATAAACATTATAATAAACACTGTAAACATAGCTAGGCTATTTTAGTTCCCCTCACTCCTCAACAAATCCTTTCAATTAACAGTAGGCTATTTAGAAAAGAACAAGAATTAAAAATGTAAGAAGCTATAGCTATATAAACGACAAACCAAAAACAAATTAATTTAGGCTAAATGAAACTGAAACCAATGTTGGGTCTCTCATTCGACACAATCAAATGTTTCCGTATTCGCGATGTATTTGAATGCCAAAATATTATTTACCTTTTATGTAGGCCTGCTTCACTCGCATTCCAATATCCACGTAAAACAAAATGTTTTGCATAACTTCACGGCGGTACGGTGATAATGCTTAACGGCACAGATTTTACTATACAGTATATTTAAACTGAGCAGTGTGTTTTTTTCCATACGTTTGACTGATTGTTTTTTATAATGATAATGAACAGGCTGCATTGTGAAGGTAGAATGCTTAACTGTGCGCGCGCGTTTGGTGCTGGAGCACTAACTTGATGATTTTTTTTCTTCTAACAGTGGAAGCAACTACTCCTTTTAGTCATGAAGATAATCGGAATTGTAAAAGGTTTGCTTTTATTTGTGTGCATTCACAATAAAAACAAATATTTGCGCTTTTGTAAAATAAGCCTAAAAAAATAGGATGACGCTTTCTGCCGTCTGCTTTCCTTTCGCGCAGCACAAAAATTAACCGAAACTCTGCATAGGCTACTTATGGCACAGTTTTTCTTTCGTTTTCTTAAATTATTGTTTAAGTGAAAATATATTTCCCGTATAGGCCTATTTATTCGTTATTTTTTATATATATATATATATATATATATATATATATATATATATATATATATATATATCAAAACATTATTAAGGACACACTCGGTCCAAACAAAGACACAACAACAACATACAAATACACACACAAGGACAGAATCCACAATATCACATAATTACTTGTGTACTAAAACGCCAATGATTCCACATATTTGAAGAAAGCCTGCCTGAACTTAGTGCCGAGTTTGTCAGTGTTAAAATTATACTATTTAGAGATTCTGATAACCTACACATAAAAACCCGATTCCAAAAAAGTTGGGACACTGTACAAATTGTGAATAAAAAAGGAATGCAATAATTTACAAATCTCATAAACTTATATTTTATTCACAATAGTATATAGATAACATATCAAATGTTGAAAGTGAGACATTTTGAAATGTCATGCCAAATATTGGCTCATTTTGGATTTCATGAGAGCTACACATTCCAAAAAAGTTGGGACAGGTAGCAATAAGAGGCCGGAAAAGTTAAATGCACATATAAGGAACAGCTTGAGGACCAATTTGCAACTTATTAGGTCAATTGGCAACACGATTGGGTATAAAAAGAGCCTCTCAGAGTGGCAGTGTCTCTCAGAAGTCAAGATGGGAAGAGGATCACCAATTCCCCCAATGCTGCGGCGAAAAATAGTGGAGCAATATCAGAAAGGAGTTTCTCAGAGAAAAATTGCAAAGAGTTTGAAGTTATCATCATCTACAGTGCATAATATCATCCAAAGATTCAGAGAATCTGGAACAATCTCTGTGCGTAAGGGTCAAGGCCGGAAAACCATACTGGATGCCCGTGATCTTTGGGCCCTTAGACGGCACTGCATCACATACAGGAATGCTACTGTAATGGAAATCACAACATGGGCTCAGGAATACTTCCAGAAAACATTGTCGGTGAACACAATCCACCGTGCCATTCGCCGTTGCCGGCTAAAACTCTATAGGTCAAAAAAGAAGCCATATCTAAACATGATCCAGAAGCGCAGGCATTTTCTATGGGCCAAGGCTAATTTAAAATGGACTGTGGCAAAGTGGAAAACTGTTCTGTGGTCAGACGAATCAAAATTTGAAGTTCTTTTTGGAAAACTGGGACGCTATGTCATCCGGACTAAAGAGGACAAGGACAACCCAAGTTGTTATCAGCGCTCAGTTCAGAAGCTTGCATCTCTGATGGTATGGGGTTGCATGAGTGCGTGTGGCATGGGCAGCTTGCACATCTGGAAAGGCACCATCAATGCTGAAAGGTATATCCAAGTTCTAGAACAACATATGCTCCCATCCGGACGTCGTCTCTTTCAGGGAAGACCTTGCATTTTCCAACATGACAATGCCAGACCACATACTGCATCAATTACAACATCATGGCTGCATAGAAGAAGGATCCAGGTACTGAAATGGCCAGCCTACAGTCCAGATCTTTCACCCATAGAAAACATTTGGCGCATCATAAAGAGGAAGATGCGACAAAGAAGACCTAAGACAGTTGAGCAACTAGAAGCCTGTATTAGACAAGAATGGGACAACATTCCTATTCCTAAACTTGAGCAACTTGTCTCCTCAGTCCCCAGACGTTTGCAGACTGTTATAAAAAGAAGAGGGGATGCCACACAGTGGTAAACATGGCCTTGTCCCAACTTTTTTGAGATGTGTTGATGCCATGAAATTTAAAATCAACTTATTTTTCCCTTAAAATTATACATTTTCTCAGTTTAAACATTTGATATTTCATCTATGTTGTATTCTGAATAAAATATTGAAATTTGAAACTTCCACATCATTGCATTCTGTTTTTATTCACAATTTGTACAGTGTCCCAACTTTTTTGGAATCGGGTTTGTACATCTGTACATGAGATTACGCATCACAGCAGCAAAGGTTGGCACACCAGCACTGGCAAACATTTGGCTTGCACTGCTCCATCGTGGCACCTTAAGTAGCATATATATATATATATATATATATATATAAAATACTTTTTCACACAGGGCCATGTGGGTTTGGATTTTGTTTTCCCTTCATAAAAAAAACCTTCATTTAAAAACTGCATGTTGTGTTTACTTGTTATCTTTGATTAATATTTAAATTTGTTTGATGATCTGAAACATTAAAGTGTGACAAACATGCAAAAAAAAAAAAAAATCAGGAAGGGGGGCAACACTTTTTCACACCACTGTATATAGCGCCTAGCTTTATTATGTTTTTCTCCGCTCGCAAAAGGTCTGCAGGTGCGTGTCTGCGTGATGTGATAGCTATGATGACCATGTGAATCCTCATGTTCAAATCAAATCACTTTTATTGTCACATAATCACAGCACATGGACCTTGAAGAGTGAAATTATTGAGAGCGTGCTCCATACAGTGCAGAAACAATTATCATATAGACAGTACCATTACATACTTACAGACTTATACAGATGACAATGTGCAATATACACATACATATACTCAGTACACACAGTGTACTGTTAGACATACTTACAGTTATCAATACACATTATACACCGTATGTACACATTCTACATTATGTACACATACATACACAGTAATATGCAAAGGTGCAGTAGATTGTACATAAGCTGGATAAGCAAATGTCATGGATGTGCATTGGATGGTATCCAGTGGTAGCAGATAGATTGTTGTATTTGTGCAGTGTGTACGTGTAGTCCAGTTTGAACTGTGGAGTTAAAGTGCAGTGCGTGGCATATCGCGAAGTGGGAGTGTGCTGTAGGGTGTATTAGTTCTGACTGTTCATTAGCCTGATAGCCTGAGGGAAAAAGCCATCCCTGGCGGTGATGCAGCCGGTCAGGATGCTCTCCACAGTGCAGGTTTAGAATGATCTGAGGATGCTGGGGCTCATTCCAAACTTCCTCAGCCGTCTCAGGAAGAAGAGCCGTTGATGTGACTTCTTCAGCACTGCATCTGTGTGAGCGGACCATGTGAGATCCTCAGTGATGTGAACGCCGAGGAACTTAAAGCTGTTTACCCGCTCCACAGGTGTCTGGTCAATGGTGATGGGTGTGTATTCTCTGCTCTGTCTCCTGAAATCCACCACCAGCTCCTTGATCTTGTCGATGTTGAGTGAGAGGTGGTTCTCCTGACACCATTTAGTCAGGGTACTCACCTCCGCTCTGTAGGCCGTCTCATCGTTGTCAGTGATCAGGCCTATCACCGTTGTGTCGTCAGCGAATTTGACGATGACGTTGGAGCTGTGTGTGGCTGTACAGTCATGTGTGTACAGGGAGTACAGGAGTGGGCTGAGAACGCTGCCCTGCGGAGCACCAGTGTTGAGGGTCAGCGGAGATGAAGTGTCGTTGCCCATTCTGACCACCTGACTTCTGCCTGTCAGAAAGTCCAGGATCCAGCTGCACAGAGGTCTGTTTAGTCCTAGAGTCTGGAGCTTCGCAACCAGTGTGGCAGGCACTATGGTACTGAATGCGGAGCTGTAGTCCACAAACAGCATCCTCACATAGGCATTCTTGTTTTCCAGGTGGGAGAGAGCAGTATGCAGGTTGAGGGCAATAGCATCGTCTGTGGAACGGTTGCTGCGATTTGCAAATTGCAGCGGATCCAGTGAGGCAGGCAGCACAGAGCAGATGTAGTCCCTGATGAGTTTCTCAAAACACTTGCTGAAGATGGGTGTCAGAGCAACGGGCCTTGTTTCTGTTCTATTGTTTGCTGCTTTTTGCGCATGTAAAATTAATCCCCGGAAAACAAATGTTAGTATTTTTAACGGGGCACAGACACCTATTCCTTCTAATTTAATTCAGTTCTAATTTAAAATAATCTTGTCGGTTTACGGTTAATAATCGGTTAACGAACATCGGTTGTCGGTTAGGAAAAATAACCGAAATGAACATCCCTAATCTGTATAAAATCTAGTGATCATTGGCTAGGCTATAACATCTAGTAATGTGATTCTTTTTTTTTCTGACCGTAACAAAGACAAAAAGTTAAACATGAGTGGATACCGTTTTGCAACCAATTTATTTGCAATGTTCGCTAACATTAAAGGATGCAAGACATACTTAGCCTATTGTTTTTACATCGAACTGAATTAAAATAGCTTAACCTATAAGAAGGACTTGTGGATTGATGTGAACGCCAGCACAGCAGGGATAATGCGCCAAATGATTGTGAATTAAACACCTCCGATGGCATTCATTGCAATGGATTTTATCGACTTTTATCGAAGGAAGGAAAAGGATTTAATTGCAAGCAGTTATTGATTTTATGTGTGATACGCTGTCACGGCATTCGAGTCATCACGTACAGAAGTGTGCAGCCCCAGACTGACAGCTGGCACTGAGTGAATAATCTGCATTATAAAAAACTTTAAAGATTATTTCAGATTAATTACTGTTGCCAAGTTATCTAGTCATTATTGCTTACTGTGCTTTGTTATATGGAACAGTTTGTTAAATCGCGATCTATCTAATTTGTTTGTCTAATGAAGTGCCGACAGATGTATAGAAGTACACAAGTCACACCGTAATTTAAACGCGGTAGACTTTAATGGACAGTAAATCAAAGGCAGAATACCGTATAACTCCAGGCTGGCACAGTTTTGATGAACGAATGCTAACAAATGCAGAGCACCGTAACTTACTTTGAGCGTTCAAAAACAAAATCAAAGAGCGGTAACTGATGTTATACTGTGTTCTGCCTTGGTTTCTCTGGGGCTTTTCTCCATGGTACTTAAACACATGATAAAGGAGGTCATTAATGTCCCAAAATTGTCAATAATTAATTTTCGACCAAAAACGAAGTTATGGTGTTTTGTCTTTGCACGGCAGCACTGCTGTCACAGATGGGTGTGGTTTCAGCTCAGCTCAGCTTCACCCACGTCCCGCCTTTTTGCCCATTTTCGATTATCCGGGAGTGACACGCTTCCAAGATGGCGGCGGCCGGCTCCGCCCACTTTAGTCTTCGGAAATGCTCTTTAGAAACCTACAAGTGACGTCACGGACACTACATCCATTTTTTTTTACAGTCTATGGTTGATCCTGATAAGCGTTCGTCGTCACAGTTGTAAACACGATGGCTTTCTTCTTTCGTGAGGGGGTTTGGCATCACAGCATCTTTGTTTCCAGGCGGAACATTAAAAAACACGGAACATTCAGCCAGCGGTCCGTGAGCTTGACGTCTGAGGCTGAGACTTGGGTGGATATAAATATTAAAATATATTAAAACAGAAAACAGTTATTTTAAATAGTAACAAAATTTCAAATTATTACTGTTTTTACTGTATTTTTCATGAAATAATTCCAGCCTTAATGAACATAAGAGATTTTGGTAACATTTTATTTTAAGGTGTTCTTGTTATACATATTACATATTCTTACTATTACAATAACAATTAATTATGCATAATTACATGCAGGTAACCCTAAACCAACACCTAATCCTAACCCTAACCATATAGTAAGTACATGTAGTTCATTAATATTACTCAGCACGTAAATGTATAATTACACGGTAACAAGGACACCTTAAAATAAAATGTAACCTATATTTTTTTCAAAAACATAAAAACTCTCAAATTATATCTTAACTTTTGACCAGTCATGGATCTCTTTGTGAGTTCCTTTCAGTGGTTGTAATGTATTCCTTTCCCAGCTCTAACAAGGCCAATGACACTCCTAAACCAAAAGACCCACCCTGGCTGGCTCTTGTCCAATCAGAAACCAAGAAGAAACCAGCACCTCGCCCACCCACAGGTATAGCCATACCTCCCTGCTCTGGTTCATCTACTTCTCAAAAGGAAGAGGAATCAAGACCATCCTCTCCTCCAAATCCCTTTGATGATGAGGAAGAGGAGCCAGAAACGGGTCCTGAAGATCCCCCTGGTCCTGTGGTGGCTAGTCACCCTTGGTATGGGATTACCCAGGCTGCTGAAATCACAGCTGGGGACACAAGAAGACAAAGTCCTGCCCCTTCTGAAAGTCCTGTAAGTGTCCGAAGGAAGAAGAGACCAGCACCCAAAGCTCCAAATTCTTCTACATCAGGTTAGTTGCTTACTGTGTCTGATACATTGATGGTACATTGTGCTTTACACAACTGAAGAGCTGGTGAAGACTGAATTTAAATTATCCAACATAATATTCAAAGGTGCCCCCCGGGAGTATTTATAGATCAATTTTTTTATGCAGCCACAAAGGTAGAAACATATTTCATATTCATTTAGAGTTATACTATTTTAATATATTACTAATAATTTATTAACTTAAATCATTTGACGTCATCCTGCAACCCTCTTGAATGTTTAAGGCCCCATGGTTGTGTTACACTTATGTTGTAGTTGTGTAACTACTCACATGTCTTTATTTTTGTTATATTTTTTTCTGGGTTGTCTCTTTCCTGCTGTTCTTTAGCTTTTCCTTCATCTCAGACTTCCTCTCCTGCTTCTTCTTTAGCTCTGAGCACAGAGAGCCTGTCCTCCTCTTCCTCAGACCACAGTGCAGTCCCCCAGCAACTTGCTGCTAATGAACAGGACCATTTGTTTACCAAGAGTGTGTCTGAACCATCAATCAACGCTCCTGCTTCTGCCCTGTCCCAAAAAACTAAGCTTCAACCTCACTGTTCTCCAAACTTGCCTCCTCCACCACCACCTACCAATACCAACTCAGCACCAGCTACTCCACAAACCAATCGCAGTGTGAGGCCACCACTGTTCCCCTCTTCACAGACACCCAGCACTCCAGGCAAGGTTAGATTTACTGTCAAGATCACACTGCTGTTCAAAAGTTTTGAATCAGTCAAGACATTTTTATGTTATGTTATGTTGTGTTGTCTGTTCACCAACAATCTACTTGATCAAAAAGTCAAAAATTATTTTAATTCAATTAACTTATATTCTTATATTATAATAAAAAAAAGGTAAATTATTCCACTTATACCACAGTTACCACACCAAGACATTCTTTGTCCTAAAAATGTTGCTCTTGTCCAAACTCTTATTATTAATTCAAAGGCCAATTCGATACTTGGCATGTTTTATGCAGTTATTGGACAATGGCAAAGAAAGGAACTGTAAACACCTTTGTATAATTACCTACCTAAAGTGTTGGGCAGTAATGACACTTTCAACTGCTTTTAGTAGCAAAATATTTAAAGGAGTCGTGACATGGAGAATCAAAATATGTACATTTACACATAAAAGAGGTAAACTCTACAATAAAAACATACTGCACGTTTAATTTTTTACAAATAATTCTGCAATTATTTCTGCAAAAACTTCTGAAACTGCAGTTCATGAAGTAAAAGGGCAGCAGTAACATCATGGGTGTTTGTGATAGATTTCATTTAAAGTTTCCACATCTTTGATCCAGGAAAACCTCCTGAGTCCAGGGGCTTTCTTTTATTAATTTCTTTGTTCAGTATCTTTGATTAATGCTCTCTCATCTCATCTGTCATCTTCAGCGCACTTGTAAAGAGAATCCATTTAATCGGAAGACAACCACCTCTGTCAGCTCTTCTGTATTCAGACCCCCAAAAGGGCCCCGTCCTGCACGACCTCCTGCTCCTGGACATGGATTTCCTCTCATTAAGCGAAAAGTGAGGCACAGAAACAACCTCTTGCTGCTTTGATTTTTCTTTCTTTTTTTAAAATCATGAATATGGTTGTGTTTTGATTGTTTTTAGAAAGGAACTGTAACTATGGCACATTCGTTGTCTTTCATGCCTCACATGAAAAGTAGTAATAATATTTGAAAATGTTATTAGTCTGTATACAAGGTCAGAAAGTAGTTTGGTTGTAACCCATTCAACTTTATCATCAGACATTTGTCTGTTACCACCCATATATTAGTGAGAGCATGCTTATAATTTCTTGTCCTGTCATTGCATTTGGTAGGTACAGTCAGACCAGTATATCCCAGTTGAAGACATCCATGTAGAGATGAGTGATATGGAGAAACGGTTGGATGAATTAGAGCATAGAGGGGTGGATCTGGAGAAGAACTTACGAGAATGTTCAAATGGTAAGAGAACTGCATGCTACAGAAGAACTGCCAAGATTGGCTGTGCTGATGAGATATTAATTAGTCAGGGATCTGATTTTTCCACGAGTAGCTCATGATCCAGTGTCCTGGAGTGGCTTGATTTACAGTAAATGCTGTTTCACACAAACTTCTTGTCTGCAAACACAGCGAGTTTGGCTCACTTATAACATGCATTTAAACACAAGACACACCAACAATCTTCCCACATTTGTAATAAGAATTGTTTTCAAATTTGTTGTCAACAAATGATTAGATGATTTAAGGTCTGTAGTTTAACATTTGAAAGAAAAGAAAATAAGACTGACATAAATATTGTAATTTTTACTTTTGTTCTGTAAAATTAAATTATTAAATTAATCTTAATTTTTCTTTATTGATTTGTTTGTTTTTAATAATTTAAATAATAATAAAATAAAATGTATATTTTAATGATGATTAAAATTGTTATTATTATTGTGTAGATATATTAAATGGTGAAAAAACAGGTTTTCCTTTGTTTTTAGTGAAATTGTTTGTTTGTGTATTATTACCCCATCTTTTATCTTGTGAACAGTAATTTCACTCAGCCAGGTAAACTAAAGTTTTCTTACTTTTGGCTCACCTAAAGAGAGTAGCAGTTCATGTAATTTATAGAGGCTGATCAATCTGAGACTGAGCCCCAAACTAAAAAGTTGGGCTTAGCTTCATAAAAATAGACTCTGTTCTAACAGACTGTGTCCCATTTCTGGTTAGAACAGAGCAGTGTGTGTGATCTTGGGTATGGCTGCATTTGAATTACTGGATTGAGTGACTCTGTGTTTTGTCATTTTAGATGATGAGGAGGAACATCTACTTGTTGACTGGTTCACTCTGATTCATGAGAAGCACTTACTGGTACGGAGAGAGGCTGAACTGGTCTACACGTAAGTGCACTATTAGCATACTTTTGAAATGCTGTAACCACTATATTGACATTGGCTGTTGCTCAGTGGTTCCTAAACTCTCTAAGGCCCCCCTTGTGTATGGTATGGTATCCATTTGCAACCTCTCCAAAGAAAACATATGATGCAAAACAATCTCAACTTTCATTTATAATTGAATAATACATATCATTAAAAAATGTTGGAACATCAATTTAATGACACTACAAATGCTCACAGCTAGTCCTAGAGAGAAGGATGAGACTCTCTTTACCTGCAGAACCTCTTTCTGAAAAAAAAAAAAAAGAACTTTATTTGCACGCCCTAGATGAATTAGGAGATGTTGATTGAGTTTGCATGATTTTAACAGTTTACATGTTAGGCTCTTCTGTTATATATTTATTTATTTTTTAATCCTTTCAAGTGTTCTGTCAGAGTGTATCTATCAGTACATCTGATGTCTGTTCAATGAAGTTTCATCTTAGGCTTATTTACATATACTGCATGAGTTGTCACCTTAGATACACACTGCATGAGCGTCAAGTGAACGTTTAAATTTTAGGCACTATTATTAATAATTAGAGCATCCAGTAGCAAAAACAGCAGAATGCGTTTAAGTTTCGGCGCTCACGCAGAAGTCGGCAACTCTGACCGCTCTAGAAAATAAAAATGGCATGAGACTAGAAAAGACACAATTGAAGCAACCAACACTCTGCTGGTTGGAGATTTATGAAAACCATTATAAAGTGAATTTGATCTTCATCCTTGTGTACATAATATTCCATGACAATCAAGTTTCTAATAGTTATGTACATGTATAGTACATTTTTAGATGTATAATTTTTATGCAGCCACACTGGTGCCAAATTGCTGCCCTACAATTTGAGAACCACTGCCATAGCAAGGTGCTACAGTTAACAGTCAGGCTCTTGCCAGTTCCTGTTCATTGTGTAGTCAATATAATAATAATAATAATATACTGTATGTCAACCTGATATTTTCAGGATCTCTACACAGAACAATGGAGGTCAGTTGGGTTAAAATTAAATATGAAACCGGAATAAATCTGTCTGATTATTGTCTGGATTTTAGAGCCAAGCAGCAGAACCTGGAGGAGAGGCAGGCCGATGTGGAATATGAGCTTAGATGTTTACTTAACAAGCCAGGTATGAAACAACACAAAAGTCTTTTCTTTTGAGTAAATCCTCTTCCTTTCTTTTAAATAACAGCCATTTTTTATTCCATCTCTCCTTTTATATCTCTCTCCCAATTGCTTACATCTCTGATAGAGAAAGAATGGACAGCTGAAGACAAAGACAGGGAAAAACAATTGATGGCAGAACTTGTCACGATAATTGAGCAGAGGAACCGGATTGTTAACAGCATAGATCTGGACAGACAGAGGTAATCACTCAATGCAAATGCACTCGGATTCAGAGCTTGAGCGCCTCTGCTGAAATGGTTTTCTGTAAATTTAATATGAAATAGAAAGTAATTTTGTCATTAGAATAAAGTTTAGATTCTGTTTTTGAGGAGTTCATGAATTTCTTCTTTAGGGAGGAGGAGGAAGACAAACTAGTAGCTGCTATGCTAAAGAAAAAAGGTCAGTGTTATTTCTAGATTTGTTTTTCACTGACTCTCTCACTTTACACCTCATTCATGCTTTGATTCTTGAATTTCTTTTCAGAGTTTCATGGACAGGGTGAGCAGAAGAAGAAAGCAGGGAAGTTTAAGCCCATGAAGGTTTTGAAGAGACTGAGCATCAAGAATGAAGGAGTAAAGGACAACAGTCCGCGAAAAGAGAACAGCTGAAGAGTAAACTTACTGAAGGAAAGAGAAACAAAAAAAGATATACAAAAAAGATTTACTAAATGCTTTTTAAATCTAATTAACACTTCTGAATATAGTGCTATAAAACAGAGCCAGTTAAGTTAAATTTGCCTTTGAGGTAGTAGCAGCTGAACTGATATACCAAATATATAATCCTACTTTAATCTCTACATTTTGAAGTAAAAGAAAACTGATACTGAATGTGATTAAGACATGACATTGAGAGTCCCAAATTTTAACACATACCTTTATTTTAAACGTATCGTTAGTCATAGGAAGAGCTCAACAGGAAGCCCATTAGATGGTTTGACATTTATTTTTGTCAAACTTAATTTAATCTTGTTCTCCGAGTTTATATTTATTTATAAATGGCATGGAGGTACTGCTACTTGTGTTTCTGTCTACACTGAAGAGTTAAAAACAACAACAAAAACAGTTGTAGTGAATCTTTTCAGGCCACATTCAGCCCTTTCATTTTATTAAAGAAGCATTGTTGAGATGAAACAGAAATGAATTACCAATCTTGCAGTCTATAATATTGCTAAGAGAGATTGAAAAGCATTTCCATCTCATGAATGCTTTGTGATTTATTTTATTATTTTTTTATTAACAGGGATTTGGTGTTTTTTGTTTGCCTGGGTTTGGTTGCACCAGCTGTGCTTAAAAAGAAGCCTAGTTTAAAATGGGCATTGAGTTATAGTTTACGCAGTATTAAATATTCGAGAATTGCACCATTAAACTTTGTTCAAACATAACTGTACATATAGAAATATACACTACATAATGATGGAAGCCTCCGACCACAGCAGATTTTTAAATTGCATCAATAAGCTCACGTTTTACCTGACAGAATACAGTGCTTTAGACATGTTTGTGTTGACATTTACATTCATTTACATTTAAAAAAAAAGAATGTTATGTGAATAAATGATTAGCAGCTCTCTAGCACTAAACCAGATCTAAATAACACCTGTGTGCATTGCTCTTTGCCAAAAAAAAAACAGCATTGCATCAGTATTTATTTATTGCTCCTTATTTTGTCATTTACAGTGTTACTTACAATGTTATTTACAGAATAGTCTTAGAAACATAATTTTAGCATAAGTTACATGAGGCAAAAGAAGTTGGAATCAACCTTAAGATGATAAACTGAAATCGGCACAAAAAAAAGAGGATAAACTGAAAATCGCACTTCTGCTCATGAATTTAAAAGCTGATGTTGAATAATGTAAGGTAAACAATGATATATATATATATATATATATATATATATATATATATATATATTAGATAATTTTTACAATTTAATAGCTTCTGCTTTCAGAACCAAATTACAAAGAGAGTGTGGACTTTATGTTCCAGTTTAAGCAAGAACTCATGAATAACATGAACAGCTGGTGCAACCCTACCCTGGACAACATTATAATATACACATTGTTTCAACAACCTTATGCAACATTCCAACATTTTTTGCATTCATTTTTGGCAGAGATCATGTATTGACAATTGGAAAGTCAACCCACTCTGTAAAGTCTACTCCAGCACAGTGAGGTTAAAGTCAGGATTCTGTGGTGGCCAGTTCATGTTTGAAAATGATTCCTCATGCTCCCTGAACCACTTTTTCACAATTTGAGCCCAATGAATATGGCCACTGGATACATCTTCCTACATGTTTAAGTAATAGAAAAACTACACACTGCATCAGTTAGGGTTAAAAGAATTATTGGCAAATATAACATGCCAGAAACGATGAATACTCCAATGATGACAAATGCAACTTTTTATGTATTTGCTTAATTAAATCCAATTTGTTTTAGGTTTTTTTTTTTTTTGGGGGGGGGGGGTTATTATTAATATTTAGTAGATTTATTCATATAATGAATAAACTTCGCAAATATTGTTAAATTATATTGTTATAACCCTATGATGAGAAATGTTTTTTTTTACTGACAGGGTATTAATTCATAGCATAACTTAATACTAGCAAAAGCTGAGTGTCAGATTTAGGTTAACCTATCTAAAAGTGTAAGAAACCATCAAACTTGTAAATTAACTTTGAGCTTGTTACAGACTGACCAGACAGCTGTTCAGCCTGAAGAATCGATGACAGATGAACATTAAAATAAGAGATAAAAAGTCTAAACCCCTTTAATAAAAGGGCAAAAAAATATATAAACTGTAACTCAACACACACACAAAATGTTAACTGTAAGTTTTTTTATGTTAAGCAATAATAGATGTTCCTCACACTTTAGAGACCCTGAAAGAAGATAATGCAATATTAAGTTTTAATTTTAAAATGGTTTATTTTCATTGTAGAATGTCGCATGTTGTGTGTTGGGCCTTAATCTCTGTAAACCCAAGCAGGAGTGTATTTCTGAAGGAGTGCCTTTAATCTGTTTAATTTATGCATATGTCCTAGCATTGGCTGTTGAGTGTCTTTGACTAGTTTGTTGACATTTCAGTTAGTGTGTCTTCTCCAAGTATTTGGGTGTTTAAATGTATTTATCATATTTCAGTATTGTGCTCGTTCTGTCAGAGTGTATGTGTGCCTGATCAACTCCAAAGGCTTTCTGTTTTCTCTAAAACAGTCTGTGCTTTTAGGATAGAGGACATTAAAAATAAAACTACTTAAAAGAAAGCCCTCTGAAGTTTTGACCTTTTTGAAAGTATATTTTAATACTCATAGATGTCTTAACTCATATTTTCACCTTCTCTATCCCTCTCTTTGCTTTGTTCATTTTTTCCATTTAGCTTGAGTGTGCTTGGTTCTTCACACCGTTTCCTGTCAATCTCTTCAAGTTCACGGATTTTCTGTTAGAAAATATTAGACAGTTAGCAGCAGTTTTGAATTAAGACTAAAGCCGGGTACAGACTGCATGGTTTTAGCCTCGTTTTTTTTTTTTTGTCAACAGTTATGTGAAAATCACAGACAAATGCTTGAAATCTGAGGCAAATCAGTGTTCGTTCATGTGAGTGACAATCGTGTAGTGTGAATTATCAAAAACATGATCTGATCCGTTGTGAACACAACAGCAACAAGTTGGTATTCCAGACAGTCATGTTGTGTGAGAAGATCAGCGATCCGATGGTTTTGAAAATCAGGCAGTGTGTTCCCGGCGTTAGAAACAGCTAATGACCACACAAGAATATAAAGATAAAAATGTGGACATTTAAGTGTGGTACCATAAAACATTAATGAATAACTTGCTAATGTCTCAGGTTTTTGAACTGAAACTGCAGGTGCATGTAACAACTGATGAAGGTTGGTGATGTTGCATGATAATATTGGCTTCTACTTGTCAGCTTATGTGTTTGTATCTTCACCTGGGAAATCTCTGTGTTGATGAGGTGTTGGTATTGGTGACCTTTTCCCAATGCCACCATGTCCTCTAAAAACCGCTTCCTCTCCTCAATGTCATCCAGAACTGTTGGTAAGAAATTACATAATTATAGTTTCCATGTTACCATGAGATGCTGGTACTAAGCTCCCATTAAAATGTCTTTGTAAACATGACTCATCCCATACCCCTTTAAATTATAATAAACTGAAAGCATATCAATCTGTGGCCACCACAAAAAGGAAAGGAAATTTAAAAACAGAACATTACTTACAAAACTATTTCAATATTCAATCACTATGAATAAAATATACATTCAGGTCCCTTAGATGAGATGGATTCAAAACTTTTATATACTGCCTGTCTCACCCTCTTGGAATCGATCTATCTCTTGCTCTCTTCTCTCTGTGGAATCTCTTTGGGAGTGAGTTGGCCCAACATCCTTTTGACCAGTAGAAAAAATATTTTGTAGCTGTCTTTTCTCTTTCTCTAGATCTCCTAGAAAGAGAGACAAATCAGCAGAGATGAATAGAAAAGTCTTTCCTGTTACACTTGAAAACACAGGTAAGAAAAATGTATGTAAGCCTATATATGTATACAGACAAGGCACACTTGATAGCTCACACTGATGATGACCATGGATATATTTTAATATACTGTAATACAAAAAGACTGTTGTTTTCTATACATTTATTTTATTGGGGGTGAATATGGGTAAAGTAGGACATATTTATACAAATTTCCTTAAATGGTTAAAAGTCATTATTACTAAATTTACCTTTGGGAAGTATTTTGTTACATTGCTAGGTTTGTATGTTAATGATCTCACATTTAGATGCTGTGGCAGAGCTAACCACAAACAGGAAAAGCAATAGTATGAAAAATGACAACCTCTCACACCTAAGTAACGTATAAGACAAAAAGAAAAAAACACTAAACTACATTTTTTTTTACTACTTAAATGTGTTAATGTATGCTGATTTAAGTGAATATATTAATAATTCTTTAAGCCTGTTGCAAACAAAATAAAAATCGGCTACATTTAAGAACAGGCCCCCATCTAACTTAAGAGGGAAAGAAAAAAAAAACTTTGACACTATATGTGTTGTAAATGATTGTCTTGTCTCAAAGAAATGTGGGGTTTGATCAAAGGACAGCTTACAAAGTTCTTTTTCCCAATAACTTTAATTTCTTAATTTTTACTTTTGATAAGGTAAGATATATTCAGCTTAAGACAAAGGCATTTTGTCATGCTATGGTATTTGAATCTTAATTAAAAAATAACATTTCCCATGTATCAATATTGACCGTTTTTTGCACTCACTTCTTGCTCTAGGCTTGAACTGTTCTCGTGTGTAATTATCTCCAGCACGGCATCTTTCAGCACTGCGTCTCTGCTGGTGACCAACCAGTGCGGTCTCTTTAGTGACTCTGGGCTCTGACTGAACACTGGGCTCAAGCGGGGGGAGATTAAACGTTAGTGGAAGAGCGCCGCCATCTGCTTAAACAGAAAATAGTGTATTAGGCATAAAATATGAACTGAGCTGTCATGACAGTTGTAGGATATTATAAAATCTGTCACCTGAACTCACTTTTCAGCTGATTATTGATCTGCCTTTGCTGAAAGTCTGTTAGACGAGACTCCTGCATCATCACTGCAAAGAAACAAAACAAACCCACAGGTGGAGCCATAGAAAAGATAAACTAAAAGAAAAGATGCATTAGTGCTGGTATGCATTACCACACACACACTTTGTATTAATTGTCGTGTCTCTGTTCTGTAGTGATTGACACTGGGCTCCTTATATTTTGATCCGCTGGCCATCATTCCTGCAAAGCAAAAACAATTAAGTATTCTAGACAAAGAAAGCTGACGATGGTATTTTGGGCATCAGTATACAAGCGGGTTACTCACGTTACCTCACATAGACGAGAAATAAGCAGTGAACGCAAAAGAAGCCGAGTAACGTTAGTTGCTATGGTAACACAAGCAAAACATACAAAACAATCAATCCAGCAAAGCACAGAAAAACTGAAAACACATGCGTAGAGTGTTTAGAGTTGCTTTTGCGATGAACAAATTCAAATAGATTTCGACCTGGTTCAGCGGTTTTGTAAGGCTCCATTCATACAAATGTTCTCTGTCAACTCGTGTGTCGATCCTGTGATGTTCCTCTTCGCTTTTTGATCCGGGACGAGTGCACAAAAGTGTGACGTTTCCAGCGAACATCCAATCACGTGAAACAAGAGCAAGCACTGGTCACTTTTCCGCTGAAGATCAATATATCATTATAAAGAACACGAACTATTTGAATATACAGTGGCATGCGAAAGTTTGGGAACCCCTTGTAGAATCTGTGAAAATGTGAATAATTTTAACAAAATAAGAGATATCATACAAAATGCATGTTATTTTTTATTTAGTACTGTCCTGAGTAAGATATTTTACATAAAATATGTTTACATATAGTCCACAAGACAAAAAAATAGCTGCAATTATTCAAATAACCCCCTTCAAAAGTTTGGGAACCCTTGGTTCTTAATACTGTGTGAGGTTACCTGGATGATCCACGACTGTTCTTTTGTTTTGTGTTGGTTGTTCATGAGTCCCTTGTTTGTTCTGAACAGTTGAACTGAGCACTGTTCTTCAGACAAATCCTCCACGTTCTGTAGATTCTGCAGTTTTCCAGCATTTTTGCATATTTGAACCCTTTCCAGCAGTGACTGTATGATTTTGAGATCCATCTTTTCACACTGAGGACAATTGATGGACTCAAACACAACTATTAAAAAAGGTTCAAACATTCACTGATGCTCCAGAAGGAAACACATGCATTAAGAGCCGGGGGGTGAAAACTTTTGAACAGGAAGAAGATTTCCAACTTTTTTCTTTTGTTGAAATATATATTTTTTTCCATTTATTACTGCCCTTCGGAAGCAACAGAAGATACTTGCATGTTTCCCGGAAGACAAATTAAGTACAATTTACCTTGATCTTCAAATTCAAAAAGTGTTCTCCCTTCCGGCTCTTAATGCATCGTGTCAAAACCTTTTTTAATAGTTGTGTTTGAGTCCATCAATTGTCCTCAGTGTGAAAAGATGGATCTCAAAATCATACAGTCACTGCTGGAAAGGGTTCAAATATGCAAAAATGCTGGAAAACTGCAGAATCTACAGAACGTGGAGGATTTGTCTGAAGAACAGTGCTCAGTTCAACTGTTCAGAACAAACAAGGGACTCATGAACAACCAACACAAAACAAAAGAACAGTCGTGGATCATCCAGGTAACCTCACACAGTATTAAGAACCAAGGGTTCCCAAACTTTTGAAGGGGGTTATTTGAATAATTGCAGCTATTTTTTTGTCTTGTGGACTATATGTAAACATATTTTATGTAAAATATCTTACTCAGGACAGTACTAAATAAAAAATAACATGCATTTTGTATGATCTCTCTTATTTTGTTAAAATTATTCACATTTTCACAGATTCTACAAGGGGTTCCCAAACTTTCGCATGCCACTGTATATAAACTATAAATGAAGTCTATTATACCAAGTCAAAATATTAAAATAGTAATTTAAATAAGGGAATGAAAAGTTGTCAAAATGCCGCCAACATTTGTAGGTGTCGTCCGTTTGTGGCATGGGATCTGGCCCTATTCTAAAAGGCACACACAAAAAAAGCAAAATTCTGTTATTATTTACTCACTCTCATGTCCTTCCAAACCTGTATGACTTTCTTTTTCCAGTAGTATAATCATGTACCTGAGGTCGCAGGTTCAGGACTGAATTTAAAACCAGAATATAAGGGCTTAATAAAAAACAAAACAACAACCACTTAGGGATAGGGGTTGTTTATGATATATCAACTAAATCTAAATAATAAATACAGTACATCATCATTCCTGAAAATTAATAATAAAGTTCAACAAGAAGAGGAGCTTGCACACATAATAGCAGCAGTAGATGTCTTAGGTTATATTAAATACTTTATTTAGAGGCCAAAAAGGTGCAAAATTGTGCTCAGTGCACAAAACATTGTTTTGTGCACTGAAAGACAAAACATTGTTTGATTCACTTCATCATCAGACAATATCCTAATTCTATTTATCGAAGTTAAGTTTTTACCTTTATTAGGCTACATCTAATACAGTAAACTCAAAATGTCAATTTAAAAGTAAATATAGGCTACATCAATAGCATAAACACAATCAATAGCATATAAATAAATAATACAAATACAGAACTGCGTATAGTGCTATGAAATATAAACAGCTATTACATACAAAAACCATGGTCCTGGAAATGCAGACCTGAAACTGCCTCCTGCAGGATCTTTCATACAGAACTCATTTATAACTAGCACATCTTATAGTAGCAATTTAGACCTCTTTCTCTGATGAACAGTTGTAAAAAGGATGTTGGTAACCAAACAACTTTGATTACTATTGACTTACATTGAAGGCCTATGGGCAATTATTTTTTTTAATAATAATTATAATAGTAAAATAAAATAACAATTTGAAAAATGCATACTAGGGGTTCTTCCCATTTTCTTATTTTCATAGCATTTTAGCTCCCTTAGGCTGATGATACATGGGATAAGTTTTTGAGCAATGTTGCTTGGACACTTTCCCATTAAGAAAGGGTAACCAATTTCTATCTGGATACTTTAGATTGGTTGTGGGTCCTGTGTTGCCCGTTGACAACAACATTGCTCAAAAAGTTGCCCCTTGTATCATCACCTTCGAGGGAAAGATGTAAGGAAAGGAGGAATAGAAGGAAAACTTGTTTGTAGCCTATATTGGAATATTCTTGATCACTCAAGCGTCACTTCAAAGCTTCATCATCTGTTATGTTATATTAAGGGGACATTTATTTATTAATAATAATGATTGTGTTAAAGCAGCTTCACAGAAAGAAAAAAAACAGGAAACGGAATCAATTTTGGAAACTCGACTATAGAGACTATTCAGATTCTGACTCGAATCATCAGCTTGTTAGTAGAAGCTCCATGACTTAAAATGGACACATCAAAATGCAGTTATTTTATGCCATTTTTGCACCCATAAAGAGCGCTGGGCGAAGGGGATAAAGTGAAGTTCCAAATAAAAGTGAGCAAATTAACACTTTTATAAGGGCCCTCCCACAAGGCCATACATGTAATGGTCACTTCAAAAAAGTAATTTTATCACTGATGAGCATGTCGTCCTCATGATTCATTTTAAAACTATGGCTACACTTTAGAACAGGGAACACATTCACTATTAATTAGGAGATTTTCAAACTAAATTGCTGCTCATTAGTAGTTAGTGAGGTGGTTAAGTTTAGGTATAGATTAAAGGATGTAGAATATGGTCATGCAGAATAAGGCATTAATAAGTGTTTTATAAGTACTAATAAACAACCGAAATGCTAGTAATAAGCATGCTAATAAGCAACCATTTAATAGTGAGAATTGAACCTTAAAATAAAGTGTTACCAAAACTATATAGCTATGCAGTAATTATTAAAACCTCTAATGCACCTAATGACTTTTGGCTAAATAGATTTAAATAAATTATGTATTTGTATGAGGAAATAAAGTTTTTTCAACTGAGACACAAAGGCAATATTTAAAAACTTTATTGCAAAATATTTATTTGCAACAACATTAACAGAAATAAGAAATTCCTGGCCTAAGGAATTGACACTGCACTATACTCATAATGACATTCTAACGGGTGAGAGAACTAAACGATGTGGTCAACACATCACATAATGAGACAATTGCCGCCGCCTCTCAAGAGTTCCAACTTCATGGGCTCTGACTTTTGGAGTGAGTAGGGTATACTAACTAATGCTCACTTCTGATTGGAATTGATCCAAAATGTGTACTGTCAGGGGTACTCCAGGACCATGGCTGGGATACAATATGCAAAGTGTAACCTAAAAAGTGACAAATTGTCATTTAAAATATTTCTATATTAATATAACATTTACAATGTACAGTCTTTATAGTAAATGTTGACAATAAATATCTAAAATGAGCTACTGTGTGTACAAATCATTGTCTGTTCAGTTTAGTCAGTCCATATAAATAATTTTAAAAGTAATAGAGCCTATAAGTAAATCCACTAATAATGTGTGTAGATTACCATGTTATAGTTTAACTGGAGGACAGGTGAAATGTCTTCAGAATGTATTATTTCATTTAACCACTCATTTCATTACAATAAAAATATCTTTCACATTCAAGATACAAATATAAACCAGAAGAACACCATTAGCCATATTTTAAGTTTGTAACAGGACTCGGTAAAGACTGGTATGAAATGGTCCTGTGATGTGTCCCAGGAGGACATTTAATGAATTACACTCTTTATCTTTTACAAGTAACCACACATTTGTCTACTACTTACATTTCATTTAATTTTCCTACCACTTAATGGGAAATCAGACCTCTGAAAATAATTATATCTAGCAAGCCATTATTTATTTATGCAAGAGATAAAAGCACTTGTGCAGAGATTGCTTTAATGGTTGTTACCCAACCATTTGCACTGATCTTTATTGGTCAGAGAGAATAACTGACTCCAACATTTTTAACAAAGCAACAGAGATATATTCTATCTATATATATAAATATATATAGAAAGGCACATTTTTGGCAAAATACACTTGCTGGATGAACAAATGCCTAAGTCCTGAAAGCAATAAATTTAGGGAAAAAACAAATAAACAGTGGTAAACCTTTAAAAGCTTTGACCTATGGCACCAGTTTGGTTTAGGACAAAACTCAGTCACAGTACAAAACACTTGTGTGTCTCTTCCTAATAAAAAATGATTACACCACTGGCAGAACACAACAGCATCAAAATTCACCATTTATAATATATTCATAAATATGCAATAATAGAGAAATAGATCCATACTAATGCCTGTTTGGTCCAAAGAACAGTAGTCAGCTAAAGTACAGTGTTAATCCAGATACATACTGCGAAAAAGACACACTACCCCAAAACCTTCTACTGTCTCACTAAGAGACCCCTGAGCATGCTGTTACTGTTTGGCACATTTTTTCTTTCTTTTTTGCTTACCATTTCAAGAAATATTAAAATGATTTTTTAAGCTAAAATGATGATGGCATTGCCCAGCTGACATTGCCATGGCATTAAAAAGCACAGTTTAAACATTTAAGTCTGATAACACAGCAATTTCAGTAATAAGCCTTTAACAAACATTAGATACTTTTTAACAGATCAGTGTTTTATGTACACTCTAAAAAATGCTGGGTTAAATACAACCCAGTGCTGGGTAAAATATGGACAAACTCAGCGATTGGGTTGTTTTGACCCAGCGGTTGGGTTACTGCCCAGAAGGTTGGGTTAAACATTTAACCCGACTGTTGGTTGAAAACAACCCAGTCGCTGCAGCAAACAACCCAGCATTTTTTAGAGTGTACGTTCAAATGTGAATGTCTATGAAAATATATTAAAACTTGATTTCTATTTCAACGTACATTAACCTGTTCTGTTAACATTGCAGATCTATGATCTGTAATATCTTATTTTTGTTATTAATGAACAATATTCTGTATGTCATAAAATCTTAATTTATCTATTTTTCCAGGTTTCTAGAGGTACTTGCTGAAAGGCAAAGATTGCAATGGTAGCTGTCTCTAAGTGAAACTGAACAGTAAACCTGAACTGAAACTTCAAATTACTCAAAATTCTCATCAGTGCAGCGCAGTGTAGGGCACAATAAGGGCATTAACTAAGTGCGATGGCTAGAATTTTAAGGAACATTAAAGCTATAAGACTTATCTGTGCTATTAATAAAAAAGCAGTAAGCACACTGCACAAAAGAAATCATTACAAACGTTACAAGAGCACGCTGAATCAGAGCTCAACACTATAATCTAGAGCAGCTGAACAGCAGATGAACTTGAGTTGTGTCACTGAAAATTCCAGTTTTGATGAGTCTAGAGTGGCAGCTAAACAAGGCCTTACATATGTACATATCCATTTAAAGAACAGTAGTCTAACCACCCCAGGCATGGGGCATATGTCCCAGAGATGAGAGAGGGAAAGAAACATGATGTGCAGTTCTTTGGGCAGACAATGGGACAGCAACTTTCCCAATGAATTCAGGAAAAAAATCCAAAGGACCCAAAGATTCATTTAGACAGCTTACTAATGACACGAATGAGAGCTGCATTTTCATCTTTCAGTCTCTGGTTGTCAGCACGCAAATCCACAAGCACCTAGAAGGAGGAGGACAGAGAGTGAGATGAACAGGCCTACATGAAACCTGTATATGCATGGAAATTTGTAGAAAGTTCTGCAGATCTGGCATACCCATCATACACAATGTTCTACACAACTCGTACCTCTTACATGTTATGCTAATTGTGTTTTCAGCTATCAAAAGAGTGTAGTAATCACAGCTGTGTTTAACTAATTTAACCGTGTTTAAATCTATTCTGAAAATCTAAACAGTTCTAAATACTGTAAAGCTCAAGCTCTTACTTTGAGTTCATCTTCTAACTCAGACGCTCTCCGCTGAAGAAGTTTATTTTCCTAAATAAGGAATAGAGCAGAATTAACAACAAAACAAAACAAAAAAACACTTTACAATATAGGGTTCAATTTGTTAACATGTGTGCATTAGGTGAAATAACATTTATTAATCTAGGTTATATTACAGGGCTGTTGAATGCTTGTTTCTGATTGTCTGACGAACGTTCTACGGTGTGCAGTTATTTTTCAGGGAGGTCTTAACCGCATTGCAGTTCAATATCACTTCGCCAAATGATTTCAGTTATTTCAAAACACCAGAATACGAAGGCAAAATAACCAAAAACCACAAAGACATTGACCAAGCAATTAAATAACAGAATAAAAAAAATGACAAACTAGTTACATATTTTCTCAAAATTCATTATTAACTTTCAGTTTTGCTATTAGTAGGCAATGTTGTTGAGACGATACTGTTCAAAGACACCTCCGTTATTAAAATGCCGTTTTTAAATTAGCAACAGGTGCTTGAGATGAAATGCATAAGAAATTGGTCCTACATACAAGAGCGTTTTATCTATAAAATCTGACAAAGACTATCTGACATAATGCACTATGCATTATTTTCTAATAATTCAATGGTCCTTCATCAATAATGTTAATTTTAGCATGTACCAATAAATTTTTAACATTTAAATGAACAAATTTAATTAATTAAAACAATCGTTGATTATTGTTAGAACATGATACCAGTGCATTAACTAAGGTAAACAAATTGCAGCATTGTTACCACTAAAACACCCAAGACACCTGAACCATGATACGGCATGAAAATGTGGTAACTTACAAATTTCTCCAGCTCTAGCAGGGCAGGTCTGTCTGATCCATTCTCTTGATTCTGTGTACATACAAACAAATACAACTATATATATAAATAAATCTAACTCACTTTAATGGTTCAACATTTCTTTCCTATCCCAAGGTATCAGGACAAGAAAACAACACTTCTCACCTGTTTGAGTTTCTCCAGCTGAACTTTACTCTCATTTAACTGCAGTTGAGTTTCTTGAAGCTTCTCTTTTAGATCTCCATTCTTTTGCAACACCTGCAGATACAACTGAGAGAACACATAACATAGTGTGAACCAGCTCCTATATTGCTCATTAGTTTCTGAATGTTCAATGTTTAAAAAAAAAAAAATCATTACCTTTCTATAATCCAGAGAGGAGTGTCTGGAATCGTCTAACTGAGGATCACTACAAAAACAAACAATACTCTTAAAAATAACATTACAGAAGTCTCAATATTACTCTCTCCACATGAGCTTATTAAAAGCTTATTTAAAACTGTGCACTAATTAATCCTGTGGTTAGGGATAGGCAAACGTTAATGCATCCACATCTACGAAGAAAGACATCACAGAACAAAAAACACAAGCCACTGTGCTACGTAATCAGTACACACTAAGTACATTTAGGATATACCTCTTGAACAAAGCTGCACACCAGGTGATGTACAAAACTAGTGATCGACCGATATTGATTTTTTTAGAACCGATACCGATAATTTGTTTGTTTGTGCCCGATAACCGATATGCAGAACCGATATTTATTTACTGTTATACTTGTGTTTTTGACACAATGATTACAACACCACTGAACTGAACAAACCATTTTATTTATAACAATCACTCCCTCCTTGCATAGAAAACAAAACAAATCTTATTTATACACCAATAAATAGAGGGGTCTGAGAGTACAAAAAATAAAAAAGTGCACTGTTACTAAACAGTTTTTGTTTAAAAATAAAATCTTCGATGAGGTAAAAAAAAACAAACAGGTAAAATAAATAAAGCACATAAAAGTAATTCTCACCAATTAAAAAATAAAAACTTGTGGCGGCAGGTGACGTCACGTTAATTTGCATATTCATGAAGTCATTGCGTCAAGTTTGCGTTCAGAGGAGTTTTGGCACTTAAGATCTGTTCTAAATGTCACATACTGTAATTAATACAACAATGCCAATAAAGCTGTTCACATTATACTTTCTGTTGTCATACATAAAACAAGTATAAATAGTAAACAGGAACCATTAATTTTACATGTTAACCAGGAATCACTCTCACTATACTCCTTAAATCCTGATTTATAATCGCAACATCGTCTGATAAAATCAATATACATCTAACTCCTTAAATCCTGATTTATAATCGCAACATCGTCTGATAAAATCAATATACATCTAACTTACACTAAAAAGCGACTATATGCGGTGGTTTTGGCTATATTACTGTTTTGTCTCATTCAGCGCACTGTCTGCGTCTGAGTAACAAGCTATGCGCATATTAACAGACGAATTATGTTCATATTTAAAAGTCCAAACAGTCAGTAAGCGACAGGTGCTTGGAAACGCTGTTTTGTAAATGATTTACTGACGATTTTGCTGGGTTACGGCCAACTGAATGTGCTGCTTCACTGCCGCTCACTGCACAGAATAGATGCAGAGAGAGTCGACACTGCGCCGGGAGAGACAGATCTCGCACTCGCGGGGCAGTAACGTTACTGGAGACAAATTCCAATTGAACGATAGCTAAGGTTTTTTCAAAAAAAGTCGCTAGGTTTGTCAGTATGTACCTGTTGTGGGGAAAAAGCCGCCAAAAGGGTCTGAAAGTTGCTAAATACTGAAAGTCGCGCTCTTGTGTGTGAGAGGCGGGAGCTGATGGCAGCGGGCGGTGGATATTGTTGCAGCCCACCACAAATAAAGAGAGAGAGCTTGTCTGTGGGAGTGTGGACAGTTCTTGATCACACAGAACGAGTAGTGCGAAACGCGTCGGGCGCGGGGAGATTTTCAACTAGTTAATCGATCGCGGATGGTTTCATTATCTCGGGCGGATAAAAAAAAAAAAAAGTGTAAGATAATAATAGTAATAAAAACAAAAATGTGTCACCAAATATACTTGGGCGGCCGTTAATATACCTGGGCGGCTCGCCCAGGTAAAGTCTATGTGTGGGAAACACTGGAGTTGTGTTTACTAGGATGTTTATTAGGGAATTGATGGTTATATAGTAAATGTTTATATAATTACGGTGTTTTAATCGTGAATATTTTTAAAAGTTACATGCGGTGGCCGTGCTGTAGCATTTCCTGAGCATCAACCCACTGAGTGAACAGCGATATGAAGCGGATTCACGAGACTAATGATGAGCAAATATACAACAGAGAGAGAATTTAATTCAGCGCTTTTACTTCCAACTTGCGCTCATTCATGGCTGTATTATTTAATTCATGCAAAGTTACATCTTTATTGGGACAGGACTTGACGGATTATCTTACGTGACTCGTCTATTTCTTAGAGCCAAGCTGCATAAACTACATATCAAGCATATGTATCACATCTAATTTGTGCATTAATGGCTGTTATGTTAAATAAAATTTACTAATTACAGCAAAGCAAGTAATACTTTAACTGTGCACGCCGTTGTCTCGTCTCCCCTCAGATGCGCTGTAATGGCGATCATGCGTGCAATTCTTAAAACACCCACAAGATGGCGGCGTTTATCGGAAAATCCGATATTACAAAACCGATATCCGATTATGGTAAAATGCTTAAATATCGGGAAAAATATCGGTAAATTGATATATCGGTCGATCTCTATACAAAACCTTAATAAAACACACACAAACCTTGTTCTGTTGTCTTGTTCAGCATCTTCATTTGCATCCATATCATCCATCTGAATAAAAGTAACATTAATTGTCAATAGCTGTCCATGTCAATAAGTCAGTCATTTAAAATTCCTGAATTATGTCATTTCTGGCACCAAATTCTACTGGCACCAAACACAACTGCAAAAATAATTAGAAATTAGAGGTGTAAAAAATGTCTCATTGTACAAAAAAATTCAGCCTAGCAACAAAAATACTGCAACAAGAATACAAAAATTGAATGACCACTGAATGCTATGATTGACAAATTAGAACCAACAACAATGTCATAAAATGGCATTAATATAATTTCCCTACATATTTTAATTGTCGGTTCATTGAATTTTTCATAACAATGTGCAAATCTATGATGCATATTCAATAGTCCACTACAAAAAAATAACATTTCTAATAGTGCGAATGTATGACTTGATTCATTATTTTGTCATTATTTGACTATAGTGCAAACTGTCTCTAGAATTACATTAATGCCTTTTTTGGAAACAGTTATGAATTGTTTTAAAATACTCATTCAGAAATCATTCAGAAATTGAATCATGACCCAATTTCATGATGCATCACAATCGTAAGATTAAAGAATCAAAAAGTCACAACAAATATTTACACCCCTATTAAATATGAATGAAAAAAAAAAGGTTTTTTTTACTAATTTGGTTTATTTATAGGTAGATTTTTCCAAAGTACTGACTGATGAATATTTTAAAGACATGTGTCAAGGAAATACTGTAAAACAAATCATATACCAGTTTTGGGACAACCAAGTCATTATAGTGTTAAAGTGTACATTATTGTACTGTTTGTGTTTGCATATGAATGATGCTAAATTCATTATCATAAAATAATGAAATACTGCGGAAACCTGGTTGTGGGCAACATTTGCTTAAAATGAAAATTCATGTGCATCATCATCCTTTTTTATTCTTTGTAATATACAGGTGAGAAGCAGCAAGTGTACTTCAAAAAGTCTATTTATATTGAAAACGCTCAGTGTGAACGAAAATGGCCTGGGTTTTTTATGAATGCTTGTAGCTCACCTCTCCAGCCAGCTGAACCATACCAGTTGAGCGTCTCTCTTTCCTCCCTTTCCTGCGATCTCTCACTCCTAGTCTCGTCTCTGCATCTCCCAATTCCTTCACTGGCTCTGTGTCTAGTGCAGTGAGAAAACTCTCAATATCTATACAGAATTCACACTGAATCAAAAACATCAAAGAATAATTACTGTCACCTGAAATAGAAGTATTAACTCCAGGTGCTTCAGACACACTGGATGGTAATGAGACTCACCTCTCTCAGCTGGTGTTATTGTGATGTTGGGGCTCACAGGCAGAACACTGCTCACAGGCAGGTGCTGAGGTTCATTGCTCTTAACAATAATCCGTTCTGCTTCCTTAAGATCTGTCAGTGTTACTCCCTGACAATCAAAATTCCAAAAATGATTTAATAATTTAATAATATTATTTTAATAATAATGATGATTTTTTGGCACATTATTAACATGTTGTTAACAAAATATTAAGCCAAACTACTCAATATGGTTTTCTTTTCTTTTAATGAGTTTCATTCATTATATTAGTTTTATTCAGGGTTGTGAATACACACCTGTGTTGATCGTCGTGACTGCCGCATGAGACGCGAGCGAGCTTTCCTCTGAAACTCTGACTCCTCGTCTCTCACTGGAGCCTGAAACCTGTAAAATACAATTTTATCACTATTCACAAACAGATCTTAAATCCAGTTTCTAAAATGGATAGTTCCGGTCGTTAATTATGACTGTTTGAGTCCTTAAAATTTCTGAATTATGTAATTTCTTTACTACTACTGGCACCAAACACAACTGCAGAAATAATTAGATATTAGAGGTGTAAAAATGTTCTCATTGAACAAAAAAATTCAGCCTAGCAGTAAAACAAATGCTGCAACAGTAATACAAAAACAATGCCATGATTGACAGATCAGAGAATAACAATGTAATAAATGGCATTAATATATAGTTAGTTAATGACTGTTTGAGGCATGTTACTCTCAAAACATACACCTGTGACTTCATAACATTAGTATTACTGCACTAAAGAAACTGTTTTGAAATGTCAGATTTCATTGTAGCCGTAGTTTACAGTGAATTTATCCAGCTAAGGGGGTTTAGGCGCTCCGCTCTGTGACTAGTGAGTAGGCTTCTTGGCTTATTGCTTTAAACAGTAACATTTATTTACATATTACTTTACATACTGTTTAGTAATTTACATACTGACTTAGTGAAGATATTTAAATTCAAAATGATGTTGAAATATTCTCAATACAAACTTCAATACCAAAAGACAGTAAAAATGCTTCTAAACACTCCTTTATAAGTTTACCTGCTGTAGAGATTTAATTAATACAGTTTTAATTATAAAACTACCATTGAATAATAAACTAAAACTATGTTCTATGTAGTTCATTCGCCAGGTGTTTGAGTTAGAGTAAGTATAAGTTTAGCAGATATTTTTTCACTCGTTTGGAATTATTCAGCCTTTAAAAACATGTCTAAGTCTAACGAATAAACAAAAACAAATTACTTGCCAATGGCGATTCTATTGCCAAGGCATCCGTAGAGGGTACTTATATTTTTTCATTAATTTTTATTTTAGTATTAAAATGTCTTGACTTGGTAATACTGCTACGTTATGCCATCACTAACACTTCCTAATCATGAACAATTTTCACTTCAAATATAACATAAGATTTGTACAGCAGTTACATAAAATCAATAAAAGTGCAATTGTAGAGCATTTAATTCTTTGGATCAAACCATCTTACTTCCTTCCATCACTAGAGGCGTTACTGGGGCTCTCAGCAGGTGACTCTCTTCTTTGAGGGGTGGGCTGCACAACTGCTGTGCGACTCGCTCTGTCCTGATCATTCACCTTGACTTCTTTATCCTCAATACTCTGAAGAACACAAACACACAGTGATTATGCGCAAGAAGAGAGATTCTGACATTAAGAGCTGAGACAGAGGAGTGTGTGTCTGACCCCTGAAGAGGGAACAATGCTCTCTGGTGTCGACACTGTTGAACTTTCTAGAACAGAGAACAAAACAAACATCATCAAACAGACTGTACTCATGTACAAGTATGTTTCATGTATGTGAATATTTTGAATGCTGCTGTATGAGAGAGAGAGAGACAAACCTGGGCTGCTTTCGCTCTCATCGTTGAGTCCTAGGCCTCCTGAGACCCCTCGTTCTTTAGACTGGTCCTGTACATTTATTTTGTCCCTGCTGCTCATTCGGCACACAGAGCTCCTTAGAGAAAGAGAGGTATGAGTGAAGATGTTTGTGACTGCAAAGACTGAAAGACTAATCATCTTTCTCACCTGTGTTTCTTGTTTGCAGTGTTGGCATTTGAGATCTGTGAATTTTGTTGATCAATAAGTGCCTGTTCAGTCCTCCACTAAAATAAACAGATGCAAAAATTAATATAATCATCATACTTTATTTAGAATGGATCTAAATAGCCCAGATTTAATTATTGTTCTGATTAATAGTTTAAACGATATAGTAATGAGTTCACTGAGGTACAAAAACATGTAAACAACAAATAAACAGCCTGAACATTGCTCATTAAATAAAATTACAGTTGTCGATAGATTAACTAATAGGTTAAAATGCAGTTGGTTTTTAAGGACAGAATATATATATATATATATATATATATATATATATATATATATATATATATATATATATATATATATATATATATATATATATATATATATATATATATATATATATATATATATATATGTAAGGGATAATCAACGGCTAGCCGTGCATTAAAGGATTTTAAATGAGATTAACGCAGGGGCAGGGCTAGGGTTGACCACCCCATTCACAACTGCAACCTCTGTCTCTTTTTTCTTGAAAAGGATTGCGTTTATTTAGATGCAGAACGTCTATGACCACATCAAACGGGAGACGTTTCAGACACGTGCATAACGTCGCCTCCACGTCAATCAGCCTTCAGGCGCGAGTCAAACAAGCGCATAAAAGATACTGTGCTCGTAGCACGCGCTCTTCAAATACACGCACAAAGGTGCCGGCGCGCGCTGCAGCCTGTATCATTTCATATTAAACAGCGAAAGAAACTACGTGCATGCAATTTCCTAGTTATGCCGTCAGTTAAGGCACAAAGTTACCAAAAAGGTGATTAAAGCTGCCTTAAATCTGTGTGCATGCATGCAATATGATATATATGCGTCACATTTAAGAACATGTCTCTGAAATGGTTTTCAAAACTTTCCTGAGGCACCCCAGCACTGTCTCCCTCATCTAAAACACCCGATTCAACTCGTCCGCTCATTAGTAGAGACTCATTAGTTGAGACTGGGTCAGAAAAGGTAAAGAGAGTTGTGAGAAAATAAGATGCATGTCAGATCCGCGTCACTTTCAGCAGCAGCAGCTTTTAAAACAATAGCAGGCAAATAAGCTAATAACCAGCTGCTGTGATGTCTATTAATCCAAGAACAAAAGAAAAAGGTTTAAGGGGTTTATCTATATTTAATTTAGAATTTAGTGTTTGGTTACTATTCATTTTCTGTATATTTCTGCTGAACGGCACAGGTAGCTAAATATGTCATTTATTATAATGGGTTCGTGTCAAGATTGTTTTAAGTTCACTTAAATTAGAAGTTAAGTCTAATAAATGTTAAAATTGATAGCTGTCAATTATACTGTAATGCTGAATGGCTACAGTCAATGGTTAAATATTAAGGGGAAAAAACAATTGTATGGAGACATCAGTAGTATTGATATCAGTGATGCTGGCCTTCAATCATAAAAAAGATGCCATTAAAGAAATATTAAAAATATATTGTCTTTGTTATTTGTACATTGTACATTTGAAGACTTAATGTGAAATTATAGCAATATAAATGTATATTTAAAAACTTTAATGTTAGGTGGGATTAATCACGCTTAATTTGAGAAAAATGTGCGATTAATTAGTTGTTTTTTTATCGATTGACAGCACTAATATATATATATATATACACACATCTTTAATAAGTATTCAGTTTCCATGTGCACTCAGGAACAAAGGTACATGTCACTCGGGTGGTACCCTACAGAAAAAAGCTACAAGGCAGATCTTTGTACCTTAGTTACACCTAAATTGTTCATATTAGTATCTAAAAGGTACATATTATTGTTTTAAAAGCAAATATTAGCACATAAAATTTACATATTGGTACCCTATTGAAAGGGTACCTCCACAGTGTCAGTTTCCCAGATAACACAAGTATGTCTCTAAGATGTCTGCTTGATCTGGGAAACATCTGTGGTGTAAATACATCTGATAAACTTCAAACAGACATCTCCATAATGTATGTCTGCTATCAGGGTTTGTCTTGTTTCTGAGAGTGTGTATTTATAGGTTAAAGGCCTTAAATATTAAATTAGCTTCATGTTATCAAATTTAGCAAACAATTACAGATAATAGAGTACTGAATGGATGGATTTTTGTAGGCCAAAACCCAGAATCAAGTTGGCATTTTAGCACTTCCATTTTCATCATCCTGAAGTCAATGTTTTTTTTGTTAAATGCCTGAAATAAGATATGTGGTTAACACAAGCACAATATATAAGTTTAATTCTATGACATTAAAACATCGGTAATACCCCCTTGTGATTTTTTTTTTTACTTATCTTGAAAAAGGCTATTGCTAACAAGAGGCTAAATGGGACTACAGAGGTTGTCGGGTGAGAGCATGTTAAACGTCATAACACCAAGAACATGAAAAGTCATCTACTCACTAGTCTACTTTTCACAGCCTCATTGTGTTATTAATCACACTCAGATATTTTTTTTTTTTTCAATACAGACTGAAGAGGAGTTCCAGGAAGCTTGGTTACGTTGAAGTCTGTGGTGTAGTTATAGCCTTTGTTTAGCATTTGTAAATACCAAAATACACAGCCTTCTGACAACTGTATTTAGGCTACAAAATTTGCAAAACTTATGTTCATTTGAGAGGAATATTATGAACATGATGTTCATGATGAACACAATTTCTATGAATCATACATTGTTTTGGTCATAGAGCAGATTTTCGACAATGATCCAAAAGCCAAAATCCTATTTTGGTTTTTGTCAAGGGAACCAGGGTGACGGTAACTTCCTGGTTGGCCTACAAAAATACATAATTTCTGCAGCACTCTATTCAAAATGCTTTCTTGCCCATGTAAATGACACAAATATAATTACAGCATTTCATGATGGCCTGGGAGACCAATGTGAGTGAATATTGACTAATCCTGTAGAATATACACATATATATATATATATATATATATATATATATATATATATATATATATATATATATATATATATATATATATATATATATATATATATATATATATATATACATATACATATATATATATATATATATATATATACATATATATACATATATATACATATATATATATATATATACATATACATATACATATACATATATATATATATATATATATATATATACACACATACACACATACATAGGTGCATCTCAAAAATTAGAATTCGGGGTCGACCGATATGCGTTTTTCAGGGCCGATGCCGATACCGATTATTACAGACCAACTAGACCGATAACCGATATTTTGAACCGATATATGTCTGGTGTAAAAATTACAATTAATGTCAAAATTTAGAATAACGAGGGCTCTGACAAAAACTGCATTCCCTGGTGTTGGTTGCACTTCTTACTCTTGTCTTCCTCCATGCATCCATCTACAATACGGGTAATATAAAGAGAGATTTAAAAGTGGGGCCACTGTAGGGCTGCACAATATATTGCATGCGATTGTCATGTGCATCTCTTCAGTAAAGCCGGTTCTGTGATTAGTATTAAATCTCCATCACCTGCTTTCCAACCCAGTAGATGGAGCGGAAGTTAATACACAGAGCCGTAGTTCACTGACAAGCTACGCAATTCGTGCTCATAATCACAGATGAATCGCCTTCGATAATGAATGTGATGTTGGGTAGCTTGTCAGTGAACTACAGCTCTGTGTATTAAATGCCACTCCATCTGAAAGCAGGTGATGGAGATTTACTGCTAATCACAGAACCGGCTTTACTGACGAGATGCACATGACTATCGCATGGAATATATCGTGCAGCCCTAGGCCACTGTATGCTTCATGATTAAACCTATGTATACTGTACTACAGCTAAACAGCTTGGGGAAATGTAAGTATTTGGCTTCAATAATTTACATGTTGGAAATGTATGTGTAATAGCATAACCTCTCATAATTCTTCATGAATTATTTTCTGATGATTAAATCATAACCTACAAGAGGTGACTATTCAATTCATCATCTTGCACATCAATTGATTAACTTAAAAAGCACAATGTATATAATAAGTGTAAATAATTTAATTGTCTTCATAGCTCCATTGTAGAAGTTAAGAAGACCGCAACTATTTTAATGAAACTATAACACTAATAGCCTGTTATAGGCACACTTGGTTCAATAGCCTATATCTTAATCTTGGCCTATGTGACAGTATCTTAGTCTTGGCCTATGTGACAGTAATTTCTATTAGTTTTAATTTACAGTGCAGTGCAAATGAAGGCATAAAATATTAATTTCATTTATCTTTTAATCAAATGAGAGTTAAACTATTTTTGGCAAACAAATGGGTTTACTATTAAAATTAAAACATGGAAGAAATAGCATATTGTGTGATTATTCTTTTAAACAAAGTAGTAATAATTGTTGTAGTAGTATTACTAGATAAACCAAACTTTTATTTTGACGGGTTGCCATGAGGACCTCTTAAGTTTCTGTAGCCTATGTATGATATGATGATCGTTTTACTCAAATGAAACGGTCAAATGCTCATGAAGTAACTCGCAGAGCAGTTCTGGGGATGTTGTTCATGTATTTATGTCCTCATTTAGTGAGACGGCAGATGCTGAAAACACTGCGAGCAGTCGCACTTCTCTGTGTGTGTGTGTGTGTGTGTGTGTGTGTGTGTGTGTGTGTGTGTGTGTGTGTGTAGTAAAAACCGCGCGTCTGTGCCATTCACATTTACAGAGACACGCAGAGCATGCAGAATTCATATTTAAATAGTCTTTTTGCGGCTTAATGTTTACAGATACTAGTCCATAGCGCAAGTCGATTTAAGTGTACTGACCTACTTTTGATTAATTCATCCAAACTTTGACTAATTCCGTGACTCCGCGTTATACAGTAAATTCCATTTATATGACTGGATTCCGCGATTCCATCCGGGTTTTCCCCATCGCGGAAACCATAAGTAGATAATATTGAGGTGTTTTGCAACTTCAGTGTAGTGGATTGTGATTTATTGCAACTTGAGCAACGTCTGCTGCTGCCTTTGAGAGACAACTGATGCGTGATCACTGAAACAAGCAGCTCCAGTTAGCAAGCGCTTTCGGTGTGAGAGTGCCTTAATCTTCCACGCTGATTGGTTGGACTTGTGACTCCCAACAAATCAGATGCGCGTGGGCAGAGACTGCTCTAGCCCACAGAGTGGTGAGTTCCGACAGGCTGCGTCATTGCCAAATAGCCGTTTCAAAATTAAATTATTTTATCGGCACATCGATTTTGAAAATGGCCGATACCGATTATCATAAAAATGCTTAATATCGACGGCGATAATCGGCCAGACCCATAATCGGTCGACCCCTAATCAGAATATCGTGAAAGAGTTCAATTTTTGTAACTTATTTCAAAAAGTAAAACTTTCATATGTTGTAGATTCATTACATGTAAAGTAAAACATTTCAAAAGTATTTTTTTTGTTTTAATTTTGATGATTAGAGCTTACAGCTCATGAAAGTCAAAAACCCAGTATCTCAAAATATTAGAATATTTCCTAAGATTAATCAAAAAAAGGATTTGCAAAACAGAAAAGTTCAAGTTTTTAAAGTATGTTCATTTATGGAGTCAATGCTTGGTCGGGGCTCCTGCAGCACAAACTCCAGCATCAGTGAGGTGTGGCATGGAAGCGATCAGTCTGTGGCACTGCTGAGGCACTATTGAGCCTTCAGCTCGTCTGGATTGTTGGATCAACTGTTTCTCATCTTTCTCTTGAAAATAGCCCAGATTCCATATGGGGTTCAGGTCAGGCATGTTGGCTGGCCAATCAAGCACAGTAATATCATGGTCAGCAAAGCACTTGGAAGTGGTTTTGGCACTAATACCCCCTTTCCACCAGCAGGAACCAGGTGCTAGTTCAGAGCCAGTGCTACTGCCAGTTCTTAGTTGGTTCGACTCGCGAGCCCTTTAAGATCCGGTTGCTTTTCCACAGGCTAGAGAGCCACCACAGAGCCAGGACTTACGTCACTGAATACGTTTCATGTTTCGTTTCACTAGCGCGGCAGCGCCAAACACAACAGACTTGTTCGAGGTGCATCGCGCCATGCAGATCGATCGGCACACAACACACTAAAGCACCGCGAGAGCGATCCAAAAGCATAAAGAGCTGCCAGCTTTCCAGTCGCTCCCGCAGCACCCCGATGCCTCGCACCGAACGGTCCGCGTAGCGCCGATCCAACCCGAACAAGCCTAAACAAACTATCAACAATGGCGGACGTTGTGTTGTTATTGACGTTAATGGCTTTGCGAATCTACATCGGCATCCAAACACGGCGAATCCAACGTGTCCGTGTTTAGCTGCTATTTCAAATATGGCGGTCCACAGTTTCTTTCGTCTTGTTGTTCACGGTAACCCCGCCCCCAGCCCCTGTCGCAAGCGGTTCTTCCTTCTAGCCCAGCAATGTTTTGGTGCTACTTACGAACCGCTTTAACTGGTTCGGAGCTGGTGCTTTGGGTGTCGAAAGACAAAGAACCGGTTTGAAACTAGGCTCTGGCTCCGAACCAGCACTGGAACTGCCTTGGTGGAAAAGGGGTATGTGAGCAGGTGCTAAAGTCCTGCTGGAAAAGGAAATCAGCATCTCCATAAAGCTTGTCAGCAGATGGAAGCATAAAGTGCTCCAAAATCTCCTGGTAGACAGCTGCATTGACTTTGAACCAACACCAGCAGATGTCACGCAGGCATGTGATCAGCTAGAGACAAAAGGTGTTCGACTTGAAGCAGCGCTGCGCAGAATGATCAGTGTATGACATCACAGCACTGCGAGAGCCATAAGAGAGCAGACGGATCCTTATGCTTTCGAATAGCTCTCACTTTGATGTCATACACTGATCATTCTGCGCAGCGCCGCTTCAAGTCGAACACACCTATTAAAGAAGGAAAATCTGACCACGCCCCAAGTCACGCCCACAAGCCACACCCCCAGCACTTATTATTAAAAATATATTTTAGCACATTAAAAGATATATCTTATATTATAATACACACTATTGTCCTGTAAAAAAATAATATGATAATATAATATATTATAATAAAGTACTATAATATATTAAAGTATATAGAATTGTTATTATTATTAAAGTACCTGCCAAAAGTTTGGAAACATTACAATTATTAATGATTTTGAAATAAATATCTTCTGATTATCAAGGCTGAATTTATTTGATCAGAATCAATCCAGCTTGGATTCTGTGCCTCTCCAGTCGTCCTCCAGACTCCAGACCTTGATTTCCACAAAAAAAAGCTAAATTTACTTTTATCTGAAAAGGAGGACTTTGGACCACTGAGCAACAGTCCAGTTCTTTTTCTCCTTAGCCCAGGTAAGATGCTTCTGACGTTGTTTCTGTTTCAGAAGTGGCAGGACCCTTGTCCTGAAGACGTCGGAGCGTGGTGACTCTTGATGCACTGACTCCAGCTTCAGTTCACACCTTGTGAAGTTCTCCCAAGTGTTTGAATCAGCTTTGCTTGACTGTATTCTCAAGCTTGCGGTCATCCCTGTTGCTTGTGCACCTTTTCCTACCCAATTTCTACCTTCCAGTCAACTTTGCATTTAATATGCTTTGATACAGCACTCTGTGAACAGCAACCCCTTTGGATAAAGACCTTCTGTGACTTCACAGTCAATGACTGTCTTCTGGACCATTGCCAAGTCAGCAGTCTTCCCCATTATTGTGGTTTCAAAGAACAAGAGATATCCGGAATTTATACCATAGGGGTGGTCATTTAATGAATCGCAAATGTAAACATTCTAATATTTTGAGATACTGGATTTTTGACTTTCATGAGCTGTATGTAAACTCTAATAATCAAAAAAAAAAAAAAAACCTTTGGAAATGTTTTACTTTACATGTAATGAATCTAGAATATATGAAAGTTTCACTTTTTATAATAAGTTACAAAAAGAGAAGAACTTTTTCATGATATTCAAATTTTTTGAGATGTACCTGTATATACAGTGGGTACGGAAAGTATTCAGACCCCCTTACATTTTTCACTCTTTGTTATATTGCAGCCATTTGCTAAAATCATTTAAGTTCATTTTTTTTCCTCATTAATGTACACACAGCACCCCATATTGACAGAAAAACACAGAATTGTTGACATTTTTGCAGATTTTTAAAAAAAGAAAAACTGAAATATCACATGGTCCTAAGTATTCAGACCCTTTGCTGTGACACTCATATATTTAACTCAGGTGCTGTCCATTTCTTCTGATCATCCTTGAGATGGTTCTACACCTTCATTTGAGTCCAGCTGTGTTTGATTATACTGATTGGACTTGATTAGGAAAGCCACACACCTGTCTATATAAGACCTTACAGCTCACAGTGCATGTCAGAGCAAATGAGAATCATGAGGTCAAAGGAACTGCCTGAAGAGCTCAGAGACAGAATTGTGGCAAGGCACAGATCTGGCCAAGGTTACAAAAAAAATTCTGCTGCACTTAAGGTTCCTAAGAGCACAGTGGCCTCCATAATCCTTAAATGGAAGACGTTTGGGACGACCAGAACCCTTCCTAGAGCTGGCCGTCCGGCCAAACTGAGCTATCGGGGGAGAAGAGCCTTGGTGAGAGAGGTAAAGAAGAACCCAAAGATCACTGTGGCTGAGCTCCAGAGATGCATTCGGGAGATGGGAGAAAGTTGTAGAAAGTCAACCATCACTGCAGCCCTCCACCAGTCGGGGCTTTATGGCAGAGTGGTCCGACGGAAGCCTCTCCTCAGTGCAAGACACATGAAAGCCCGCATGGAGTTTGCTAAAAAAACACCTGAAGGATTCTCTGGTCTGATGAGACCAAGATAGAACTTTTTGGCCTTAATTCTAAGCGGTATGTGTGGAGAAAACCAGGCACTGCTCATCACCTGTCCAATACAGTCCCAACAGTGAAGCATGGTGGTGGCAGCATCATGCTGTGGGGGTGTTTTTCAGCTGCAGGGACAGGACGACTGGTTGCAATCGAGGGAAAGATGAATGCGGTCAAGTACAGGGATATCCTGGACGAAAACCTTCTCCAGAGTGCTCAGGACCTCAGACTGGGCCGAAGATTTACCTTCCAACAAGACAATGACCCTAAGCACACAGCTAAAATAACGAAGGAGTGGCTTCACAACAACTCCGTGACTGTTCTTGAATGGCCCAGCCAGAGCCCTGACTTAAACCCAATTGAGCATCTCTGGAGAGACCTAAAAATGGCTGTCCACCAACGTTTACCATCCAACCTGACAGAACTGGAGAGGATCTGCAAGGAGGAATGGCAGAGGATCCCCAAATCCAGGTGTGAAAAACTTGTTGCATCTTTACCAAAAAGAGGTCTGAATACTTAGGACCATGTGATATTTCAGTTTTTCTTTTTTAATAAATCTGCAAAAATGTCAACAATTCTGTGTTTTTCTGTCAATATGGGGTGCTGTGTATACATTAATGAGGAAAAAAAATGAACTTAGCAATGATTTTATGAAATGAACATGATTTTATGAAATGAACATGATTTTATGAAATGAAAATGAACTTAGCAAATGATTTTAGCAAATGGCTGCAATATAACAAAGAGTGAAAAATTTAAGGGGGTCTGAATACTTTCCGTACCCACTGTATATATATATATATATATATAAAATTAAAGTTATACGAGAAATTCCAAAATGTACAGATTAAGCTCACAGGCCACCAGTTAAATAAGCCTGCTACATTACATATAGAAAGCTGTGAATTTCTTCCTTGTGTGTCTAAAATGACAGACTGGTTTAGATAAAGTTGTGTGTGTTCTCACATTAGCCTGTCTTTGAGACAGTTCTTCCAGTAAAGACGCAACACTCTCATCCGCCACATCAAATGGAGTCTGACCCTTAAAAACAAAACAAAACAGCAGTTTCGGTTATTATAATTTCCCAAGCATGCAAGCAAACACACACCCACCCACACACACGTTGTGAAACAGAGCTATGGCTTACTGCAGTGCTGCTGCTGGCTGCAGAACTGTGGTGCATTTTGACACAGAACAGAAGCTCCACACTTCCTCTTTCTTTAAGAGTGCATGACTCCTGTTGTGCACTTTTTTCTCCAACATATCAGGCCTCAACTTTTGCCTTTATATTCCAATTTACAACTACAGTGCATTTATTTTATTTAGAATTACAGTATATTGGCTATTGCTACCATATTTCTTGGTGTCAGTACAGATGTAAAATTTGTTTTTTTTCAGAATCAACTGATTACAACAAAGAGAAATAGACTAGATAAAACTGTCCTGAAATATAAATGTGGCCCTACAGAGGATTCAGCTCTTAAAGAGCTAGTTCACCCGAAACTGACAATTCTGTCATTATTTACTCACTTTCACGTTGTTCCAAACGTGTATGACTTACTTTCTTATACGGAAAACAAAGGAAGATATTTTGAACAATATTTGAAGATTAAAAAAAACAAAAAAACACTGAGACATTCACTAAATATCTTATGTTCCACAGAAGAAAGTCATACTGGTTTGGAATTTTCATTTTTCAGTGAACTATTACTTTAAGGCTGGTAAACACCTGCCTAAGGAAGACAGCTTTGTTTCTCATAGGCAACAGTAACTGGCCAACAGAATTTGGTGCTAAATGTTTAGCACTTATCTTTTCTCTCTCACTCACCCCATTACTATGGGCCTCCATGTCACACAGTTGCTCAGCAAGTAGACGGCAGGCTTCACTTTGACCCCAATGAGCCGCAGCATGGAGAGAAGTCCAGCCATCATAGTCTTTAGCACTCACATCCAGACCACACTGACACAACAATCTGACAGAAAAAATTCAAATAAAAAAACTGCATGAAGTCATCTGTACAAATGTTCAGTACATTGTGAAGACACAAGCTCTGTATCAAAACCTAGTGAGCATTTTAAAGCTGGCATTTTGAAGGGTATGAAACACTAAATTATTATTTTTTTTTATCTACATTTTTGAAACAGATTTGAATAAACTGTAGTTCATATATGAATTCTAGTTATGTTTCCAAATTAACAATTAAGAAAGTAAAATAAAGATTTACTTTTAGGTTTAGTCATTTAGCAGATGCTTTTATCCAAAGCGCCTTGCAAATGAGGACATTTAAAGCAATCAAAATCAACAAAAGAGAAATATATAAGTGCTGTGACAATCTCAGTTAGCCTAACAGTTTGCAAGGGTTTATATAATAAATGAAAAGAAAACAAGTAGATAGTATAGAAAAATCAATAGGGAGTGCTATTGTTAGGTCTCGTACAGATTTACGATTCTCTCCGAAAAAAGCCGAGCTCCTGGAGGCGTGCCGTGTGGGCGGAGCTAAAGAGTGACGAGCACTTGCTCCGATCGTCAACAAAACAGAGACATTTGATGCCGTTTCACTTACCATCTGCAGTTCTGAATCATGACCGAGATCTTTTATAGCTGGGACTGCTCCATCTTTCAGTATTAAACGATGTGCAAATCCAGCGTCGAATTGGGCCTTGTTTATAAAACGTTCGTCAACAAAGCACTTGAGAAACTCCATTGCTGCCCCGGAAAAACAAACTATATCCACTGTTCACATAACGGTGGGTTGTTTTGGGAAGCTGAACAAGGTTATCTTGCCCTCACAACCAAAAACACACTTCTTTAGAGACATTCTTCCCGAGTGAGGCCCGTGCTGCCAGCCTGCCGATTGAAGTGCGTTGATGGGCGCGCTCTCACTCTCTCTCTGGTCAATGCGTGCACGGACGCGTTCTTTCCGGGAGAAATGCCCATATAAGGAGTTCCACCGTCGTTTACGTCATAAAGAACAACGATCGAAAAAAACTCTCCGAAACTTGTACGAATCCGGAAGTGAGATTTTTGGCACAGAAATACTCTGTTATACATCCAATTTTTTTTTTTAAACTTTGTCCATGCTTAGCATGAGAATCAAACTCTTTACCAGTGTAAACAACTCTGAATGCATGAAACAGCATTGTACCCCCCCTTTAAATAAAAATAAAACAAGTCAAAAGAATAGAAAAGGAATAGAGGGTCATTTTTATAATAAATAAAAAGGAAACAAGTAGTTAGGATAGAAATAAAATAGAGTGCAAGTGATAGAGGGTCAAGTGTTTATGTAATTTTTTTTTATATAAATCTAATAATCCCAGAAATGTATGCCCCCTCAGAATTATGAGCCAAGTGGATTTTGCAGACATCTTCCAAATTAATACAATTTGATAATTAAATTTAGGTAATTATAGGTAAAATATTATTAGTGCAGCAAACTCACCATTTTGAATCTACAAATTTTGAGATATGCATTTTTTAAGGAATGGTGAGGGAGTCAGTCCAAACTTATTTACAAATGTCCCCTGAAGACATTTAATGACATATTTATTATAGAACCACATAAATATCAGTCTCATGTGAAAATGCCATTTTCTCAGATAATTGCTTGCTGAGAGGAGGGCAAGCACTCACACACAGGGAACCTGCATCTTACACTCACAGCATGTGTTTCTAGAAGATATACAGCCTCTGATATACAGAACGCGCTTCCTTTACAAAGCTGTATTCGGGTAAAAAAAATAATAAAAAACGTCCTAGCTTTTATTTTAATCTACAAGCAGTCCTAGTTTCTCTAAATTAAAATAAATAAATAAATAAATAATTAATTAAATGTCAAGACATAAAAATATTTAGGAGCTGAGTGTTCTTCAGGTCTTCCCACTCTTTTTAACCAATGAATTTACACTACTCTTCCAGGTGTCTAACTAAGGACTAAAGATTTTTAACTTTGGTTTCTACCTAATAAATATTTTAGAACTTGGCATAATTAGTAAAATGTATATGTATTATATCCCTTTTGGGGTGGAAGCAAAAACATGCTTTTTTGGGGTGTGAAAGTTTACTAAAGCTCCGTAACAGGCCCTGGCCCCTGGTTGAGAATCAACCAGGATTCCCTAGACAAATAAGTTGTTCAAGTAAATTACCTCCTAGACACTTCTGTCCCATGACTGATATAAACTCTTTTGTCTTTGCTCACATTTTCAAGTTAGGCATCGAGACATTGCAACATTCCATTAAAAAAAAGAACGTTTTCAAAAATTTCCCCATTCTCTCTGCTCACCACTTCCCATCCTATACCCTCCCACATTTCCACAGCTTTCCATGCCCATATCTTGGGATGTTTTTAAATCTAGAGAGAATAACCAGTGATGACTCCTCCAGCAGTGAGGCAGCACACTCACAATAACACTGACAAAGTATTTGTTTTTCCCTTCAGTCAAGTTTTGAAATATCATGCATTGTAGAGGAAGCTGATGTGACTTCTGCTCTAAACAGCTCAATGGGATGGAAACTGTGCTGAAAGAACATCGACTCCACTCCTTTTCCACTTTGCAAAGAGACAGGAAGTAAACAATGGTTGCTCTGTGATCAGAGAACTGCCCAATGGCGTAGCGGAACATTCTACATGAGCATGGGGTGTTAACCTGGTTGAATAATGGTGGAATGGTCTCTAGGGTTAAATCACTGAGATACCAGCAGTCTGGGGTAAAGCTTTCTGCTGAGAATATAACTAGATTTTCTTTATACGATTTTATCATACGAGTAAAAATTTAGCAATGCCAAGAGGAAACTCATGAGGAAACATTTCTCTTTTTGCATTCACACTTACTTAATGGCCTCCAAATATCCTTTAGCTGCTGCTACATGTAACGGAGTAGCACCAGTCCGGGGGTGGCAAATATTAGCAGGCAGCCCGTTTGTGAGCCAGTGGCGGGCATCACGCATGATCCACTCCTCTTCTGCCCGCTTAGCTACTTCAACATCTGATGAGAGATGGTGTAATTATAAGGTCTCATACACTTTTGCAGAAAATAATTATTAACAATTTATCTAACTAGCTGACTGGACAAGTTCATTTAATGTAAATGTCCTGGTCTGAGTATTTCTAGAAAAAATACTTAAATGATAGTGATTATTTTGGAAATGTTTTGTGAATGAATATAAATGAAAATTAAGGTCTGTGAGAAGGTAAATATGTATTATGTACTGTAAAAGTTATACAATACATTGTGTAAAAATCTTTTGTTTACTTTGTGTGACTTAAAAAAAAAGGTAAAAATGTTTCGAGTCCACACACTAAATGGATATTATGCCCAAAAATGAAAATTGTGTCATTGATTACTTACCCTCATATTGTTCTAAATCTGTAAAAATATATTTTGAATAATGTTGGTAACCAGACAGTTTTGGTTATCATTGGCTTCCAATGTATGTACAAAAAGTCATACCATTTTAAAAGGGCATCATGACAGTTTTCATTTTTGGGTGAACTATCCTTTAATGTTATTGATGCAATAACATTCAAGTCTTCATCAGGTGATTTTTATTGACTCTGAGAAGTCCAAAACTTGCAATTTGTAAAATAACATCAGTATGCGGACAACTGTGCTTTTATTTTACATTTACTACATTCCGTCCTGCACCTGTACTCAAACTAACATGGGCTGGGTGATTTTTCTTAATATGGCAGGCTTTACTTTGTGACACCTTTAAATTTAACTGAGTTCCATGTAAGTGTATTTATGATGTGACGACTAACCCTGTGTCAATGTGCGTTCTTGCAGCAGTGTCTCTGTGGCCTCATCCTCTGCAATGTCCATTGGCACATCACCATCACAGTTCACCAAGCAGAGAGATGCACCATGGCTGAGCAGAAATCTAAAAGTGACAGCACCAATAAATAAGCACAGTATAATACATGCTAACTGGGATAATATATTTCACATCAGTGTAAGTATTTCTAGAACTTGTTGAGGCAAATTTTTTGAAATATTTTAAACCCCTCAAATCACAACTCTGTCCACAAACAAAAACACATTTCAAAATTGTCACATTGTAAGCAACTTATTTTTTTTCTGTTGGCAATCTGACTTTGAGTCATTTTAACCTTTAAAATGCTTAATTGCTGAAGTACACTTAAATAGTAGTATAATACAAAAACAGTGATTAAAGCAGTGCCAAAGTGTAGTAACTGCTGACATCTGTTCACCATATTACTGCACACCAAAGAATATTATTTTCACTGCACAGTATTGTTCTGGTATGTCAGTAATTATGTATAGAAGAAGGATATCACTTAAGAAATTTGCTTGGTAAAATGTTTCAATCAAAATGCGTGTCTTTAATATACAGAGGACTGGGAAAAACAATGAGATAATTTCTGTGTTTAGGATGAACTGGTTTAAAGCATGAAAATATTTAGTGCATTTAATGCATCATCTGCAGCAACTTCCTGTGGATGGAGGTGTTTGCTCAAGCTATTTGCATGCAGTTCTCCCCCGGACCCACAGAACAAACCATTCCAGAAAGAGCAGATGACTGAGGATGATTTGCACAGACTATTACTGGCCGCACTCACCCCCGCAACCTCCTTGCGGAGGAAAAACCATGTGTAGGACACCCACTCATTGCAGTTTCTGTCTGGCTGTGGCTACCTGGTTGATCCTGCCAGTAATTCTGTATGTGTTTTTCTCAGAGATAAAGCCACGTAGATATTGTAAAACTGGCTGAGTAAACTGTATTGAAAGGATTTTGCTAATGTAAAATTAATTTGGGGAATGAATGTGCAAATTTATTTACAACAAAATAAAATTAATATTATGTGCCATTTTTCATGAATCACAGAATGCTGTGCAATTAAATAGTTACATTTTCCTGATTCATAGCCATAGTAATAACAGACTAATACAACTAATAATGGCCTTGAGGCTGTGCTATATTGTGAATTAGTCTCAGAACAGAACAATCACATTTGTAACAGCCAGCAACTTCAAAGCCAGCTAAACATTAAACATATTAGACAATTTTGACACATACTCATTCATTTAAATATATATTCATTAAATTCAGTCATAACTTACTCTGTTATCTCCAGGTTTCCACATGATGCAGCCACATGAAGAGGAGTCCAACCCTCACTGTCCACCTGGTTAACATTGGCACCCCGAGACAGAAGAAATTCCACCATCTCCATACTGCCATCGATACAGGCCTGGGAAAGAACACCACGTACAGAAATGCACCACAATTAAATACTAAAATTACAGCCATGTTATGGCTGATAACCAATAAATGGTCATTTGTGTAAATAAATGAAAATTCAAACACCAAAAACTAAATTTTAAATGTTACAAGTAAATTTAAGTATTCAAATCTTTTATACTATTTTCAACAAAAGTTTAAAAATTTACATACTCTAAAAATAATACCATCAAGAAAAATGTAATAACTTATTTTTCATACATTCTGAATACATATAATGTATATTTACACATCATAATCATTATTTTGCTTTGAAATATTTAATATTTTTGCATTAACATATGAATAATAAAACATTAATACATTTTTGGGGGGTTGCACTTTATTTATTACAAGGCATGAACTAACCTTGCCTTGTGATTAAGACTCATAAAGACTTAAGGCCTGTTCACACCAAGAACGATAACTATAAAGATAACTATATTAACGTCCACACCAGCAGACGATATCATCCGTTTATTCTAAGCGCACGCTCTTCTGCCCCTTTAAATTCTCGAGCTCGTTATAGCAGAATGGATTCTGATTGGGTGTCAATTTTTGTATCATTCGTCAGCAGGAAAAAAATATTCTGAAAGTGATTCCAATGATATCGTTTCTCTGTGCCTTTATCGTTATAGCTGTGGTGTGGACTCTGCTATTCTTTAATATTGAGAACGATTTTTAGAACTATATCTTTATAGTTATGGTTTGGGCTTTACTGACCGTGACACACACAAGGTTGCCAAAAACGCACATTACCACATTATATTTACACTCATCTAATTTGTAATGTACACTGTAAAGTTTTTTTTTATGTTTTTGAAAAAAAGAAGACTTATGTTAGTCAAGGCTGCATTTATTTGATCAAAAATACATGTAAATATATATTGTGAAATATTTAACATTTTAATTATTTCTCTAATGAGAAAGCTCCATTATGAAAGGCCATATGTCACATTATCAATAAAACATTTTTTGAATATGCTGATTTGGTAGTCAAGAGGTCTTTCTTATTATCATGATTTGTTGAAAATGGTTTGAGTGGTTGGTTGAATGGTTGAGCTGCTTAAAAATCTTACTAACCCCAAACTTTTGAACGGTAGTGTAATCGCTATGGGATCTGTTAGGAGTTGTACCAAAACACACAGATTACGATCAAAACAACAGCCCACCTTTTCAATTGTTTTTTATTTTTATATTTTTTTTGTCTTAAACAGGGTGTGATGAAATAAAAGAGAGGGATACTTGAATATGTCTGATCACAAATGGTCACAAAAGATGCATTTGAGACACAAGTTAATACAAGCTGGAAACAACAATGCTTCTCGACTAACTGCTTTTGATCGGATCACTGAAAACACATCCTTATACCAGGTGAAATCAGGGCCTAACCGAGTGTTAAAATAGGGGAAATGAGCATGCACATTTAAATATCCAATATCGGTAAATATACTTATACACTAAAATTCTCTAATAACAGCCAATCAGCCAACTATTACCCAGTATAGTACCGATATGGAGCATACATTTTTTTTTTCTTTTTTTATTATAAGAGACTGTGAAGTTCCTGAAAACATTTTAGCAAAATAGCACTGTAGCATGCATGTGGAGACATCAGGCAAATTATCTGTTCACTTTATCAAGACAATAAATGGTTTAAAAATGCAGTAAGATTCTGACCTGGTGTAAAGCTGTTATTCCATCAGCGTTGGCACAGTTAACCATATCATCCTCTCCATTCTGCCCTCTTGCTTCTCTCAGTATCTCCTTCGCCTCCTCGGTGTCACCACTAGCACACACTGCTAGGAACTCTGCAGTCTTCTCAAATCTCACTCGCCACCTGAGAGAGGGAGAGTCAGGCTGTCTGGAATGGTATTTTGCATCAGACACCTCAAAAACTAAACAATAACATTATTACAGAATCTTACATACATATACATATACATATATATATATATATATCACATTCCTACTCAAATATTGTGTAATTCAGTTTCTACAGTCTCAACTGCAACCATCTTTAGCAACCATCAGCTTTGGGAACAATATTTTCAATTTGTATTGGTTCTTTAATCCATTAAGAATGAAAGCTAATCAGTAAATACATTCAAGCAGGATACTAATCCAATGCATGGCAGATGGTCCTTGACACCCAAAATAGCAAACTAAATCTGGAGATCTTCATTAAAGAGTTAAGCTGAGAAACACAGAAACTGCTTTATTCGGACATGCTTGTTTACATCGAGGAACTTTATTGCTAATTAATGCTAAACCGTTCTCTTTGTATTGGTTGACATTATTGTGGTCATGAATCTTCAAACCTGATTTTTTTCTGCTGCTCATTGGTGTCTGTTCTGCCTCCATCAGAAGCTCCGGTGCTCGTCTCTCCTCTCCAGCGACTTCGAGGCACCGCCGGCTCTCTGTCCGTACTGGAGCCCGACCAACGCGTCAGCTGCTCCCGACGCTTCGCTACCGCCGCGTCCCCCATAATCCAGCACTACAGACACATATTTTTAAGAGAAATCCCCATGATCACAGCTACAGGAACATATATCAGAGACACGCCCTCCATGCGAGCTGTTTACACTTCCTCATCACACTCACAGGAAGTTACTAAAAACATCCAACCAGTCATTAACGTTAATTTCTGTCCTCCTAAAAAAATACCTGCCGATCGGGGATTTCGATGACCAGTACAGTTCAAGAACCCGACAAAAATTTTATGTAATTGCCATGACGTTAAATTCAGGTCAGAGATCAAAACTGCAGTTCCACCTCCAGGCTGCAGAGGGCACAGTAGAGCTCCTTACCAGCTTCCGGGGGCTGTATCCACCCCAAATGATGTTTCAGCTCCTTGGGGTCTAAGCAGTTTAGTTTTAAATTAAAGTTGAATACTTTACCACCAAAATGTCATGTTTCCCTTTTCAAACGTATTGTACATTCTAATTATTATGCTGCAGCTAAATATGAGTCATGGGGCAAAAAAATATGTAAATTGTGCATCAACATCATTGTTGCCCTAGTTATGGAGACTAAAGCAATTTAAAAAAAATATACAATTATACAAATAATATATATATATATATATATATGTATATATATATATATATATATATATATATACACACACACACATATATATATATATATATATATATATATATATATTTGTTGTTGTTTAGTATGTCTAAAGTAGCCTACCCTGGTACATGATAACACTAAAATGTACTTTTTGTTTGTTTGTTTGCTTGTTAGCAGTGTTGGGCACGTTACTTTAAAAAAGTAATTAGTTATAGTTACTAGTTACTTCTCACAAATAGTAATTGAGTTAGTAACTGAGTTACATCATTATAAAAGTAACTAATTACCAGGGAAAGTAACTATTGCGTTACTTTTTTTTTTTTTTTTTTTATGTTCAAATGTCAAATAACTTGGATGCCCCCAATATTAAATGTTAAATGAAATGGACACTAAATAGAATACATTATTATTATAAAACATTGTACATTAATCTACACTATTTATCTACTGACACTTAGCATCAGTTAGTCAAGCATTATAATATGATATTATGATAGTTTAGCATTATATGATGTTAGAACTTTAGTCATTAGAAAAACCAAGTATGAATTCATATTTGTCATGTTGACTGAACTTAGGACTGGTGCTTAAGATATTGTTTGTCATATTGTGTTTCTATTAAAAAAGGGGGGAAAATTGATAAGATAAAACTACTACGAATTATACCACTAATAACGATATAAAACGCACTAAGGATTAATGAGCTGCTGGGTTCATGAATATTAATCAGGTTGTCTGCGTTCGCTCGAATTGATTCGCTGAAATCAAAACAGGGATGATAATAGGTGAGCACTGGCCAATGAGATTGTCGTTTGCGCATTAGCTCCGCCCACTACCGGAGTTCTTAAAAGCTGAAGAATTCCAAAGGAACTCCGTTATTTTGACACGAAAACACAACAAAGAATATCGTTTACATGTAGCGCGTCAATTCTGCATGTTGTGAAAGACTCTCTCGCTCTGTGTGTGTGTGTGTGTGTGTGTGTGTGAGACACAGCTACGGCGAGTCGTGCGCTTCACACTAGAGTTTACGGTACGTCAAATACAGCTACACTGCGCATCCATTCAGATGAACTGAAAAATAGAATTCGAATAATATTATAATAAATTATAGTAACGCCGCATTTTATTGTCAGTAACGGTAACGGCGTTGTAACGGGGGAAACAGTAATTAGTTTGATTACTCGTTACTGAAAACAATAACGCCGTTAGTAACGCCGTTTATTTATAACGCCGTTATTCCCATCACTGCTTGTTCGTTTATAATTTTGTAAACTATTGTAAAACATTTATTTAAAAAAAAAGTAAAAAATATGCAAGTGTGTATATTACTAATACTAATTACACAAAGTACACATACAGTACCATGTAGATATTCTATTTGGGACATGTAATGCCTTTCTTGATGCCTGACCTAGACCAGAGTTGATCTGGGTTCATCTATTAGAAGGTTCCATAATGCACTGAATTTATATACTGTATCTGAATCTGAATTTATATTAAAAAAATGATATATATATATATATATATATATATATATATATATATAAATCAGAATCTGATATGGTACAACAACACAATATCAAATATAAAACAATTCATTTCAATTTGACAATTAATTATGGTTCTTTAAAACCATGATGTTTGTAATTTAGCTCCAACCTATAAGCTTATTTCTTAAAAGAGGGAACATTCCTAAATTATTTTCTTACATGGAAAATGTAAACATGCTCTAAAATAAAAAATATATAAATATTATTTTACAAATAAAAGCAGTCAAGTGTCCATTTCAGATTCAGTTCAAGAACTTTATTTTTCTGTTTGGAACTTACTGGGATAGTTCACCCAAAAGTGAAAATTATGTTATCTTTTACTCACCTAGTTATGAGTTTATTTCTTCTTTTGAACATAAAAAAGGTATTTTAGTTAATGTCCCCATTGACTTCATGCAGTAGTATGGAAAAAAAAAATCTATGAAAGTCATAGGGGACCATCAACTGTTTGGTTACACACGTTCTTCAAAATATTTTCTTTTGTGTTCAGCAGGAGATGGAAATTCGTAGATTTGGAACAACTTGAGAATAAGTAAATGACGACAATTTTCATTTTGGGGTGAATTATCCCTAGTATAATATTTTGAATGTGCATAGATTAAAAAAAAATTGGTAAACAGTTCAAATTACAAAATATATTAAAACAGAAGTTCACTTCAATGCTGCGATGGCGTAATCGGTATGGGAACACCTCCGGTGTGACGAATGTCTGAAGCCCTTATACCAGGGGTCATCAAACTTGATCCTGGAGGGCCGGTGTCCTGCAGAGTTTAGCTCCAATTTGCCTCAACACACCTGCATGGAAGTTTGGAGTATACCTAGTAAGACCTTGATTAGCTATTAGGGTTGGAGCTAAAATCTGCAGGGACACCAGCCCTCCAGGACCGAACTTGGTGACCCCTGCCTTATACCATCACGCCAATTCATTGACCAATAGCGCTTACCTGCTGTGCTGCACTAATGCAGACACGTTCATTTGATTTGGCGCTTATGCTTCCAACTCTTGTTCGTGTTTTAGACACGGACTCTGAGGAGTCCTGCAGCAGATGTTTGTCGTGGACTATGATTTTGGCGCTTCGTGCTACCAAGCATTAGTTGCCCGACTATTTCATTCGGCTCCGTGCTGCGTCGAGCTGAAACAAATAAGTGGATGACACTTCATTTCCAGCAATATCGTCGACTTGATTGAACAAAATTTTTTTTGAACTGAACTTAGCTGGACGATGCCATCACTGAATTCAATAATGAAATGCCTTTAACTGAAAATTGAGTGTTTAATCTTGTCATTTTACATTATTGACACTATTTTCCCATTTTGATATTGTGCAGTTGCTTTGTCACAATTTGTATTGTTAAAAGCGCTATATAAATAAAGGTGACTTGACTTGACTCATGGATAAGAATATTCTTATAGACAAGCCTTCTTATTGAAAGCTATAACGTAGTGGCTCGGGCTGTAGAGTGAACAGACGGTTTTGCCTATTTCTCTCTCTACTTGCGGCGCTGCACGAATGCAGGCACGTTCATTTGAATTGGTGCTTGGTACGCTTTGAACTCTTGTTTGCGTACCGTTATTAGGTGCGGACTCTGAGGAGTCCTGCAGCAGATGTTTTGTCGTGCACCATGGACTTGGCGCTTCATGTTACCGAGCGTTGGTCTACCCGACTAATATAATATTTCTTTCAGCTCTGATGCTGCGTTTAGCTGGAACATTAAGTGGCAAGCTGGTTTAACATTAATGCTATAATGGCTCAGGTTGTAGAGTTGAGCTGACATTTGTCATGACTCGTGCACAGGGCCGGATTTATGCAGAGGCATTCTAGGCACGTGCCTATGCTCGCTCGTCCAGGGGGGCCCAAACACAATGAAAATATATAATATTTTTTTGTTATACTATGGGCTATCTACAAGAGTAAAAGAACCAAAACACCAGAAGACATTGAGCAAATAAATATAACAAACAATAGGGTTTCCACCTTTTTTATGTACAGAAATCACACTTTCTTTCTCCAGTTCTCTCTCACAGACGCACACACAAGACACGCACTCGCGCGGAGACGTGGACAGAAACTTGTCATCGCTGCCCCGCGAATTTATCAGTAAAATAGTTTCGCAGCTAAAAAGCTACATGACATTTCTCAGTAGCAAGGTTCTTGAAGCAGTTCAACTTAAAGATTCGCTTTTAGTAGACTCTGCTGCTGAACACTGCTGAGAGACGCACAGACGCACACGCGCGTAATCTCTCTCTCTCTCTCTCTCTCTCTCTCTCTCTCTCATAACTAAGTTAAACTGCATTAATAACTGCATTAGCCTGCATATCAATGGCCCAAGCCTCTGTTATTAGCTCTAAAATGACGTTTTGAAATTTGCAATGTAAGGTTTATGAGGTGCGCAAGAAATTAGTTCAACACACTCAAGATTTCAGGATAGAAACATGACAAATCTTAAAATAATTCATCTGAACAATGTCTTGAGGTGTGGATGTGACTCCAGGCCATTAAAATTATTAGAGAAATAATGCATCCCCAAAGTGGTAATGTGGCCACAACGCTGCCTAATAATGGAACGGTCTTTCTCCATTCTCAAACAAATTAAAACATTCGATTTTTATTGACTGAACGAAAGTGCTTATTGCGATAGAAAACACTGTAACGGTTTCCACTGATTACGAAATATTTTTGTTTGCTGGGGGTGGTAATATTATATAGGCCTATTAATAATGAAGTGGGGTCCAAAAATAGTTTTGCCTATGTCACTATAAGAGGTAAATCCGGCCCTGCTTGTGCACTATGGTTTTTGGTGCTTCATGCTACCAAACACTAGTCTGCCCGACTAATAATTATTATTCTTTTATCTCCGCTGCTGCTTTGGGCTGGAACAAATAGTAGACTCTGTTCTATAAGCTGGCTCTGTGGAGTTTTGCAACATGGTTTTTGGCACTTCAGGCTACACTATTTGCATGACTAATCATTATTCTTCTCATCCCAACTGAGATGCACTGAGCTGAGCTACTGTGTGAATGAGTTCACGTGTAAGAGTATCTCTTATGGTAAGCTATTAATGCTCACCATGGTCAGCCTACTTCATGTGATTGATGCGGCGCTTTCGCTACCAACACTCACTTCACATAACTGGCTGCATTATGTGACTGCAGCATACATTATTGTGCACTAGAAATATTGGGTGCTTCATGCTACCAAGCAGTGGTTTGCATGACTAATTATTCTGTTCTTTCCAGCTCCGCTGTTGCATTGAGCTGGAACTTTTACATGAATGTGGGCAACCTATAAGTGTGTTTGCCTCTCTATCAGCTGTTCTGCCGCTTGTTGCGTTTCGGACTGATTTTGATCGTTCTCCGCCTTAGCTTTCGGAGATCGAGAGGATAGCCCATTGGTGCAGGGTCTATGTTGACATCCCCACTCTTGTGGTTGGTGCTGGCATGCATGATTTTAGTATCCATTCCTGTTTCAGAGGTTTTTCCCGCAACTCAGGTGTCTCAGGGCCTCATGAGGGAGGATCAGGCTGTCTTATGGTTACACCATCCAGCTTCTATGGTGACCACCCATTTGGGAGTAATGCTGTCACTTTTAGTGTGACTGGTTTGCGTTGATTTGCATTTGCGTCATCTAACCTTGTGCTTGGAGTAAGCAATTTCAAGATGCTGACACAGAAGTTTATCCTTTTTCTAACTGGTTTGTGACCATTGATCTAAGGATGCGTACTTCTGCATCCACATCATCAAGAGACACAGGAAGTTCCTCAGGTTTGCTTTTGGAATAAAGCTCTGGCCCTGTTGTGGCTCCGGAGTGTCTGAGTTTTGAGTTACCTTGACGATTGGCTGATATTAGCTCAATCACACAAACTGTTTGGAGCAGCGTTCCTGGCACTCAAACGGTTCTTACCCCAAATGAGTGGTTGTCACATTTAGGTCAAGGACAGACAACACGGCTGTGGTCTCATACATGGATTGTCAGAGAGGATTACGCTCTCATCTCTATTTCCTGACTGCTGACAACTAATGCCTTGATGGTAGATGGTAGATCTTTCCCTATGAAAAATCAATGACTCTCTCCTTTGTCTCTGAGGCATTCAGTTCCAGATAATTCACCCTGCAGCACTCAGAGAATTTATCCAATTCAGAGTAAAGCTGTATATCCACATTTGTATAATCAGTGATAACTGTGTCATCCGAGTATTTGATTTTTCACTCCTCTAGTCATAAGTATGTATACCAGGTGAACAGCACAGGGAAAATTATAGTATAGATTCAGATATTGGATTGCATTTTACACTTACACAAAAAAAGGCACTAAGGCATTAAAAAGGCACATAGAAATCACAGCAATAGCACATTCCAAGTAACAGATAAATATTTTAACACCATCTAAGTAACGAAAAATTTATCTTACCTTTCAGGTTTGTTGTGTTGCCCTGGAGATGTAAGCAGGCTGGTAAGATGCAAGGTCATAGTTAGTGTCTGCTTTGTGCGAGAATTGTAGGCTTTAGACTGCCCCATTTTTCTAGATTTTATTTGTTCTGAATTTTATCTCACAACAGTACTGATCCTAAATGCATGCACTCCCCAAGTTTTTTTTTTTTTTTCTCTACAAACTGGATGAAGTATATCTTCCTAATCCTTGATTTCAATGAATCTTACAAAAACTGAAAATCAGCACATTGGACTTTACTGCATTGTAGAGAAGGGTAATCTAATTGTTTTTGAATGCCTGAAATATAAATATTGTCTTAATATTTTAATGTAATTAGAAAAGTTTTCAGTACCTATATATCAACTCCTTAGGTTTGGATCCTTCAGTGATGGGAAAAGTGTTACAATTCCCAAGGCACAATCAATTTTCAATTGCTCAGAAGGGACTCATCTTTAAGAAGAACGTGTGAGAGAAGTTAAAGGAATTTTTAATTAGGATTAAGTTGTGACTTACCTTTCTCTTTTCAGTTATATGCAATCACATTGCTTTCTAGGTGTTGTCATGTTGAGTCTGTTGAGGCACTTAGCCGGGCCAAGGTCTCAGAATTACATGGGAGTCAGCTGGCCCAAACTCTAGGCATGATTCATTGACCGAAAATGCCTGCAGGTCCCCTACCCTCTTGATGGAAGCCAAAGCAACCAGGAGCAAAGTCTTCATTGACAGAAACATTAGCTCAACTGATTGCAAAAGCTCAAATGGGACATGCTGAAGTGCTCTAAGCACCAGACTCAAGACCCAAGAGGGTATGGAGGGAGGACGAGGAGGATTTAATCTTCTCACCCCCTAAGGACCAGGTCATGCTTCCCTACTGTCTTGCCACCTATCTGGTCATGGTGTGCAGAGATCGCAGCAACATATACTTTTAGGGTGGAGGGGAGACAACATTCGCTCCACCCCTTCTGCAGAAAGAAAAGCATGGCTCTGATCGAGAACCTTCAGGGGTCCTTCAGGTCAATCGTTGCAAACCAATCTTGGAGATGGATGCATTCGAAAATGCGTTTCTGCGTTCCAGTGATCCAGCTCGGGGAGCTCGGTGGTGGCCCAAAGCAGGGTCTGGGTCTGCAGTGCAACACTTACCTGGTTCCACAGTTGGGCAGAGGGTGTGTAAGAAGGCCTGGTTGCTCTCAAACCGCCCACTGCTGCCTGCTGGCGATATAGGAGAATGAGAGTGGTACAGTTCTGCACCTTTTGGGACCCAGAGATAGATGAAACCGCTCTTTGGTTGAGAATATAGGTACCAAAAAGGAACACAAAAGCAAAACAAAACAAAAGATTCTCCACCCGGCCTGGGGGAGGGAGTGGTGTGATCACCATCTCCCAAAGAACTGCTTCCTCCATCTCTGGGTCGTCCGTCTCAGGGCCTCTTACCTTTCCGCTTGTGGCCAGGTTTGGCAGGGGCCTGGACGGGCTGGGCAGCCTGCCTACAACCGGCTCCATGGCGCTGCTTGGCTGGAGGATGCTGCTGCAGTGCAGGAGCCGGGGCGGACACAGCAGACAGCCCTCAGCGATGAGCAGACTGAGACTCTGCAGCAGGCAGTCAGGTGGAGGCAGTTGCCCACCGAGGCAGGATGTGTTTTATGACCTCTGTCTGCTTTTGTGCAGCTGAGAAATGCTGGGCAAACTCTCGACCGCGTCACCAAAAAGCCCGGTCTGGGACACAGAGGAATTCAGAAACCGAGTCTTGTCAGTATCCCTCATGTCGGCCAGACACAGCCATAGATTGCATTCCTGGATCACAAGTGTGGATATCGCATGACCCAGTGAACACACAGTGATCTTTGTCATTCAATACGCGAGTTCAGTTGCTGTCCTTAACTCTTTTAGAACTGCTGGGTCGTGACCAGCCTCGTGCAGGTCCTTCAGTGCTTCACGCCATAGTGTAAGCACTGCCAGTCAGACTGTATGAGTGGCTACAAGCCTGGGAAGGGAGGCATAGTTTGCCTCATCAGGTGGCAGCGGTATTTGGACACAATTGCATCGCAACCGACCACTCCACCAGCAGGATTCCTGTGTACCCCCTGGCCGCCCCTTTGTTGAGAGTGGTGAGGGAGGAGGAGTCACCAGGCCGGTTTCTGGCAGTGAAAGGTGCCGTCCATGACCTGGTAAGCTTGTTAGGGTGGGGCGCTGAGAACCAATGCGAGTGGCCCCCAGAAACCAGTCGTCCAGCCTTGATGGCTCGGGACACGGTGGAGGTTTCCACTCAAGCCCAACCCTCTCGGCGGCCCGGGCAAGCATATCCGTCATCTCCGGGTCGGATTCAGGCATTGCTACCGTCCCAGAAGGAGGCAGCGCAGCTGAATTCTCATCCGCAGAGAAATCAGGCTCACCCTCCGATGCAGCAATTGACATCCGGTCATCGGAGGGAGCCCCAGAGGATATGGCTGGTACCAGAGGTTGTGTTAGACTTTAACATTGTCCGTCATTTTGAGGACAGGGTCATAAAAATTCTGTCAAACTATTTTTAACCATCAATTTAATTTTCAGATTTTAATTATAATACCACATTGAATTGCTTTTATTTTTTATTACTTTTGTTCACATTTTCATTTTTAATAATGAACCTACAGGACGAGCATATAGGCTTATGCATTTATTTATTAATTATGATAAGAACAAATGAACAGAGACTGTGCGTCACTGTTCATGTTTAACACCACGCCACGCCGTGAAAGCGGAGGCCAATAAAAACAACAAAATATGCTAAAATTATTTCTCGATTTTAATAGATTCTTATTTTTATGAACCAATATCGATTCTTAAATCCCAATCAATGCTGTTTTCAGTTGATGAATGAACAGTACATATAGTGCGTCTCCCATCCAATACACTGCAGTAGGCTAAGCTTTGTGCTTTGTTACTTTTGATATGAAACAGTCTCAGATTTCAAATTCTGTCCATTTTATTAGGAAATGCAAGCAATCCAAGCAAAGGTTAGAGGCATGGGCGGCGCTAGGGAGGGGCTAGCAGGTGCTCCAGCACCCCCAAGAAAAACCAAAGCACCCCATAGCACCCCCATAAAAAATGAAATAAAATAAAAACATTTGACTCATTAAACACATGCATAAATACTGCAATGCAATAACGTGATTTGCAGTCGCACGTAATGTCAGCATTTTATTTTAAAAATGGAACGGTTCCTTGTACCAAGTACTATTGGCCTGCCCCCGACTAAAGATTTTTCTAGTCAACTATTCGCACGTTTATATTAAATTGATAGTATAATAACCATTTAGGTTATTATTTATGCCTATTATTTAGGCATTTAGGCGTATTATTCCGCGCTCAAGCGCACGCATAACGCTTGCCGCAAAGCACCGGCTAAAGTAATGATTATGAATGCATCGGGGAAAAATACATTTTAATTATTTATTAATAAACTAGTGCTTTCTCAGACTCAACATCTCCACAGTGGACGTGCCTTTAATAGAGAAATGCACCTATACGGACTACATAATCAGAGAAGATTTTTTTTATTATTTTAATTGGTTTTCAAGCTTTCTGCAGATTTATTTCTTATGTTTGTGAGCTGGTTCATTGTTGTGACGCGCTCCATTCATGGAGACTGCATGATACGACAGAAAGCACATCCAAAAATGACGGGAGTATAAGCTCTTTCCGCAGGAAAAAATAAATAAATAAAAATAATTGCGTGCGCGCCCCCATACAGTAGGCTAAGCGCGATAATACTCCCACATTCCTCATAAACATTTGAAATGCGCCTTTATAGTGATTTTATTATTCATATAAAAATAATAATAATAACAACCTGTTTTGGTCATATTTACTATTAATTGCCCAGCTCCCTCTGTCATTGATCTAGCACTCCCTCAGCACCTGCGTTCAAAATTCTCTGGCGCCGCCCCTGGTTAGAGGAGCAGAATGAAAAGCTGAATATGCATTGCACATGCTGATCATTTATACTTGCGCTGCGAGGCATGGCAGTCAGATGCATCTCATGCCAATGTGCATTGGCTTGTTTAGTTTACACTCGAAGTAGATTGGTCTCTCTAGCGAGATTCCCAATTTGTCGGTCACCGATGTCACGTCGAAAGTGACCGACTGAAAGGGAAGCTAATTTATTTACACTTATGTTGTTTCAAACCCAACAGCTTTATCAAAGGGTAAGATTTTATTGTGTGTAATAGAGCAATATTATTTAAATATCAAAGAATAATATTATTCCATATTATTTTTACTTTTTAATTTAATTATTTTTTTAAGTATTACTTTAAATAATTTAATATGTATGTCAGGGAAGTGTGTCATAGGCACAATACCTAAATTTCAGTTAAAAACAATGGATTTCATATGATCTCACCTCTAGCTGGTCAGTAAATACATCCTCATCATTCTTAACATCCGTCATCTCAGATCTTTCTCATGGATGGGGCATTTATTTTTTAGTTCATCAGAAGGATCAGAAGGAAATAAATAGTAACTGCTTATGCAGCTAATCCATGATGACACATTCATCCAAACTCAATGCAGAAATAATAACCACTTCACAGATTCACTTATCAGATTATTCAGACACCTAATCATATATTGTCAGTCCTCTGTCGTGTGTGTCATGTGTTCCAGCCTCTTGTTTCCATATTTGGTTTGTTTCCTGTCCTTGTTTAATGTGATTATGACTCATGAGTTAAGTCTGTTCTAGCTGTGTTTGTCTCATTAACGTGTGTATTTTAGTTCATGCCTGTTCAGTTTGATTTCGTCTGGTCTACTCATTACTCCCCGGTGTTTCCTGTCTATGTCAGCCTTGCCTTGTCTTGCCCTGCCCTGATGTCTTCATTAAAGACTATTATTTGAGTTTAATCCTCGTCTGCGTGTTCCTCGTTTCTCCCTGCTGTGTGCACCGTGACAGAAGACCAGACCAAACAGTAAGCGGCGCCCCCTCACCTCGTTTTGTTTTCCGTGTTTGAAAAGTCTTTTGTTTGTTCCTGTTTGTGTTTGTCCCGTGGCAAGAAAGTTGCCACTCGTCCTTCCGCCCTAGCCCGCGTCAAGTCGGTGTGGGAGTTTGGCGGGATCGCCGCGAGTCCGCTGGCCGCGAGCCCTCATGCCCGCCAATCGCGGGAGTTCACGCCACCGTCCGTGGCTCACCCAACCCCCCGATCGCGGGAGTTCACGCCACCGTCCGCGGCTCACCCAGGCCCGCCGTTCGCGGGAGATCACGCCGCCGGCCCGCCGCTGACTCAAGCCCGCCGGCCCGCCACTGACTCTAGCCCCGTGGATCCGGTCCACATCACGGCCAGGAGTGCCGTGCCATGTCCCCAGAGACATGTTTTAAGTCGTGTTGTGTCCACAGGAGCAGTTTTAATCCAGTCCAGTCTTGTCTTGTCCATGGAGACTCGTCTGGGGCAGGCGGCTCTTCTTGTGGTGGCCGCGGAGGCCATTCCAGCCGCCTGCCTCCCTGTCTTGGAAGTGGAAGCGGTAGCTGAGGGAACCTTGGGAGGGCCCCTGATGTCTTGTCATGCCCAGAAGAAGCCTCAGCTTCCTAGCTCGCCCAGGAGGGCTTCCTGTTCCTGTGGGCTGTCTTGTCCTGTCTGTCTGGCCCCGGAGGGCTGTCCTGTTCGTCTGTTTAGCCCTGGAGGGCTATCCTGTCTTGTTCTGTGTGTCCAGCCCCGGAGGGCACCTGATACCCCCTGACTTCCCCATGGAATTTTTTTTGGGGGGGTAGAAAGGGTTCTGGCTGTAGGGGCCGGGCCGAGGGGACAGAGGCCACGGCCACAAGGACCACCTGCCATGGCCTCCTGAGCTCCCTGCACTGCCATGGCCTCCGTTGTCTTTTCCGCTCTGGAGGTCCCCGTCCTGTGTTCCTGTCCATGTCTGTCCCGAGGGGCCTCCAGAGCACCCAACCCCCCTCCCCGGTGGAACTGTTATGGCGTGGGACACGCCTTCCGGGAGGGGGGAGTTATGTCAGTTCTCTGTCGTGTGTGTCATGTGTTCCCGCCTCTTGTTTCCATATTTGGTTTGTTTCCTGTCCTTGTTTAATGTGATTATGAGTTAAGTCTGTGTTTGTCTCATTAACGTGTGTATTTTAGTTCATGCCTGTTCAGTTTGATTTCGTCTGGTCTACTCGTTACTCCCCAGTGATTCCTGTCTATGTCAGCCTTGCCTTGTCTTGCCCTGCCCTGATGTCTTCATTAAAGACTATTATTTGAGTTTAATCCTCATCTGCGTGTTCCTCGTTTCTCCCTGCTGTGTGCACCGTGACATATATACTTTACTTTATTAATATATTACTTTCAATTGCACTGTGTTAATTGTAGATAAACATAGGTCTTCAATTTACTATCATATTACTTTAAATTGCACTGTGTTAATTGTAGATAAACCTAGCTCTTCAATTTACTATCACATTTTTCATTTAAAGACTCACAGGAAAGCACTGTGGTAATCATGTCATAATCAGCTCTTTTCAGATGTTTTAGTAATACTGTTGTAAGGGTTCATGCCCATCAGTCTATCCTTTCATTAAACTGACCAATAAAGATGTTGCCTTGTCACTAGTTACGAGTTAAATACTAGCAACAGTTACTAGTTATATGCAAGTATGTGAAGAAGAGTTCACTGCATGGACAGCACGTGATTTCAGCTGTGCCCAAAGAAAAGCACCACAATATATTCTTCAGAGTCCTTACACCAGGGGTGCCGTAAGGGGGGGGGGGGGGGGGGGGGGGTGGAGTTAGGACGATTCTAAGGGCCCGACGATGGGAGGTCCCGAGGGGGAAACGTGATTTCTACCGAGGGGAATGCTAGAGCCCTGCATTTCAGCCCGGCCCTGACGGCCCCCGACATTTTTACGCCTGTTGGGCCGGGCTTCGATCTGGTAAATTTTCTGTTTTACAGAAAACGCTCCTGTTCAAGACGAGACGGCACATCATTGTTTTCTTTATTTTATAAAATTATTTTATATATTTTATAAAAGGTTTTGTTGATATTGTGAGTGCACACAAATAAAAGTAGACCCTTTACAGTTGTTTCCATTGAAAAAAATGCAATTGATTGCACTGGTGCCTCCATGTCCTGCGCTTTAATTTATACTCTCTGCACAAACTAGGATGCAGTGCACATTTATCTAGGTTTAACGTTTAAACATTGTTATATGCTTGAACTGTTTTAGTATATCTATAGATTTTATTTTAGGCAAGTCGTGATGATTTGAGAAGGCTAAATCGATCAAACATGGCTATGATCAGCTCACTGTCTGCCGCTGGCCGCTTGGTCGTTACTTTAAGAAAGAAAAAACTTATTTAACGAACAAAAAATGCTCCAAACGTTTTTCTAAATTAACTTCATAAAAAAATGAAATGAAATATGATCACTTTGCCATTATATACAAAACTGAACAATTTTAATAGCTGAAACAGTATAATCTGATCTGGGAGAAGGAAAAAAAAAAACGCAATCGCGATTTCTACCGAGGGGGATCTGTACGGAGGGGGACACCAACACCCCACCCCCACCCCGACCCCGGAATGCAGGAGGGCCCGAGTGAATATGCTGTCCAGGGGGCCCAGAATCCGTAGCGGCGCCCCTGCCTTACACATTGAAATGTAATGTAAACTTTCTGGTTTGGAGAATAAGTATCTGGATTATCACTATAGCCAGAAAACACATTCTCCACATAAGTTTTTTTTTAAATATATATGAAAGTAATTCTCATAGACTTAAGCTTCCTTGAAATCTTCCAGCAGCTCCTGAGTAGCATTTACGAGCATTGCTATTTATTGCAGTGTTCAATAAGGTAAAAATAGCTCCATTTCCTTACCTTGCCAAGTTAAAGAATACCATCTTTGTTTACCATATTTCTCTGCCATTGAAATCTACTAAACATATATAGCAGACAGACAGATTTCAATAGCAAAGAAATATAGTAACAAAATCTATGGTAAAGTCAATGGAAAATAAATATGGTAGAAGGCAAACAGAAGATTGAGTTACGTTTGTCATATACACAACACAGTCTGTATATAGTAAAAGATTTTACAACACATATCATATTTACGTGTATTTCAAATGGGAACATAGAGTAAGATCATCTTTTATTGCATCGTGGAGGCAGAATTATGTGTCATGGATATTTCTGCTCTCCAGACTGCAGCAGTGTTTCTACCAATATCATTAATAATTCAAATAGTGTTTAGATTTAGCTTTTGTTTTTGATGGGGTTATATTTCTCACTTGTCTGCAGATTAACTGTTCAAGGTCACAGCAATACAATTTGATTCTTCAAGAATTATAAATGTCACATAATGCAGCTATTCCTGAGGTTACATTTTAAGCACCATGTCCACTTCATAAATTTAGACATTATTTTTGTATTTATGTTTTGCTTTTTTATGTGAAAAAATGGTCTTTAAGTTTTAAGCAAGCACCATACTGTATGTCCCTCCCTGATCTCATTGTGCAGCAGCTGAAACTATGAATATCTTTATAGACAGTGGGAAACTGTAACGTCAACAACTTCAACGTTACAGTGATGGAGAGTAAGACCCCCTGTAATTCTGGCCAATGTAAGAATAAACAATGCCACTGAACTCTCAGTTCTTAGTTTCATAGTTTCAGGTTAGAAGATACAAAGTACACTGTCCGCATTAAGTAATTTTTTCATCATTGGGGGGGTCCACAGATGTCAACACAGACTAGATACAAGCTATCTGCTAAAACACTGACATTTCCCTTCTTAAACTTAAAGGGATAGTTCACCCAAAAATGAAAATTTGACGTTAATCAGCTTACCCCCAGGGCATCCAAGATGTAGGTGACTTTGTTTCTTCAGTAGAACACAAACGAAGATTTTTAACTCAAACCGTTGCAGTCTGTCAGTCATATAATGGCAGTCAATGGGACCCACGGCTTTGAGAGTAAAAAAAAACATACACAGACAAAACCAAATTAAACCCTGCGCCTCGTGACGATACATTGAGGTCTTAAGACATGAAACAATCGGTCTGTGCAAGAAACTGAACAGTATTTATATATTTTTTTTCCTCTGATCCACCGCAATGTCCAACTGTCCTGAGCGCGTTCACAACAGCCGGCGCGTGACGCTTCAACGTGCTCTGGCATAGTAGATGCATGCGCGGAAGCGATCTGTCACGCGTATACATCACTCATTGTTTAGATTGCTTCCACGCATGCATCTACTACATAGATATGCACAGATGCCCTATTCGACCGCTCTGGATACGTCGACGCGTCCGCCATCTTGGAATGGTCAACTTGACGTTGACATGTCACGCGCCGGCTGTTGTGAACGTGCTCAGGACAGTTGGACAGGTGGATCAGAGGTAAAAAATTATATAAATACGGGAGATCACATGACCCTTCGACTTCGATGCACGCGTAGTCTTTCACTCTGCTGACTTTGTCAAATATTTTATTATCCTGTCAGTAAATTTCGAACCATTTTGCATCGGACTCATCATGAGTGTTTCAACAGTCAAAGGCGACCGGAAAAGAGAGATTGGGCAATCGCCAATAAAGAAAAATTCAGGGATTCCATCATCTCCAGAGAGGATATCGACGAGGCTATTGCTAACGGTATCAAGCTTGCATTTAAAGAACAGCAAAGCACTTTGGATTCGGTTGTGACTTCAGCAGTAAGAGATGCTGTGGACTCTGTGCTGATTCCAGCATTACGTAAACTACGTGAGTACATACAAGCGACTAACAATTCTGTTAAAGAGCTAAGAAAGGAGTTTGAGGCCATGGCTGCCACGGCGAAGCAGACACGTAACCGCGTTGATTCTGTTCAGGAAACTGCACGTGAGGATAGAAGGACAGTCACGGACTTAAGAAATCAGCTAGAGCGACTCACCGAGAAGATGACGGATATGGAGGATAAAAGCAGGATAAATAACATACGACTGGTGGGGTTACCAGACGGGATGGAGGGATCCGATGTGGCTGGTTTCCTCAGAATTAATCTTTCCAAGTGGATTCCTTCCCTGAAAGGTCATAACATCGAGATTGACCGGGCACACCGCGTATATGATAGAAGGAAAAACTCTGATCGGCCGCGCACTCTCATCTTCCGTGTGCTAAGATGGCATGACAGATTGGAGATTCTGAAAGGTGCTCGGCAGGCTTATCCGGTGAAATGCACGCAGGACAATGTCACACTACTATTTTTTCCTGACTTTAGTCCAGTTACAGCCGCCAAGAGAAAAAGCTTTGTTCCGGTTTTGAGGTCGATGACGGCGCTTGGTCTCCAGCCCTTCCTCGCTTATCCGGCGGTAATTAAACTACGGCACGGGGGTGAACAGAGATGCTTCAATTCTCTTCGGAAAGCGGAGGATTTTGTCGGCTCCCTGTCACAGAGTTGGACATTTGCTGCGGATCCACAGGGCAGCGGGAGGGCGGCGGCCACCCTTTCTTTGACCCGGCGGGAGGGGCTTGGTGGTCGGAATGGAGGAGATGGTGGCGGGAGGGATGTGGATGATTGCTAGATCTCTCTTTTTTTCTTTTTTCTTCTTTCCTCTCTCCTCCTGGGATAGTATTTATATTTTATTCGATACAATTGTCCCCTTGCTGGTAAGACTAACCCCCCCTTTTTTTCTTTCTTTTTTTTCTGGAGGGGACTAATGGAGAGTAGGTTTCATTACAATAATGTTTTGGTTATGTGAGCCTTTTGGGAGGCTCGTTGTGAGCTGAAGTGGATCGGTCACGGATCATCACAAGTTTTTGTTGCTCAATCAGACCTATGTTCTCGGTAACGTGCGGCCTGAATTGTTTTTTTTGTCTATAGTTGTTGGTCATCTCTGTCTGTGCTGCTTTTATTTTTGACAACAGATATTCATGCTTTTACTTTACCTTGTTTTTAAGGGAATTTTTCATCTAGGTGTTTTGATATCTAGAACGCACACTAACGTTTACATGTCATTTACAGAATGGGACTGCGTTTGCTTCTCTTCATTTGTTGAATACAATTTTGAGATTATGAATATTTAATGTATACTCTAAATTAGGGGTGTCAACTTTAACATGTTAACGCATGTGATTAATCTAAAAAAAATTACGCATTAATATTTTTTTAACGCAAATTAATCGTTTGATAAGGTTTGACCCCAACTTCTTCACGTCGTCGCAGCGCGGAAGGTTATCTGTCAGTGTGTGATGAGCGTAGAGTGAACCAGTGTTGCCAGGGTAGCGGCTGTGGCACACACACAGGCACAAGTGGCCATGGGCTATTTTGAAAATACAGTCGCGGGAAAAATTACAGAGCCGTGGGTTGCGGGTTTTCGGGCTACTTTTATAATCTACCAAGGCCGCCCAAAGTGTATAAGACAAATAAAAATGAAAATAGATCCTTTTACTAATGTGTATCATACTTGGAATGTATACCTGGCAACTTCAGAACGGAGAGGCTCGCGCTTGTAACATCACAACGTGAGTTTCAGCCACAGCATACAACACAGCAGAAATAAACATGACAACAGCCACTATAGATTATATAAAATAATAAACACACGATTACGATAGGATATGGTTTCTATGTGATTTTCTTGAGATGAATGCATAACTTACATCTGAAATGCTCATTTTTGCAGCGATATAAAAGGCTATAAAGAGCATATTTTAACAACAGTAAACAACCAAATTCCACATGTGATCGCAAAAGGAAGTTATTACAAACACTCGATGGTGGTTTGAAGTGAGTTCTGAGTAAAAGTGTACTATTAATCTCATAAATTGTCTTATGAAGCATGATGCTAATATTAGCTCTTATGCACCTGTAGAACAGGTCCAATTCTTCTTCATAATGCATTTTGTCATAATACTTGACGTAAGGTCGCAAGAAATGTTTTGTTGTATTTATTTAGAAATACTTTTGATAATAGTTGGGTAAATGTATCCTGGGATTGAAGTGTTGTGGTTTGGTAAACGTTTTATTGCCAGTATAAAGACTGATAATGGCTAAATAAAAACAAAAGAATAATGATAAAAGAATAATATGGATTATGTCTCATACCTGTCGGAAGTGTGAAAGGTTATGTTTTTTTAAACTAGTTTGTCATGCATTTCTTTATTTCAACACATTTACAGGTAAATCCTAATACTTTAAATTTGTGATTAATCATGATTAATCACAGTCCAGGACTGTGATTAACGCGATTACATTTTTTAATCGATTGACAGCACTACTCTAAATATTTTATTACTGAATGTGATGGGTTTAAATTCTGCTGTTAAACGAACCTGTGTGTTAGAATATTTACACCGTAAATCTATTTCTGGTGCCCTGATATGTAACACTGCGTCATCGGGTATTTTTTCTTCATGTGTTTTGGGAGTGTCCTGTGGTCATGGATCTGTGGACGCATGTAGACCTGGTTTTGTCTTCCTCACTGTGGACTGATTGCTTTGCTGATACAAGTGTGTGTCTTCTTGAAGCTTAATGCAAAGGAGAAGGCTGTTTGCTGGTTTTGCGGCTGCGAGGAGGACGATGATGTAGAACTGGTGTGAGCCGCACGTGTGTGGAGAGGCATATTGGATTGCATATTATTATTACTTTATTTCTATATTTTTATTTTTTTTCTAACATATGTGATTATATAAAGGAAGGACCTGTTTTGTTGTTACTTTTTCCCTCCCTCTCTCTCTCCCCTTTGATTGGACCTTTAAAACATGGAGTATGTGTCTGTTGTTTTGTTTTGTTTGTTTTGAGTGGATGTTATGTTGTGATGTTGTGTGTGAAAAAAGAAATGAAAAAATGTTGATAACAAAAAAAATTATATAAATACTGTTCAGTTTCTTGCACAGACCGATTGTTTCGTGTCTTAAGACCTCAATGTATCGTCACAAGCCGCAGGGTTTAATTTGGTTTTGTCTGTGTATGTTTTTTTTTTCTCTCAAAGCCATGGGTCCCATTGACTGCCATTATATGACTGACAGACTGCAACGGTTTGAGTTAAAAATCTTCGTTTGTGTTCTACTGAAGAAACAAAGTCACGTACATCTTGGATGCCCTGGGGGTAAGCAGATAAACATAAAATTTTCATTTTTGGGTGAACTATCCCTTTAAAATTCCTGAATGATCACCACCCAGTGTATTATGCGTTCCATAAAAATTAACTGCCGCTTGATATCTGGGACAGAAAACTGCACAATAGTCTGCATTTTAACAGTACAAACTTATAATAGGTAACTGTGGCTCTTCTGAATTTACATTTCGCTGAAATTACATTTAATGTAAACAAAAAGCATGTAAATGGTAAAACATTGTAAAGAGCATTTTTAGATATTCATCCCATTTGTACTAATACACATTATGATATTGTCATACTTACAATAATGTCTAAGTATGAAAGTAAAGTTAGGAAAGCTTGCCAGAACCTTATTCATCAAATGCTGAAACATGATGTTTTGCTATTCGAAAGCCATCACCATATTGAAGCAGGTTAAGGTGTAACATAGGGCTCTTCAGGTTCAGTCGTGGAGGGCCAGTCTCTTGCAGACTTAAATTCCAAAATCAATTTAACCCACCTGTTTAACACGCTGTTTAGCTTGTTTTGGTGTGTTTGGTTCACTTTAGATCTAAAATCAGTGAGACACTGGCCTGTCTGTACTGGAGTTGAAGAGCCTTGGTGTAACAAAAGCAGAATTTGCAACTGTATGGGAGGGTTAAAGCCCGGTACACACCAAGCAGACGGTCGGCCGTCGGGCAGTTTTACTCAGTGTGTTCCGCACCGTCGGCTGAAGTTGGTACTCGTCTGTTTTTTTTTCGGCGTCAGAGCTCGCCGGTCAATCGGGCCATCTGATCATTCTGATTGGCTTTTCAGCTGACGAACCAGTGTGCGAGAAAGGCGCAGAACAGACGTGCTACTTGGCCATCGGGTGTTGAGTGTTGGCTTGGTGTGTCAGGACAACTTTGGACCCAGATGCTGCCGACGTGAGCTGACCTGCTTTCGTCGCCATTAGTTCATCGGCGTCGGCTTGGTGTGTACCGGGCTTAAGACTAAGAGCACCTGCCAATAGCCCTTAACTATATCTAGTTTCTAAATGAAAGTCGCAGATGCCACCCTATCTACGCAGTCCTCCAAACGAAGAATAGGAAAGGGAATCTGGTTAACTGCATTGACATTTCTATAGTAAGTGCAGAAATGAGTCATGTCATCAGTCTTCGGAACAAAGAGTCAGCCCTGTTAAAAAAAAACAGCACATGGTTAGCTATGTTTTGAAGCATGGCTGCTGGTTTAAGCTGGTCAAGTGCTGGTCCTAAGCTGGTCCTGAGCAGAAGCTAGTTGCTTACCAGCACATGAACAACTAAGGACCAGCGTAAACCAGCTCAAACCAGCAGCCATTCTTCAAAACATACCTAACCAGCATATGCTGGGGGGTTTTTTTCAAAAGGGAGAGTGAGCTCCGTGTGTTAGAGCTGGAATTAATCTCATCCTGCATTACCTGATGCTTATTCGGGTTCGAATAAGCATGCTGCTTAATCGGTGGATGGTCTCCTACATCAATATCATGGCACACAGCAGTTGTTTGAAAATGCACAAAAGAGAACAAACTTAGATTGGACTCGATAAATAAATAAAAATATTCTTAATATCTCTCAAAAACTCCAGTAAGAGAAACACTTGAGATCATCTGCATCTGGACAATACTGTAGGAGACAAAACAGTTACCAGAATAGCAAGGGCAGCAAAGCCTCTGTACTCTTTGTCTCGTGGGCATATGTGTTTCATATAAATGTTATTTTAGCATATATATGACATATGAGTTTTCATCCTGATCTGGTGTATAAACTGCGTAATCAGTTTGTCAATTTGTTAGTTATCCTTTCCAGTCTGTTCTCCACTTGTTTTTGTTTTCATTTGTTCACGCGGTGGCTGCTCATTGGATTTATACCTGTCTCCCTGTCAGTCTGTCATGTCTTGTGATAACCTGTGTATCCTGAGCTCATGCCGTCTCTCTGCACAGTTTGCTGGAGAGCCATCATTCTCCAGTCTGCTCTTCCTTAGCTTCAAACCTGTCCGGTGAGTAAAGTGTGTGGCTTTATTTGGTAATGTTTCCTTTTTCTCCAACATTAGAGTAATGAAACAGGTGTTGAAAAAATATCTGATTATATTGCAGACTTTTTAAAATATTTCTGTTTCTGCAAAGAAACAAATTATCAAAAAAGAATTGTACAGTAAACTTATGGAAGCAAGCAGGCATTGGTAAAAGCAGGTTCCAAGGATAGAGGAAGGGGTTCAGATTGTGATCCTGTGATCAGTACCATTTCTAGGCATAGGCAAGCTAGGCGGTCGCCTGGAGCGCCACCAGCTTGAGGGGCGCCAATGAGCGCACTGAGTGTACTGCCACTACATTTTAACAGGGTTGTGATCAAGAGTGGCACGGACACCCTGAAATATGATTTCCGCCCCCACTGGATCCCCCAACATCATTGGGCTAGAGTACTGTCATTCTGAGGATGCCTGTATGCCATTTGATCAGAGCGCTGTCAATTGCTGCCTCTAATTGTTGCATGCAAAGTTTGCATTTGGATTTGTAGCGCTCAACAATGCCATTAGATCAGTGGGTTCTGTCAGTGTTTTGGCAAGGTAAGGCTTTTTTCGCCATGCAAGTTCAAAGGCCAATTTAAAATATTGGTACATAAAAAGTGCACAAAATCAGTATTTTGTTTAGGTAGTGTTTGTGGCAGTCGAGAAATCATGTTTCATGTGAAACTTGTCTAAAAGGTGTGCGTTTTTGCACCAATGCATCGTCAAAGTTTCAGTATGTCGTGTAATATTCCCATATAAAACTTTTAAAGCCAATTAAAAAATATTTGTGTAGTAAAATTTGCTAATTCATTTATTAAACCGCTTTGTCAAATTTAATGCATCCTTACGGAAGTGTTGAAATGCTGAATCAATTAATTTGCTTAAAAAAAAATTGCTTAAAGGGAGCAGCGTCATACATACAGAAGACAGAGCATCACGTTATTTAAAGGGGAAGTTCACTCGTCAATGAGTAACAAAAGAACAAGTAGCTGCATTCTGATTACTTTTATGTCACTGATCAGGCTTTTATAGGCCTATAGTTTGGGGTAACAAAGGGTTATAGGTTTGACTGAAATAATAACGCAATAACTGACGCAACAACAACAAAACAATTGAACAAAAAAACAGATGAAGTCAAAAAGTAGCCATTGATAATATCTAAACATGTATCCAAATCCAAACGTAATAAAATTAATTTATGTGTGATGACAATTTTTTGGCAACTAGGGATTGTTACATAGAGCTATACAGGCATCCAGTGGCTATAATGGTATCACAGATAATAAACTGTGCAAAATGTTTTATCTTAACAGTCAATTTACAAATAGGCATCAGGAAATCTGAAGTATCGATTAAGATTCATGATCATAATCATAGTATTTCATTATACGCTGATGATATTATTCTATATTTAGACCACTTTGATGTTTCAGTCCCTAGTATAATTAAGGAATTTGATCATTTTAGTAGTTTATCAGGATATAAAATAAATTGGAGCAAATCTGCTTTAATGCCTATTAACAATGTTAAGGTTAATTCTTCTATTCCCTCATTTATCCCTATTAAGGACTCTTTCATCTATTTGGGCTTTACCATATATAAAAACATTCATAAGATTGCCAGAGACAATTTTAATAATATTTTATTTTAGTTAAGGTCAAAAATGGCATTCAAAGATGGAAGAATCTTAAAGTCTCTCTCCAAGGAAGAATCTCCACTGTTAAGATGAATTTGTTACCTCGATTTAATTTTTTTCTCTCTATGCTACCACTTTCTACCCCTCCAGGTTACTTTAAGGAGATCAACTCCATGATTTCTAAGTTTATCTGGAATGATAAATGCCCCAGAATTAAACTTACCACATTACAACGTACTAATAGCGCAGGAGGCTTTCCTGTAGCTCAAATGGTAGAGCATGGCGCTAGCAGTGCCAAGATCGTGGGTTCGATTCCCAGGGAAAGCAAGAGCTGATAAAATGTAAAAAAACTGTAACTTGAATGCAATGTAAGTCGCTTTGGATAAAAGCGTCTGCAAAATGCATAAATGTAAATGTAGGAGGACTGGCTGTACCAAATTTTGAACTGTATTATTGGTTGTTCCAGCTTAAGGCTCTTCATAATTGGGTTGATCCTCAATCTACAGTTTCATGGAGGGTGATTGAAGCTGACAAGGTTAAACCAAATAGACTTCACGATATTTAATTTACTGGCACAGGAAAAAAAGGGGATAATTATAGATTTGGTCCGGTTGTGGCTAACTCTATTAAAATCTGGAAAACGGTTGAACGTCGGATAGGAGGACCCTTCAAATTTTGTAACAGTACACCTCTATGGCACAATTTTAATTTTGTATGTGGAAATCGTCCATTTGTCCAACCCTCTTGGTCTTCTTTAGGTGTAAACACGTGCAGTGATATATATGATAACCTGGGCCTCTGTTCATTTCAGACATTAAGAAACAAATTTTGTCTACCAGCATCCACAAACTTTGTCTTTATTCAGTTGCGTTCTGCTCTCAAAGCGTATGGGGTTCCTTGGTCCTCTCCCATTTCCTCTCATCCTATGCGGGACTGGATTGCACCATCTGCTGGTCGGCCATCTGTTTCCTTAATATATAATAAAATTATTGATTGCATTACAAAACATCTTTCTACTAAAACTATTTGGAATAGGGAATTATCTGACCTTAATTTATCTGTCGACTGGGAGAGAGTGTGGTCTAATTGCTGGTTTTACAGCTGCGAAGAAGACCATAATACAGAACTGGTTTACACCGCACATGTCTGGAAAAACATATTGGATCCGTAGCCTCCTGCAAATAGTGACTTGTGAATGTGTCGGTGGGGCCAGGCCTTCGACCATTGATGCTTGGCAGTGTTTTTTGTTGGATATACGTGATTGTATGGAGGAGTGACTTTTGTGTTTTTGTTGTCCTTCCCTCTCTCCCTCCCTTTTGACTGGACTTTGAGATGTTGAGTATGTGCCTGTTGTTTTGTTTTGTTATATTTTGGATGCTGTGTTGTGTTATGTGTGATTTTTTTTTTTTTTTTTTTTTTAAATGTTGATAACAAAAAAATTACAAATAGGCCTAATGCATTCAGATTTATGGAACTCACACTGTGCTGAATTTCCACAAATTAGTGGCGTTACTATGACAACCAATTTGTAAATGTATCAATGTTGCTATTTAAGATTTGAGTGTTTACATAATCAGTTTTATGTTATCTTGTATGTAATCTTAATTATCTAGTTTGGGTGTTGGAGTTTGGGGGGGGGGGGTTGCCTAGGGCGTCAAGATGGCTAGAAACGGCCCTGCCTGTGATTGTGTCTGGTTTAAAAGATCTGAAGCTGAAGTAACAGGAACATGATACTGAAGATAGATAGAGGCAGATTGAGATATTAAAGGGGACCTATTATGCAAAAATCACTTTTATAAGGTGTTTGAACACAGTTGTGTGGTCGCAGTGTGTGAAAATAACCAGCCTATAATGTTAAAAATCCACCAACTCATTTTTTAATAAAACCAATAAATCATAAACAGTCTCTCCAAACTAGCTGTTTCAGATTCTCCCTCTGTGCACTTCACTGAGGGGAAAAAGTCCTGCCCATTTGTGACGCTCTCTGCCCTATTAGCATAAACACAGCCCTGAGTGAGAAGATGCGGTCCGCCATTACTGGAGTCATATACAATGTCAGCGCCAAAGAGGCTTTACGCGTGGTGTTTTGGGATGCACTAATGAACATAGGAGTCACCATAATCTCCTCCCATCTGAGCCGAGGACACTGTGGCTAAATTTCATTTTCGAAGGAAATATCCCGGTAATGTCCCCTAAATGTTTAGGAATTAATACAAGCGCTTCGTGCACGAACGTCAGCTCCAGCCAAAGTAAGTATCATGCGTTTGTTTTCCAAATTGCCTTTCTGAAAGAGCTTCTTGCCACTCTGTAAGGCTAATTGCTAAAGCTATCATTGTCTCTTGTGTGTTTTCACTGATGCTGTCTTCAAGTGCTCCCAGAATGATTGTGAATAGAAATGTGGTAGTTAAAAGTTGCATATGAAAGCAATGTGAGTCGATCGCTTGAAGTTGTCGAGCTCATAATCAGAAGTGGGACTTATAAAGTTTGTGATAGCATTAGACCAGCTATGTTGTTATTTTTATCCCGCCGTGCTTCCTGTCTGTGTAATTCATAAACGCGAATTTATTATGCACCGTATAATCAGATGACTGAAAAGTTCTATACGATGGTAATAGTGTGATTAAGGTGTGTACATGTCTGTACTGCACTTCAGTAATGCGGCTAAAAAAGGAATACTCCACATGTCTTAATTCGATTTGTGTTTACTTCGAGTATGACTTTAGCCGGATTAAGGTAATCAAAAATCTCTGTTTACATGGTAGATTCTTAATCAGAGTATTGTCTTAATCGTGTTAAAATTGGAATATTGTTGTCCATGTAAACGTACTGAATGACAGCATTGTTGGATTATGATGCTGTCAAGTCTGCAGTGCTCCAGTACAAATTGGTGCCTGAAGCATACAGGCAAAACCTTGATAAGAAATCCAAAAAAGTAAGGATTCGACACAGTAATAATGCTGTTAAATCTGTTAAGTAGGTTTCGTCAGGTTCGAAGACATGAAGGTAAACCAGTATGTTTTTACTGTCTCAAATTTCACATTTATGTATTATGTATCATCTTTGATTTTTATTTTCTTGCACTGTCCATTGAGCGGACCTGTCCTGACCTACATTTCACTACTGATTATACCCTGTATGATTGTGTATGTGACAAATAAACAAGAACCTTGATTTATTTGTATAGTGCTTTTCATGATACATATTGTTTTAAAGCAACTTTACAGAACATTAATAGCGATCTATTATCAGTGTCACGGTGCACACAGCAGGGAGGAACAGGAACACGGAGACGAGGACGTAAACTCAAATTAACAGTCTTTAATGGAGACATCAAGGCAGGACTCAGAGACAGGATACACTGGGAAGTAACGAGTAGACCAGAAGAAATCAAACTCAAAAGACAGGATCTAAATACACAGGGTAATTAACACATAATCACATAAACACAGCTGGAACATACTTACATACCCCCAGGAACATACCCCTCAGGACAGACACAGACAGGAACGCAGGATGGGGACCTCCGGAGCAGAATGGGGACCTCCGGGACCATGGCGGAGCTGGGAGCTCAGGAGGCCATGGCGGTGCAGGGAGCTCAGGTGGCCATGGCAGGGCTGGGAGCTCTGGAGGCCATGGCGGAGCTGGGAGCTCTGGAGGCCATGGCAGATGGTCTTCGGGGCCTTGGCCTCGGTCCCCTCGGCCCGGCCCCTACAGCCGGAACTCTTACTACCCCCCCCAAAAAAAAAAATTCCCTGGGGAAGTGAGGGGGTATCAGGAGCCCTCCGGGGCTAAACAGACAGTACAGTACAAAACAAGACAGGAAAGCCCTCCAGGGCCAGACAGACAGGACAGGACAGCCCACAGGAACAGGAAGCCCTCCAGGGCTAGCTCGGAGGCTGAGGCTTCTTCTGGGCATGACCAGGAGTCAGGGGCCCTCACAGGGTCCCTCAGCGACCGCCTCCACTTCAGCGACAAGGGGGCAGGCGGCTGGGAATGGCCTCCCTGGCCACAACTCGAGGAACCGCCTGCCCCAGACGAGTCTCCATGGACTTAACAAGACTGGACAAGGTAAGTTAAAATGTTCCTGTGGGCACAACAAGACAACACGGCACCCCTGGCCGTGACATGTGGACTTGATCCACGGGGCTAGGGATTGCGGTAGCCGGTGGGCTTGAGTCAGCGGCGATCCAGCCGGCTTGAGTCAGCGGCGATCCGGCGGGCTTGAGTCAGCGGCGATCCGGCCAGCGGGCATTGAGTCAGCGGCGGGCCGGCCAGCGGGCATTGAGTCAGCGGCGGGCCGGTGGGCATTGAGTCAGCGGCGGGCCGGCGGGCATTGAGACAGAGGCGATGCCAGCAGGCATTGGTCAGCGCCGATCCGGCGGGCTTGAGTCAGCGGCGATCCGGTGGCATGATCTCCCACGAACGGCACGCCTGGGTGAGCCGCGAATGGCGGCGTGATCTCCCGCGAACGGCGGGCTCGGTGTGCCGCGGACGGCGGTGTGAACTCCCGCGAACAGCGGGCTGGATGTGAGCGGCGGGGTTGGGAGCCACGGACGGCAGTGTGATCGGCGGGCTGGAGGGCTTGCAGCCAACGGACTCGCGGCGATCCCGCCGAACTCCCACGCCCACTTGACGCGGGCGAAGGCGGGATGACGAGCGGCGACTTCCTTGCCGCGGGACAGACACAAACACAGGAACAAAATAAAACTTTCAAAAACGAAAACAAAACGAGGTGAAGGGGCGCCGCTTACTGTTTAGGTCTGGTCTTCTGTCACGGTGCACACAGCAGGGAGGAACAGGAACACGGAGACGAGGACGAGGACGTAAACTCAAATTAACAGTCTTTAATTTAATTAACAGTCTTAGTGCATCCAAGGTGTCATCTGTTCTAGGCAATGGATGGGCATCCTTAATGGTGACAGAATTAAGGCCCCTATAATCTACGCAAAAACGCCAGGTGCCATCTTTTTTCCGCACCATAACGATAGGCGCAGCCCAAGGGCTATGACTGGCTTCCACAATGCCTTTTGCCACCATGTCATCCACATGTGACTGAATCACCTCCTGCATCCGAGGCGAAGTGCGATAAGCACGTTTCTGTATGGGAATTGCATTGTCAGTATTAATTTTGTGTGTGACTATGTTTGTTCTACCAAAGTCTGTAGGGCTCTTACTAAACACGTCACAAAACTCATGTAACAATGAATGCAGTTCGTTCACCTGAGAATCAGAGAGACCCCCCTTTTGAACTTCAAATTGAAGACGTGACACCTGTGTAGAAGGGGTAGACACATTACATACAACATCGGAGTGCTCAACAACATCATCTGAGTTTATTGGAGTGAACTCCCCCAGTTGCATACCTGGTTGCAGTACAAAAGGGCTGTTAGTTGAATTCATGAGCCGCACTGCAGTTTGACCATTTTCCGCTATTGTAAGGGTGCGTGCAACTGCAATACCATCTAACTTGAATAGATATGGCTCAAACAACCCACAGTATCCATCTGCTAAACCTGCATTAACAGCAGACGGGATAAGTTGCGCTATACAGTGCATCTCGCATTGGGCTGGAATGGTAGTTGTCACAGTAATTTGAGCTGTACAATGTACAGGGGTAAGTTGAGATTTGCTTAACAGCGGCAAAGTTTGGTCATATAGGCAACATGTACATTTACCCACATTCAAGACCACCTGATGCTTCTGGAGAAAATCCCAACCAAGTATGATACCCTGATTCACATTTCTGATGACGTGCATGCCATGCTGTAATGTCAGTGTACCTAATCTGAGGTTAACAGTCACAGTTCCCAGAGTATCTAAATTCTGACCAGTTACAGATTTTTACAGAATGAAAGTACTCTTCAGTGGTCTTTTACGCAATGAAGGAATTGCCATACGGGTAGTTTCATTAATGAATGAAATACTAGACCCAGTGTCTATCATGATGTGCATGTCAGTACCTTCAACAATACCACTGATGTGTGCTGTACTAGTGTCCGTCATGTCCGCAACAGGAGAATAACTAGTCTCTGGATGTCTGGTGTCTGTGGTTGTCATCTGTTTGGTGTCACTTGGGGCTGGTGGTGAAATAGCTGATGTGTGCCCCGCCGCATCAGCTAACGGAAGTTTCCCTGACGATAGCTGCGACGATCCGGGTAGACATCATACGAACCACTCTGATGATTCAGGCTGTGCTGCTGAGGTCTGTAATGATGGTCCTGGTAGTCGTCAAAGGTGACACGCCTGTGATGAGGGCTTGGACTGCGTCGATGTAATGACGAGTTGTGGGAAGCCATGGTGTCATGCCGTTGTCCCTGTCTGTCATCCACGTAGTGGTCAGTGCCGGCTGCAGTGGAGTATTTTGGAGACTAGTAATCCTCAAACCTCTCCCTGCGGTGCGGTGAGAAGTCCACTCTGTCATTATGCTGGTATGTGTCGTCCTGTTGTCTGTAAAGGTCTCTGCGACGGCTGGGAGATCTTCTGTAGATGCCAGGTGATGAAGAACGTGCATCAGGATGTTTGGTTGAAAAACGACCAGATGATGCACTCCATTCTGTGGCATATCTTGTTGGACTAGCATGTCTCGTTGAACTATGACGATGTGGTGACGGAGTTTGATGAGATCGGCTGCGTTGATCATACAGCTGAAGTTTCAATGCTGAGACATCCTTGCTTAAATCTTTGACTGTGTTTGTAAGATCAACAACGGCTTGCTTCAAAAAAAGAGTGTCAGTGTCAGAAATAACATTCACTGTCTGTGCCATCGAATTCTCTCTCACTGTAGATGAAACTGGCTGTACCAATTTGGCTGCTGTACGTGCCCGTTCAGCTTGGGTAGCGACTTGGAAGGCATCTTTGAATGTTTTCACACCCCTCTCGTGGCATTTAATCTGGAGTTCTTGATCTAAACCCGCCAGAAATCGTGACAGTCTCATGTATTGAGATGCATTCTGTTCAAAATCAGGAAAAGCTTCTTTGACCAGTCTACATATGTCTGCTGCATACACTTCCATTGGTTCATTAGGCAATTTATGGCGTGAATTTGGAAATGTTTGAAACGATGCTATGACATCCTTCTGGCCAAACGCCTCTTGTAATTCTTTTTCCGCTACCTTGAACGAGTGCTGAATTTCAGATGGAAAATTGTCCCAAACAATGAACAGTTCAGGTGGCAGTCTAGTAGGCAACTCTGCTGCTAGCACTGCATCCAAATCAACACCGCTATCTTTAGCGAGCCTCTTGAATCACCTCATAACGACGAGCCCACAGCTGAAAGGACTCAGAATGTCTTGCGGGGTAGTTTGTGCGCGGCGCGGCCGCGAGGTATGAGCACTGTTCTCCCGCGGTGCTTGGGCTTCCTCGTCTGACATCTCTTAAGTTTATTAACGGCACACCGAACTTCACGGAGTCCTGCTGGTATCACAGATGTACACACTGCGCTCGTACAAGGCGCCGGTGAAAAATAAAGCATAAATAAAAAAGAAACTCGAATTTTCGATGAAAAACACCGCTGCCACCAGTGTAACGCTTGCTTCAGCGCTTGTGGGTGTTTTCGGGGCTTTATCTGAAGGTTTAAAGAAATAATACCCTCGAATACTGACAAGCTCTTTTTCCACACGTTATTCTCCATTCACCTCCTTCTCTCTCCTTTTCACCCCGTCAGAATAAAAGTCCTCATAACAACAGGCACTTTAACATGGGGCATTTCTAACACGAAAAAAAAAAAAAAAATTAATTTTAACTCTTACAATATTGTAGCTGCTGTTCATAACATTTCAAGCAAAAGATAGTCATGTGAATTTGATAAGATATAACTGTAGTACAAGGTTATGAAATACATTATGTGAATGCTTGGCTAAAGGTATGCCTTTAAGTTTAAACTGTGTCCAAACAGCCCAATAGCCAATTCTGGTTTTGGGAGAGTCTGTATTACATTATGTGAATACTGTTTGAGAAAATCTTCACCAAGTATGTGAGTTAGCTTGGGCTCTTCTTGCTGAAATCCAGTAAAACAAATGAAGATTCGGTACATTCTGAGTAATGCTAATGACAGTTTGCTCCCCTTATAATTAATGTGAAATTTGTCTATATCATATCAGCATGCTGAAGGGACATGGCTGCATGAGACTTCCCCTTTTGACAGTGTGTTCATTGCTACCATTGCTCCCAAAGAACAATGTGATAAGGTAGTTAAGTTAATCAGGAAGTATTCTGTGTTGTTCCATCTCAAACATTAATGTGAATAACGTGAGTCTGATTCCTTACCATTTCCTTGAATGGAGGATTGTGATGTTGAGGTTGAGTCAGCTCGTTTCATTACTAAGTTGGATCTGCTGAATAAGTACTGGCAAGTCCCAGTCTCTGGAAAGATTCAAGATTCAAGATTTTTATTTGTCACATACACGATTATATAGAGAGTATATAACCAGCAGTGAAATGTGAGTCAGGTCCGCTCCATGGACAGTGCAAATATTATAGAATACAAACACAGAGGAAATATACATAAATTGAAATAAGTAAATAATAAGATATAAAGAACAAAGTATAAAGTATAAAAAATGAGCATGACAGTATACTGTAGACTTAAATATTAAGATAAGCAGGAATGTACAAGAGAGGAATGTGCAAACAGGTTGTACATGGTTGTCATGCAGCAGCAATACCAAAAAAAAAATAACAAAAATACCAAAACACAGAAAGTGCTGTGTGCAAATGACACTGTCAGTATGAGGTAGAGAATAATGAATATCTTACTGATTGTTAAGTGATTATTAAGTGGAGTCATGTTGATGTTAAGAGGCTGAGTTTGAGTTTAGGGGCCTGATGGCCTGGGGGAAGAAACTCCTCCTAAGTCTCTCAGTTTTTGCCATCAGGCAACGGAAGCGCTTACCAGATGGCAGCAGAGTGAAAAGACAGTTACTAGGGTGGTTCGAGTCCTTGATGATTTTGACATCTCTGCTTTTGCAGCGTTTGAGGTAGATGTCCTGCAGAGAGGGGAAAGCAGACCCTGAGATGCGCTCAGCTAAGCGCACAACTCTCTGCAGGGCTTTGCAGCGCTTGACTGGCGCTTGTTTCCATACCACACTGAAATACACTGAGTCAATACACTTTCTATGGTCCCTGAATAGAAAGTTTTCAGGATTGTTGGTGAGACCCTGAATTTCCTCAGCTGTCGCAGATGGTACAGTCTTTGCCTGGCTTTCTTAACCTGTGTTTGAATGTGTGTAGTCCAAGTCAGGTCCTCGGAGATGATTACACCAAGGTACTTGAAGCTGCTCACCCTCTCCACAGGGGTCCCACTGATCATAAGAGGAGTGTAGGGCCGCAGGTGTCTCTTTCTGAAGTCCACAATCAACTCTTTAGTTTTGCTCACATTCAGAGAGAGACAGTTGTCCTGGCACCATGATGTAAGTCTCTCTACCTCATCCAAGTATGCGGTATCATCAGCAAATTTGATAATAGAAGTGGAGCTGTGAGAGGACACGCAGTCATGTGTGTAGAGAGAGTAGAGCAGGGGACTCAGGACAGCCCTGTGGGGCTCCTACGTTCAGGGTGATGGAGTTTGAGGTGAACTGGCCTACTTTCACCACCTGAGGTCTGCCGGTGAGGAAGTCTTGAATCCAGTCGCAGAGTGAAAACTTTAGGCCGAGGTCTGTAAGTCTGTAAGTCCGTCCGGCCGCTTTCCTGACGTTCACTCTCTTTAGGGCCCTCCGTACCTCGTCCTCCGACACGGTGATTAGTCGCGCTGCCGCCATTGCATTCAAAGCGGCCGTAGAAGGTATTTAACTCGTCGGCCAGCAACGGATCTGCTCTCACCTCTGCGGAGGATTTACAAACCCGATTCCAAAAAAGTTGGGACACTGTACAAATTGTGAATAAAAACAGAATGCAATGATGTGGAAGTTTCAAATTTCAATATTTTATTCAGAATACAACATAGATGACATATCAAATGTTTAAACTGAGAAAATGTACCATTTTAAGGGAAAAATATAAAACGTCTGGGGACTGAGGAGACAAGTTGCTCTCAAGTTTGCTCAACTGTCTTAGGTCTTCTTTGTCGCATCTTCCTCTTTATGATGCGCCAAATGTTTTCTATGGGTGAAAGATCTGGACTGCAGGCTGGCCATTTCAGTACCCGGATCCTTCTTCTAAGCAGCCATGATGTTGTAATTGATGCAGTATGTGGTCTGGCATTGTCATGTTGGAAAATGCAAGGTCTTCCCTGAAAGAGACGACGTCTGGATGGGAGCATATGTTGTTCTAGAACTTGGATATACCTTTCAGCATTGATGGTGCCTTTCCAGATGTGTAAGCTGCCCATGCCACACGCACTCATGCAACCCCATACCATCAGAGATGCAGGCTTCTGAACTGAGCGCTGATAACAACTTGGGTTGTCCTTGTCCTCTTTAGTCCGGATGACATGGCGTCCCAGTTTTCCAAAAAGAACTTCAAATTTTGATTCGTCTGACCACAGAACAGTTTTCCACTTTGCCACAGTCCATTTTAAATGAGCCTTGGCCCAGAGAAAACGCCTGCGCTTCTGGATCATGTTTAGATATGGCTTCTTTTTTGACCTATAGAGTTTTAGCCGGCAACGGCGAATGGCACGGTGGATTGTGTTCACCGACAATGTTTTCTGGAAGTATTCCTGAGCCCATGTTGTGATTTCCATTACAGTAGCATTCCTGTATGTGATGCAGTGCTGTCTAAGGGCCCGAAGATCACGGGCATCCAGTATGGTTTTCCGGCCTTGACCCTTACGCACAGAGATTGTTCCAGATTCTCTGAATCTTTGGATGATATTATGCACTGTAGATGATGATAACTTCAAACTCTTTGCAATTTTTCTCTGAGAAACTCCTTTCTGATATTGCTCCACTATTTTTCGCCGCAGCATTGGGGGAATTGGTGATCCTCTTCCCATCTTGACTTCTGAGAGACACTGCCACTCTGAGAGGCTCTTTTTATTCCCAATCATGTTGCCAATTGACCTAATAAGTTGCAAATTGGTCCTCCAGCTGTTCCTTATATGTACATTTAACTTTTCCGGCCTCTTATTGCTACCTGTCCCAACTTTTTTGGAATGTGTAGCTCTCATGAAATCCAAAATGAGCCAATATTTGGCATGACATTTCAAAATGTCTCACTTTCAACATTTGATATGTTATCTATATTCTATTGTGAATAAAATATAAGTTTATGAGATTTGTAAATTATTGCATTCCTTTTTTATTCACAATTTGTACAGTGTCCCAACTTTTTTGGAATCGGGTTTGTATTTACAAAGGCACAGATGGTCCTCAGTCCCTGCCACATGCGTCAAGAGTCATTGAGCTGAAAATGAGGCTCAATTCTCTCCCTGTTTCGGAGTTTGGCAGCTCTTACTGCACGTCGGAGCGCATAGCACGATGCTTTGTACTCGCTCATATTTCCAGACAAAAGAGCCTCATTGTATGCGGCAGTGCGTTTGTTAACCGCAGCACGGATTGTTCTGTCCACCCATGGTTTCTGATTTGGGAAGGTCCTTCCTTATAGTTATTGTTTCAGTAGCTTGCTCGGTTAGCGTGTTTACAAAGCTTAATCCTACATCCGTGAACTCGCTGACGTCAGATGAACTCACCCGGAACATGTCCCAGTCAACGTCATCAAGAGCCGCCTGTAGCATAGCTTCTGAGTGGGAGGAACAGCGCGGAACACTGAGTGGGAGGAACACTGCTCTCTTCACCGGGGGTTCCTGAGCGAGCCTTTGTTTATATTCCGGTGTGAGGAAAATGGCGGCATGGTCCGATTTGCCAAAAGCCGGTAGTGAGCGGGCTTTGTAGACATTCTAAAACTGAGAGTAGCAATGATCCAGTGTATTCGGTCCTCTAGTTGGACAGGATACATGTTGATGAAAGTTCGGCATGACCTGCCTGAGGTTGGCTTTGTTAAAGTCCCCCGCGATGATAAAGGCAGCGTCAGGATGTTTGTTAATGTAGCCGCTGAGCACATCGTGAAGCTTAGACAAAGCCAAGCTGGTGTCTGCCTGTGGTGGAATGTAAACAGCAGTAACATTGATCGATGAAAAATCCCGGGGCAGATAGAATGGGCGGCAAATAATGGATAGATGTTCCAGATGAGGCAAGCAAGAGCGCGACAGAGAGGAGATATTCCTGGGGTCACACCATTTCTTGTTAATCATGAAACACACTCCTCCACCTTTGGATTTACTGGCCTCGGCTGTTCTGTCCATCCGTAAAACAGAAAATTTGTCAGACGGCATTGCAGCAGTGTCCGGGACCGAGGGCGTGAGCCATGTTTCAGTCAAACAAATTATGTTACAGTCCCTTATGTCCCGTTGGAAACTTATCCTAGCTCTAAGATCGTCCATCTTATTCTCCAAGGATTGGACATTGGCGAGCAGAATGCTCGGTAGAGGAGTACTGTGAGCCCTTTTCCTCAGTCTGTTGCGAATCCCAGCGCGTTTCCCGCGATGTTTCTTGATCCATCGTCTCGGGGGGGTTATTCAAGTGGCCATTGTTCTCCTCCGCGTTCCGAAGAATCTTGAGTGGCCACGATGAGTTCGTGGATAAAGTGACCTGAAACAGGTTAGTGTAGCAGTGTCCAATGTCCGAAAGTGTTCCTTTGTCGTAAGTGATCAGTGCAGATGTTATGTGTGTAAAAAGAGAAAGCAAAAGTAAGTAAAAAAGTAAATAAAAGCACAATCTTTTTTTTTGTTTTTTTTGTTTTTTTTGGCCTGTCAGTAGCACAGATAACACATGACAGTACATATGCGTGGCTATGCTATCATCATTCACAGCCTTGTTTCTTTTTTTTTTTTTTTTTTTTTTTTTTAATTAAATATATTTATTTATTTATTTTTTTATTTTTATTTTTTTTTTTTTATCTTTTTTTTTTTTTTTTATATTAATTAATTAATTTAATTTTATATACCCTTTTACTTAACCACACTGTGACAGACAAGACCAGGGGACAGAGAAAACAAGAGAGAGAAAGAAGAAAGAAGAAAGGAAAAAAAAAAAATAAATAAATAAATAAAAAAAAAGGTTGTGGGGAAAGTCAACAGAGAAGGGGGAGAGAGAGAGAGAGAAAAAAGGAGAATGGGGGATAGAGAGAGAGAGGGAAAAAAAAAAAAAGGACAATTTGCTTCGATACCTGCTGACAAAAAGAGAAAACAACCGAAGACACAACATCAAAGAGACTGCAGCAACAACCAACATCTGTATGAATCACAATAAATTCTAAATGTTAAATGTTATTGAGCAGCACACATAACTAATATTACAAAATAAGTTTTGAAGCAACAGTAGATCAAGACAATGTGTGTCTGTGAGCACCTGTTTTTATACCAATGTGAATGCTTGAGTGTACACCTGTGTGTGTGAGCGCGCTTGTGTTCATAAGGTTCCTCCATGTAAATGTTTAATAGTGTGTGTGGGGAACAACAGCCCCATCCCGCAAGGCATGAAGCAGGCACGGAAAATAAAATAAAAAATAAAATAAAAGCACAATCTAAGTGGTGTGACCTGGACGGCTTCCGAACACAGCGGTGCCATCTTGGTTTTTCAAATTTTGTACTCTGCCTTTGTAACCCCTAACAGTTTCCTACAATGGCCTTTGCCATTTAAAATGCCTCTGTCACTTGTCAATGGTTGATGCTTAGGGAACTGTTAGAAGTACCAAACTGTGAAGACTATCTTGACAAGATACCCCAGTGGATATGGACCACAGTTTCCGGATTCAAGGGCTTCTAGAGGATGTGGTGTCCAGGGGCTTCAGTTTATCTCCCACTTCTGGAGGAAATTCTGCTGGCAGATTGGCACTACCTCCAGTTTTTCATCAGGGACAATCTGCAAACCAGGATCACGAGCAGGTATTTCAATGCCTGGTCTCCCACAAGCCCCACAAGTCAACAGCTGATGCAGGTAGAGTATCGACACAATACTTGCCAGTGTCACAGTAGTCTATCAAAGACTCGAAAAAGTGTGCACTGGGCTTAAACCCTAGTGATGTTAGAGGCTGTGGTCTTTAGCATCCTTGATAGCACGCCTGCCTCCCAGTGTTGAATCCAGTGTCGAGTCCTAGTTTTTAATCAATTGAGTTTAAGTGGGAGACGTTTATTAATGTCTTTTCATATTAATTTTATGTTGTTACTTTTTTTATTTTATTTTATATTACACATGACATGGATTCATCTGTACTCTGAAAAATGTCTGCGTCCAAAATATCCAAGTCCAAGTCCACCCGAGTCCATCCAAGTCCAAGTTCATTCACAATTGCAGTCAGAGTCCAATTCCAAGTCCCGAGTCTAAGTACTACAACTCTGCTGCCTCCCATGCTGGAAATGCTCTGAGTGGGACAAGTAGACTTGAAGGGGTTACATTGGTGCCATGACCAGGATGTGAATGAGGATTAGGGAGGTGAGTGTACTGGAGGTCACTTAGAAAGAGCTGTGAAGCTAAACCTCACTCCCCTGATCTTAAGAGGCATGCTAGTGACAGGCATTAGAGGCTGTGATCTATAGAGTCCTTGTTAATGTGCATATCTCAGATGCCAGAGACACCGGTTTGAATCCCGCTCAGAGCACTGCAAGTAGAGCAGGCCAAGTAATCCTCAAGTAGCACTCAAGTAATCCTGTGTTTGCATGTCTTTCGTATTTACTCACTTCCTACTGTATGTGTGAAATCTGTGGGCAGAGCTAAAGAGGCAATGATGTTGATGTAGGCATGCTGCAGGTGTTGGCACCATTGACTGTAGTTATTCAGGTCATTTTGCACTCATCCAGTGCCATGGCTTTGGCAAGTACATCAGCAGTATATGGTTCTGGGGGTTGTATCTGGTCTGTCTGGACTGCAGAGTCTAGTCAACAGTTATGTAATGTATGGTCAAGCCCATATATAGTATCACATTTAAGCTTGACCACAAAGTAGTGGCAGAGTAAAAGGAGATGTCTTTTATCTCCTTCAGAATATCATCTTTCACTTTGTTATACAAGGCTAGAATTTACGTTTGTTTGCAGCATATTTGTAAATGCTGTTTTGTTTTTTTTGACAATGTTGAATGGCAGGATCTCTTTGGCTATGCTATCTGTGAACATGCGACACTTCATGTTGTCACGTTCATACATATTTGCACTGTCAGGCAAAGGCATCCATAATAGTTCACTGTCTGGATGACCCGTCTCTATCTCCAATTGTGTTTTTTGTTCCCAGTTTAAAAACCTGGATGGGATGGTTATGTTTTAGACAAACTTTTAGGTTAGCTGTATTTACACAATTCTTTGCTTATGTTTTCTGGCAATGCCATCTGAGACCAAAAACCTGATCAGACTGAATGGTCACTCTGTGAGAGACTATTGGACCCTCACATCTGAACCATGATACAAATCTTCCTTGAATGGTAAAATGTCACTAAGCACTTACAACTGGGCCACATGAGTATCTTGTAGAATATGAATGGGGACTTTGTTTTTATCTTGACCAGTAAGAAAAACTACAAAATTACAAACAAACACAACATAGCCAGAATTCATTTCTTGTCAGTCCAGTGGTCCAATGTCAGTCCAAATCCAATGCTCTCTGGTATCTGTTGTTTCAGAGACTGGTTTTCAGTGTGCAGATGGAACAAAGACATGTTAATAGACCAATAGAGACTTCAGAAGTAAGCAGAAACAGGAATCAACAGGAATTAATTTATAGATTCAGATATTTATGCATTTATTTGTACATTTTTGCATATTTGGTCCTTCATACATTTTTAAATAAATAAATACAATATATACATTATTTTCTCTAAGCACTACACACATATTTCCCCAATCTAATGTTTAGATAGAATAGATGGTGTAGCAGTAGTAACCTGTGAATATTCAGGGCAAAGAAAGAAACAATGGCCAACTGTGAAGAAAGTGTAAAAAGAAGAAGAGGTAAGACTTAAAAGAGGTAAAGGGGGTATAAAAAAAGCAGTAGGAGAAAGAGGTGAAGAGATGAGCAGAGGAGATGAACAAGATGTAGCAGGTTAAATAGAGGTTGAAAGCAGAAAGAGAAAAGGGTAGGGAAAGAACAAGTATGATAACCATTGAAAGATTTGGGGGGGGGGGGGGAATCATGATGGAATGGTATAAGAGGAGAGCTAAGAAGAAGGAAGAGCAGGGATGTCCAATTCTGTTCATGGATGGCCACCTTTCAGCAGAATTTAGCCCTAACCCTATTTAAACACACTTGAACCAGCTAATAAAAGTTTTCAGGATCACTAGAAACTTCCAGTCAGATGTTACTACCAGCAAATGTGACCCTCTACCACAAACCCAGTCATCATAAGGATCAATCTTTTAAAAGTGAGTTTGCATTGAGATACAGCTTCTGAAAGCTGAATAAATAAGCTTTCCATTGATGTATGGTTTGTTAGGATAGGACAATATTTGGCCGAGATACAACTATTTGAATATCTGGAATATGAGGGTGCAAAAAAACATCTAAATATTGAGAAAATCACCTTTAAAGTTGCCTAAATTAAGTCCTTAGCAATGCATATTACTAATCAAAAATTACGTTTTGATATATTTACAATAGGAAATTTACAAAATATATTCATGGAACATGATCTTTACCTAATATATCCTAATGATTTTTGGCATAAAATAAAAATGTATCATTTTGACCCATGCAATGTATTGTTGGCTATGGCTACAAATACACCCATGTGACTTAAGACTGGTTTTGTGGTCCAGGGTCACAAATGTGTTGCATTATTATTATTTAATAATAGATGTTGTGTAATGATGTGTATTGTCTAAAAATATAAATGTGTTCTTTCTTTGGTTTTCAGTTTTTTTCCCGATCAGTAAAGCACATTCTACAAACAGTACATTCTACTGTAGCAGCGAGATAACAACAGACGTCATCTGTTTGAGGTATATCATCTATTTTAAATGCTAATCATGATATCAGCAGAAGCACCAAAACCACCTTTCTTTTAAAGTCCCTTTTGGACTTGTGTGGTGTGTGAAAATATACATTTTGTTTGTTTGTAAATTACATACCATACCTGTGCTGCCTTGTTGTATCTATGTGGTAATAGGGTAATTATCCTTTCAATCTATGGGTGTTTACATTTACATGAATTACATTTAAAGTAATTTTATTCAAATGTATTATTTCTAACATTTAAGTAGTTAAGTTTTTAATGATGGAAAACATCTTCATGAAGTAACTACACAATTGATGTAATTTTAGAATGTGTTTAGATGTGTACCCAAATTCACAATTTAACAATAAGTATACTTTTAGCATAAAGTACTTGAAGTGCTATATTTTTAATGTGAAAAAAGTGCTACTAATGACATATTAAGTGTACTTGATAATTACAATACATTTGAAATGAAGGTAACACTTTAGAATAGGGAACACCTATTCACTATTAACTACGACTTTTCCATCAATAAATTCCTAATTTGCTGCTTATTAATAGTTAGTAAGGTAGTTGTTAAATTTAGGTATTGGGTAGGATTAGGGATGTAGAATAAGGTCATGTAGAATAAGGCATTAATGTGTGCTTAATTACTACTAATAAATGGCTAATATTCTAGTAATATGCATGCTAATAGTTAAGAGACCCTAAAATAAAGTGTTACCGAAATTAATTATTTAATCTACAAAAATAAGTGAGCAATACATTATAAATACATTTTGTATATATTCATTATATTAATCTAATATTTTAAATAATTAATAAGTGCATTTTCTATGTATGATGAGTATATTTAAAAGTGTATGAAAGATGGTTTCAATTGTACTGCAATTGGTAACTAAAATATATTTATTTATTTATTTCAGAGAAAGTATGTTAAAGCACATTTTACTTAATATTCATGGTGTCCCAAAAGAGCATGGTTGAGTACACTTAGATGTACTTAAGTTTACTTAAGTACATCTAAGTGTACTTAAGTAAACTTAAGTACATCTAAGTGTACTTACGTTTACTTACTTAAGTTAAGTACTAAAGAATCATTTTTGGTATATTAAGTACAAAATTAGAGCACTTTAAGTACATTATGGAAGTGTACTAAGTGTACTGAAATAAAATGTATTTTAGTGCACTTTTTTCACCTGGGAATAGTAAGACAATCTCTGCTAGAAACTTCCAGGCGGGTGTTTTGGAGCTGGTTAGCGCTACACTCTGCAGGACTGTGACACATGCTCTAGGAGAAGGACTGGACACCCCTGAGGCAACAAAAGAGTTTCCTCTACCTTAGAGAATGAAATAAATGACTCTGATTTGTTATGAATCAACATTTCTATATATATATATATATATATATATATATATATCGCTGTTTAGAGGTACCTTACATCACCTTCTATGCCATGTTGTCTTTGGACTATATGATACAAGACTGCTATTTTTATAGTAAACCTCTATTTAGAGGAAGAGCAGGAACAGCTGAAGCAAAGGTTTTCTTGTGGTTTGGGATATCATGCACAGCAAGTGTTCAAACCACTAGCACACCCGCAATTCTGAGGTCATGGGTTCCATTCCCAAGAAATGCTACTATTGCAGAGGTCATGGGTTTGCACATTCTAAGATGCCAAAAACTAAGTTAGGTTGAGATCTGGTGACTATGAAGGTCATGTGGATAATATCATTTTCATACTCATCAACCCATTCCGTGACCCCTCATGCTCTATGCATAGAAATGTTTTGTCATAGGAAAAAGGTGATTACTCAGAACAACTTTGGGTGTTTCTCAATCGAAAGGTTTCATGCTAGTAATGCTGCATACCAAACCAAGTCATCAATTTCTATTGAAAGTGATCTCAATTTGAAGATTTTTTTGGAAGGCAGCCTTCATTTTGCATCTTTTGTTCACTGTATTTTGACAGATGTGCCAAGCATAATTTTTGTCTTCTCACAACGAACTGTTTCCAGGTTCTGTCTTGCTGTTTAATGTTCTGTTTAAATTGCTAAATATAACGTAAATATTATCATATCTGATATTGTCTATCAAAAATAATCTGATATCATTTGCTTTTTAATCTGAATATCTATTGCTTGCACAGTTTTTTAGCATTACATTAACTTGTCAGTTGTGTTTACCATCTCTTTTCTCTCTTTCATTTCATATTTTACAAGTCTTTCAAACAGCTGCTTTAATTCAGAATCAACTTACAAACACTGTGAATCATGGCATCTTCTTTTGTTACATGTACTGCTTGCCACTGCTTTGCTGATTTTCTACCTGAGTTAGTACCGGTTGCAGATAATGCCTTATTTGTTGGTGATTTTAATATCCATAATATGATAATAAAAGTTACATTACAATGGGCTTTTATAGACATTGTAAACTCTATTGGAGTTAGACAACATGTGTCAGGAGCCACTCATTGTCATAATCATGCTTAGATTTAATATTGTCACGTAAAATCTGTTGATAATATTGAAATTCTATCAGAGCTGTAACATCTCAGGTCATTATCTAATCTTGTTTATTCTCCATTTAGCTCAGATTTTAGCTTCAAGTCCCTGTTAACAAATATGGGAGAACTATCACTTCTTCCACTAACAATTGCTTTATCAACATCAGTTGAATTTACTCCTCTGCATATCAGATGAGAGTAGTTTATAATAACTTGATGTTGCAACAGAACCTATGGACTCTTTCTTTTCTAGCACCCTAGATACTGTTGCTCAATTGCACTTAAATAAGATGAAGTAGAACGGTCCTGATGCCATGAGAGCAGGATGCCCTGCAGGTTTATTAAACAAACTTCACTTGGTCCGAAATGCAGCAGCTAGAGTGCTTACCAGACCAGGAAGTATGACCATATTAGCCTGGTTCTGTCAACACTGCATTGGCTGCCTATTAAGCATTGTATACTTGCTGATTACATATAAAGACTACAGACTACAAGGCCACCATTTTCTCACCAAATCCAACTGTGGCACATCCCAAACTACACGTGGAAAGAGCTAAATGCAACTTTTTTAATAATATCAGTCCACAAAGTCTGACCTGTGTTGCAGCGTGGAATGATAGATCACATAGCGTTTGTTCATTTAAGGCCAGAAGAAAACTGGCCTCCTGACTGAGCCTGTTTTCTCCCAAGGTTTTTTGTTCACTACTGTTGTCTGATGGAGTTTTGGTTGCTCAGTTTGGGTTTAAAAGACAATTACTATATTGTTTCAGAAATTGATTGACTTCACTAAGGCTATTCAGTGAGAGCAAAACTTTAATAAAATTGAGCTGAATAATGATACTATTTTCTTTTGTATATACACTATATTGCCAAAAGTATTGGGTCGCCCCCTTCTAATGAACAGGTTTGACTACTTTAGTAATTTCTATGAGTACAAATCTTAATGTTAAAGCATATAATGATATTCTAGGAAATTGTGTGCTTCTAATATTATAGCAAAAGTTTGGACAGGACCCTTTTCTATTCTAACATGACAATGCCTCTGTGTATAAGGCAAGGTTCAAAAAGAAAATTATTGATTCAGTCAGTGTGGAAGAACTTGACTGGTCTGCATAAAACCAAGTCCTAATCCCAGTTTAACACCTCTGGTGTGACTGTAAATGCAGACCTTGAGCCAAAAACTCATCACCAAACACCAATGACTTGTACATATGGGTACAGTCATTTTAGACACTTCCAAAACTGTTGCAACAGAGATGGAAATACAATTTTTAAATACATGAATTATGTTCCCATCGTTGTTGCCACAGTTTTGGAAGTGCATTTTTCTGTTCTAAAGAAGGGGGTGTCCCAATACTTTTGTCTATATAGTGTATGTACAAGTCATTGGTGTTTGGTGACGAGTTTTTGGCTCAAGGTCTGCATTTACAGTCACACCAGAGGTGTTAAACTGGGATTAGGACTTGGTTTTATGCAGACCAGTCAAGTTCTTCCACACTGACTGAATCAATCATTTTCTTTTTGAACCTTGCCTTATACACAGAGACATTGTCATGTTAGAATAGAAAAGTCCTGTCCAAATTGTTGCTATAATATTAGAAGCACACAATTTCCTAGAATATCATTATATGCTTTAACATTAAGATTTGTACTCATAGAAATTACTAAAGTAGTCAAACCTGTTCATTAGAAGGGGGCGACCCAATACTTTTGGCAATATAGTGTAGCTTCCTTTGAAGTTGTTTTATAACTAATACACTTTCCAAAACTGACATAGTCACTGAATTGAATCAACATTAAACTGACTTGAGCTGAATAATGGCACTATTGCTATCTACCTTCTGTAGAGCTGCTTTATAACTTATATTTATAACTAAAGTTTTTCATAATTTATGCATTTGTAACACTGACAGTTATTGTCCTGTTTATTACTGTGAAGCTGCTTTGAAACCATTTGTATTGAATAAAGCATTATATAAATATAATATAAATGTGACTTGACTTCAAAATTATTGCTTACATTCCAATTCACAAAAAGAAAAAAAAAACACTGACAGTTGTTGTTCACTGTATTGCATTCAAAGAAAGTCAGATAATATAAAGATTTTCAATATAGGTTTTTCCCCAAAATTATTTTTTCATAGTATTTTCATGCTGTGACTGCAGGGGAGCCATGCAGACTGTCTCATTCTATTGTTTAATGCTGAGGATAACTCTAGTCTAAAAGCCTTAGAAGGACTGGTCTAAAAAGGATGCAGCCTTCCGGTTAAGAAACACTCTTCCCTCAAACGGAGCAAGTGGACCTAAACCATGGCAGTAAAATGCCCCCCAGCAGAACCACTGAATCGGACAGATTTTCCTTTAATTTGTCCCCCTACTCTATTTTCAGACAGGATATGATATTTATATTGGTATAATATTTTTTGCATAGTGGACACATCAGAATCTATTTGTCAGTGGATGGTCTTCGTAGCAAAAATTGACAACTCCTCTCTCATAATTCACATCTTCATCCTTGTCTTCATCCTCCAAACAGTGATTATGACCATGTATTGCGCTGTCTTCACTGTCACTCTGTTGTCTTATTATAAGCCTCTTGTTGTTGCTGTTTCGCACTGAAGCCTCAAGAGCTTTTTGTTTGCGGTAATAATGTGAAAACTTGTTGAAAATGATGGTGATGGGTAGTGCCACAACTAATGTACCGCTTAGGATGCAGCCAGATGCTGCCAGCTTTCCTGCCACTGTCACTGGCACTACATCTCCATATCCCACTGTTGTCATACTAACAGTCCCCCACCACCAGCATGCTGGGATTGTGTCCAAACCAACATCTTCTTCATATTCTGCAGTGTAAGCCATTCCAGAGAACACTGATACACCGACTGCCAGGTACAGTAATAAGCTTCCAACCTCTCTGTAGCTGTGCTACACAAAGAAACAAAAACATGATTTTTGACATGGAAAATATAAGCAGAAACACTTAAGCACTTAAGTGCTTAAGCTATCGAGTTGCTTGAACTGGTTTAGGAATAATTTTTGTATTCCATTTTTTTGTAATAATAATTGGAAGGACTTGAAGGTTTTATAGAATTTTTAATAAAAGGAAGTCAAAATATATACTATTTATGGATTATTTGCTACTGGTATCATGGATTCATTTTGTTAAAATTGTCAGTGGTTTTAAATCCTGATCCTGGGGACCCACAGAACTGCGTCTCCCTTTATATAACACACTTGATTCAGATTATCAGCCTTATGTTATGATGTTCTACCTGTTTATTGGATTTACATTTTTGTCTTGATTGCCCATTGGACTGTTTGCCTGTTATTTGGGAAAAAAGAGGGAGTATGGTCACCATATTCTGTGTCTTTGTCTGGCCTTACAACAATTTTTTTGTTTTTTTTGTTTTAAATTGCATTCAAGCATTAAACCTAATTGAAGTTTTATGAAATTAATGAATGTACATAGATTTAATGCTCATCTGCCGTGTTTATAGTTCTTTGATATTTGTGTAGCTGTTAGACTGTGCATGGATGCATGCTTCAAAAATCCACTGGAAATAGTAGATCATCCAGGTATCTTTGGATTCTCATTTCAACATAATGTATTCTAGGACAAATTCATTCTAATCTTGGATATACTTAGGGTGGATAGTATGGGTTTTTAGACATACAAAATGTGGAGTGCTGTGGGTCTCACTCCAAGTTCAGGTTTGAACACCACTTCAATATACAGCTTGTAAATGCACTTGAACAGTAGCAGTGTATTCTCACCCGTAGTGTAGCACCTAGTGACCTTAACCCTGTTGAATGCCTAGCCAACTTCAGCACCCTGATGATTCTCATTAGCCGCAACACCTGGACCAGTTTTCCCAAGTTGTCCAGCTCTGACTCACTCCCAATGAGCAGATCAAAAAAGATAGTGATATAAATTGGCATCACTGAGATGATATCAATAAGGTTTAGTGGTAGCAGGAAGAACTTACGATGGTTTGGTGCAAGAAGCATACGTGTTACTACCTCAAAGGTAAACCAGCAGATGCAGAACACTTCTAAACCATGCATAGTTGGGTCTTCGGTTGGATTACCATTTTCATCAAATATCTGGTACTCTGGAATGCTATTGATACACATGGTGGCAACTGATATTAACACCACACAAATGGAAAGCAAGCTGAAAAGTTTGCTAGGAATTGAATAACCTGGATTTTCCAATGTTAGCCACAGACACTTTCGAATGTTTCCAAAACGCATTTCATGGAAGTGCTCGATATCTTTGTTCAGATCAGAAATCTCATCAACCGACGTATCCACACTGCTAACATCACTCTCTTCATCCCAGGATTTATGATGTCTCTCCAGTTTACGATCAAAGTAACGGTAACTACAGCAGCTGTCCAGAAAAAAATCACTGATGCCCCAGTACTCTATTTCCTGAGAGAAGGAGAAAATGCACAGCTCTTCCATAATGTGCAGCTTGCCAGTCTGGTAGAAGTGCAGGACATAAGGGAAAAGGCCAGGGTTACGGTCAAAATAAAACTCTTTCTGTTGAACATCAAAATCATCACAGAGCTGTAGAATGTCATCTTCTGAGTCACAGGACAAGAGCTGGCCAAGACGCGTGTCCGGAAAATTCTTCAGAATGCTTGAACACAGAGTGTGCCTCAACCCACCCACATTGATGTGTAAGAGGTTGTCCTTCGGATCCAAAAACCACCAAGTGTGTCTTTCCTTAACCATGATCTACCTACACGCTGTAATAGAAAAAGAGGACAACATTTGTTTTAGTATGGCCGGCATTCATAATGGGTTCATTTCTGTGATTCATTTTGACATGTTAAAAATATTAATATAATTAATGCACCATAATTTTTTTTGCCAACTTCCTGTGGCATTTAATGTGTGCTGATGTTATATGCATGCCATTCAGCTCCACAAAACAAATCCTGTGATGTATGATGAAATTCTCAGCTTAGTCTGCGAAAAGTAATTCTTAAAGGGGTGGTTGATTGCGATTTCACTTTTTTTACGTTAGTTAGTGTGCAGTGTTGCTGTTTGAGTATAAACAATATTTGCAAAGTTGCAGCTCTGAAAGTTCAATGCAAACAGAGATATCGTCTTTTTAAATTCTGGCAGTTTAATGCCTACAAAAACGGCTGGTAAGGGACTACAACGAGTTACTTCCCGGGTCCGTTATGGTCAAGAACCCAGATAAACCCCGCCCCCGGGAACATGCAATGAAGGGGGTGAGGCCATGCTGCACTGCTTCAGAGAAAACTAGGGGTGCACGTAAAAATCTATTCATATATGAATCGTGATTCTGTCTTCTAACGAATCTAATGGATTCACAAGTTTCAAAATCAATGTCCTAAAACAATGGTTCTTAATACTGTTCCTCGCTTCGCCTGCTCTGCACACGATCTGCATCTCTCTCTCTCTCTCTCTCTCTCTCTCTCACACACACACACACGCTCTCTCTCTCTCTCTCTCTCTCACACACACACACACTCTCTCTCTCTCTCCCTCTCTCTCTCTCTCTCACACACACATACACTCTCTCTCTCATTCAGATCGTCAGATCAGCTCCAACTGTTCCAATTATACACTTATTTTGAGTAGCAATTGGGTGGGTTTTGTTGTGAAAACAAGGCAACCCTGGTTAGGAATGTGGAGGTTCAAATGCGAACGGTTCTGTGTGCGATGAAATCTGTGACTGCAGTGCTGAAGATGGAAATGTGTGGAAAATAGGAAAAACATAATCGAAGCGCAGAAGAGGGACAACTTTGAAACTGTGTTCGTTTAAAACTGGAGCAGTGCTGATCGGGAACTGGAAACAGCTTGAATGGCGCTTGAGACGAGTCTATCCGTGTTTGCGGTGCTCATGACAGGAATATGTGTCGAAAATACAAGAAAACTAATCGAAGCGAAGAGGAGAGAGATTTTTGAAACTGACTGGAATGTGTTCTTTTAAAACTGGAGAGTTTTGTCCAAGTATGTTCTCACAACATTGAGCAGTAAAGCCGGGAACTGAAGTAAGTCAAAATGGTGCTTGAGGACGTGGATCACAACGGTAAAATCAAAGACAGTAAAATCCTGTCAGTTCGCTATAATACATAGTTTAATATCGACTTTCAGTGTTCATTACTGTGTGTTTATTGACGTGATGGTTTGGCCATAATAGTTTAACTTCATCAGTGGGTGAAAAACATGAACAAATTGAACAAAATCTTAATTTTGTTCTTAAACAAACTTTTCAAAAGAATTTGGTTTAACTAAGCTGTATAAGTATGGAGTTGCTTTGCTTTTTCTGAACTGGTGTAATACATTTTTATCTTTTATTATCTGTTGCCTGTGTTGTTACTGTTGTCATATTGTGTGTGATTTTAATTTAAACCCAAATTTCAAATAATATTTGAATTAAATAAAACAGTCACCATGTTTATTGATATACAGGTGCATTTCAATAAATTAGAATGTCGTGAAAAGGTTGAACTTTTCCACGACATTCTAATTTCTTGAGATGCACCTGTACTACCTGATATATAATGTATGACCTACTGTATAAACAATCGTTTTAGAGCAATTTGTTGTAGCTACTTACCCTGTAACTACATGGAATAAGGGGGGAACAAGCACCACTTTAATTTACAGCCCGCAAATGTTGTATTTACCCTGTAACTACATGTTTGATATTTACAACTTGAGTTTGCGGACGCTCCGTCTCGATCGGGAGCAGTTAAATAATCATAATGACACCACACAATAGAGGATTATTTTGGACAAAAAATCGTTTGTGACAAGCCTCGTGACAAGCCTTGTGACAAACATCTTTTTCAAGTTGGCATTCAGGTGTTTCCCTCCATGTGAGAAATATATAGGTTTCTCATATGGGCATGAGCGCTATTTAATTGTGCCTCTGTCATGAAGTTCAAGATGCTTTCTTCTTAGGTTGGGTTCTTTAAAAAGATCAATCCCCAGCTCTCCTGATATCTAACCTCTGTGGTGCCCGAGAGGTCACACAAGCGAAGGAAGTGAAGGACATGGAGAAAGGAGACTCTGCAGCTCAGGCCTTGTATTTCTCATTTTCCCCTGTCCTGTCACTTTTGGCTGCAAGGATGAGGGAATGAATACTCTCTCACTGGAGGATACCAAGAGTGAGGTGTCTTGTCACAATCAGACAATTTTCTTTCTGAATCTCTCCCCTGCGGGGCGGAGAAATGGTAAAAAAGTGGTGTCTGACTTTGCCATTGGACATTGCCACTTAGAATGGGAATCTGAAGGTTCCCCCACCCAGTCAACGAGGCTTTGCCGGCCCACTTGCACTTCTGTGCAGCATGCTAGTTTTCCACCAAAGTTGTGCAGGCTCATGTGCTTTTTGGTTGGTAAGACTTAAGCAGTGGTGAGTCAAGATGAATGGCGGTCTTGCAGACCTATCACGCAGCCGTTCTGAAGAACATGGACAAATGCTGGAGAGCTTTAAGGAGCTGTATTGCACCATTGATTTGGCACTATGTGCCTTAAAGGGGTCATGACATGAGAAATCAAATTTGGCTTGATCTTTTGGCATATAAGAGGTCTCTGTGCCATTAAAAGTTCCTGCAAGTTGCATAGCTTAAAACATTCTCATTATAAACAAATCATTTATTTAATTAAGCTCCAAAAACGGCTCATTCGGATCTGAGAGGGCATGATGACATCGCAGGGGAATAAATATTTGCATAAACACTGCCTCCAGAGCAAGACATTGACAAACAGTGATCTTCTCACCATAGGCCCCACCCACTGTCATCCAGTTGCTTAACAGCTGACACTTGATTACGCGACACGACACTGGCACAAAAGTGGATAGTTTATTTTTAATGGCATCCCGGATCATGTCAGAGGATTGTTCAAAGCATTTTATTTTGTAAACGAAGCTCAGTGTCATGAAGAGTTCACAAAGGAACATTTATTGAAAGATGAAGCTGTACTCGAGCCCCTAGCCCTTTGAGGTCCGACGCCAAAGTGCCCTTGCGGTCCGGTCTGTGCGATATGAACGATATCGTGGATATCGATATGTTCCCGCACCCGCGACCGCTCTCGCCTCATGTTTGCGGCTGAATGCAGATGATCATAAATGATGGACAACTATGCCCGTGAAAAGACATCAGCCAGGGGCGTAGAATTAGGGGGGACGCTAGGGACGTGTCCCTACCAATATCCAGCCACTACCAAATTGTCCCTAGCAATATTTTGATCAAATAATTAAATATATGCAGTGTTGGGCAGTAACTAATTACTAGTAATTTAGTTACTGTAATAATATTACTTTTTGCAGTAACTAGTAGTGTAACTAATTACTAATAAGATTTCAGTAATAATATTACAGTTACTATCCATAAAACAGCTTAGTTACTTTTGATGCCTCAACCCCACAATATAGACCATCACAGAAAATTCTAATACCATCACAAATTAATCACAAATAAATCACAAATGCCATTACAAACCATCAACTTTTAACCATTAAAATGGTTTTCTGTAGTGTGTTTTGGGACATAGGGCCTATTCCATTAGGATTTATTGGTTTTAACAAGCCACCAATAGAAGGTGACCAATCTATGCACGGCGGTGCATGACGTATTTCCGGTGAAATCTCAGGACCCTCGCTTACTTCCGCCGACCGTAGAGTACTGTGCTACTACAGGAACGCTAGTCACCAAAACAGCTAAAACAGCCACAGATAGATAATTGTGTTGATACTTGTTTGCTTTATATAGATATAGCCTACGTATTTACGTTGAACTCATTTACATCATAATGACATCTAAACGTATGAAAGTATAATTTCAAAGACGGGAGGACAGCACTTCTAGCCACCACTGCTGTGTGTCGCAATGTACAGCATCTTCTAAATTTAACTCTTTCCTCAGTTTCCACATGTTTCCCAAAGACAAGGAAATACGGAAGAGGTGGGTAGTTAATATACGACGAGACATTTTTACAGTTACAGACAAGACAAGAGTGTGTAGCTGACAATTACCAGTAGAGACCCACAGGGTCCATTATGTTTCCATTACAACCAATACAAGTCCCATTATCATATAGATATCTATTGGCAACAACAGCACATTGTAAACATATAATCGGAAACTATTATAGCTAATTTATTTAAAAAAAAATACTTCATGAAGCTCAGGGCAAGTAAGTGATCTTTATATATAAGGAGATGCTGACCTCCAGAGTTCTACAGTTGGAGAAAGGGTAATCATCGTCTTGGATTACGTGTCCCTTTTTACATTGTATCATAGAATCACTTTCTTGGTTTTAGGACTGTCAATAACTATTTGCGGATACAATAAAAATAAATGGTTAGTGTCATAAATACCTGCCTGTAGCTCAATCAGTACAACATAGTGTAGTGCCAAGGTCAAGGGTTTGTTTGATTACCAGGAAAAGCAAGAACTGATAAAGAACTGATGGGTTCCTTGAATGCAGTGTCTTGGATAATAGTGTCTGCCAAATGCATAAATGTAAACTGAATACTTCCTGTCCTTGATTTCTTTTTAGTTTTCCATAGTTCTCCAAATATAGCTCACTTCAAAATAAATTGACAATTAAAATTTGAATGGCAAACACACTGAAGATTAGCAAACAGGCTGTCAGTTCATTAAGAAATAGCCTAAACTCATAACTCTAAAAAGTAAAAAAGGCCAAACGTTTTCTGTGAGGTTATGTTTAGGGGTTGGGTTAGGGTTAAAGGATAGAAAAATTTATTAGCTCTGTATAAAAAACAGTACACCTATACTGAGGGTCCCTGCAAAAACTACATACACAAGTTTGTATCGTGCATTGCTGATACAGTCGAACATCGATATGCCTATTTGCCAATCACATGGCACAATTAATGTAGTAATCACTGACGCACTCAATTTATTGTGGTTTAGTGATTCGGTAAGAAAAGTTGAAATCTGATATCGACGAAATGAAGGCTATGATTTGTGAACCGAGTCATGGTTTATCGAAAAGAATAGGCTAATCTGTTTTCACGGACATCAAAATCGCGTCTCTAGTGCCATAGAAGCCAGTGATTACTAGAAATAACTCTAATTAAAACAAGAAAGTCGTGTCTTAATGCCATCCAGTGGGCATCTGGAATCAGCAGTAATCAACTTTCTTGTAGAAAGTACATAGGCTACACCAGAAATAATAGGCTAGCCTATAATCTAGAGAACATAACTAGCGTAAGTAAAATATAAATTGTGTAGGCTATAAAAGGTAGCCTGTAGTAAAATTTTATATATTACACAATGGTTGCTGCCATTATTTTAATAGTTGACTTTATGTGACGGTAGCTACAGCTTTCACTTTGTGTACATTAGCTATCGTCAGGGGCACAACTGCACATTTGCCTAGGGGTATGCAAGATCAGTGTCGGCGCCCCCCTGTATTCTAGTAGCCCAGTGATCCTCAAATCTGGCTCGCAAGATCCACTTTCCTGCAGAGTTTAGCTCCAACCCTGATCAAATTTGAGTTTGAGTATCCCTGTAGTAGCCTCTAACACCAACTTGCATAGAAACCTTTCTGCAAGTCAATGACCAAAAGCCCATTACTAGTGCATGGAAAGGATACAAACTCATAAGGAGTGTAAAAAGTGACAAAGGTTTGAACCCCCTCCCCCATTTTTTAGTACCATAGGGAAAAAAGTGAAAAGTTAAAACAAGAAGAAAAAAAAAAAGAAAGAAAAGTGTCACATAACATCCCCTTTAACTCCTGATGGCAAACCCCAGACACTTTTTTTTATTTATTCATTTTTATTTTCAAACACATGTAATATTGCTCACTTTTTAGTTAGGTAATTTGAATATATAATTTGCCTCAAAACTATTAATATTTTTGCACATTTTTACATAGTAAAATTTATTTTAAAGAACATCTGCATTTTTTTTTCATTAAAAAACTAATACTATTAAAATGAATGTCATGATTCCCACTATGGCCACTAAATGGCAGCAGAGGATCATTTATTGTCTCCTTTACCATTTCCACTCTGTAATATAGTTCTTTTCACATGTTTTGCTAATGGAATTATATTTAGACATTATAAAATCACTATTATAACATTTAAAAATCCTTTTTTTTGTCAAAGTTCAGCATTGTTTTGTATTGAAGTATGGAGTAGCAAGAGTTTTCAACTCATTGATTCTACTTGAATTACACGGATGGCCTATTTTGAATTTACAACGGCAATTTTCAGTGAAAAGTGGCTAGTTTGTATCCTTGTTTACAATCTTCTCAGTTTCTCTCAAATGTAAATCAAATGGCCATTCACAAACATGTTTTTTTTTTTCAGCAATGGAGATACTCAGAAATAAACTGATATTAATCACTTTCCCCTCTTAGGCAGTGGCAGAGCCAGGTTGTTTTCATAGGGGTAGCCAGGAAGGGGGCAGCAACCAGTCAAGGGGTGGCACAGAAATCTTAATTATTTCAATATTGAAATGGATTTGACTATATAGTACTGGACTGTTTTAGTGCCTAAAACACAACTGAATACCATTATTTTGTCCTTAATTGTAATTGAGGTAGTTGTGAATTTTATTAAGTAATACCGAGTGAATGACAATTTTTGTTTTATTTTTGTATTAGCTAGGCTTTTAATAAAAGAGCTCACTATAGCTTTATTGCTCAGGAAGCTTGGTGGGTCTTACCCCCAAAATCTTGTTCTCCAGAGTCCATCATTGGCCCACTCATGGATGAGACATGCAGATAACTATAGTCAACCTTCACTGAATTTTATATAATCACTGAACTCTGAAAAAGTTTTCAGTCAATGTTTAACATTCTATTAGTTGTCAAAATGAATTCATTGCAGCACTTTTGTCATACCTAACTCGCGCTCTGTACAAAGGAAAATAATGTAAGAATGTAAAATGAGTTATTTCATGCATTTAAATATGGTTTAATTTTCTTTCATTTTCATAATTTACAAATTAACGAAAAATGTGCGCAAATTTTCTAGCATATTTGGTCTACTTGTGCATTAAATTATAAATAAAAATGTACATAGCCTATCATTTTGCGTCCTATTGTGATCTCGAATTGCAGAATATTTCACTAGGCTGCAAGCATTTAAATCTAATGCACATACATGCATGCACAGTTTTGCAGTTTTAATTGCCATTTTGGTAATTTCGTGACTAAACTGACGATGTATGCTCGCAGTTTCTAGTGCGGTTTATTTATGATGTGCGCGTGCGCCTCATATTCGCGTACAGTTGAAGAGCGCGCGCCGTGAGCACAGTACGGCTGACAGAATAGGAAAGTTGGTTTAATGACATATACCAATATCTCATCAGACCGTAGTTCCCTGTTTTTCTACTGAAGCTCATTTGGCACCTGTAGCCTACCTTTTCCGCGCTTGTTTGACTCGCCTGGTGCTGAGGGAAAGCTGAAGTGTGCGTCTGAAAAGTCTCCCGTTTGATGTGGTCGCAAAGAGATACGGCCATTCCGCGTCTTAATAAGTTTTTAATAAATACATTTTTGAACTCATTAAAATGCTAAAACCCGTTGAATACAAATGTTGCATTGATTATTTTTAATAACTAAGCTTTTGATTATTTATAACGTTTTATTAAAGAAGATATTCACAGAATGATTTATAGGCTAAATAGCGCCCCCTATGTGTGGCGCCCTTATGCACCGCATACGCTGCATGCCCCGTTGTTGCGCCACTGGTATCGTACAGCGCAACTTGGCAGTGGTCAATCATAGCCTATATGACAGATTTTACTCTTTTCAAACTCGGAGACCTTCAAAACCATGCAATGCTGTAAGTGGCTATATCAATTATAGTTCAAATAGTCTACAGGACTTAACAGGTCTCTCACACACACACAGACAAACACACACACACACACACACACACAGAGACTATATATAGCCTACATTCAAAAGTAATAAATAATTAAATAAATAAATAAGCAAGCAGGATTTGGCCTAGACATTTGCAAGCAATGTAGGCTATTAAATTGAAAGCGTATCAATGGCCACCGCTGTTCTTAGGAAATTGCATCTCGCTATGCTCTTAAATATAATAAATCGTGCAGATTCCATTTAATCAATAGGCTACATTTTGTTCATTATACTGGATATGCGCTTCTCTTTAACCTTTTTTTAAATGTACTTCCTGAAATATTTTTCTATTAGGCTATTGTTGCGCTTTGATAGAAATCAACATGATATTTAAAGCAATGTTGCATCTCCGCTTTTAATATGTTCTCCCCTATATATCAGCTTATGGTTCTACAATTAAAAAGGAAACCTACCACACAGATGTCACTGTTTGTTCTCCACTTGTTTTCTTTTCACGTTTCTTTACGGCGCCTGTGTAAGATGTCATAAAGTATCAATCCATTGATCTATAATCTATGTTCACTGATTTTGTAAATACTATATTTCTCTAATATCAGTTTATGTTTTCGCTTCGCAATAAATTGCTCCTCAGACTCCACTAGCTCATTTTCCCTCCGCTCCTTCTGCTTCGATGTGAAATGATGCGCAGTTGTCCAGTCAGGCGCGGAAAGTACACACCCTAGCAGTCAAACACCGCAGTTCACAGGAACGTCAATTCTTGAATTAACCTAGGCTATTTGAATATCCTGTCAATCTTTTTCAGTGAAGTTTAGGGGCAGAAAAAAAGTTTATGGAATTATTTTTTTATCAATCTTTTCAACTTTGTGTTTGTCAACAATCTGTTCAGAGGTCACATGTCTGGGTGAAATCTTGCTTCTTTCATTTTCTAAGAAATGTTTGTTTATCCTTGCCTGCCACTCACAATGGGTCAGCCTTGTCAGATGCAAAAACAATGTGTCAAATAATTGTTATACTGAAAAATCTAGTATTCTCCTCCATTAATTAATTAGGCTAATTGTTTTTAAACTGATGTTCAGATTAATATTTTTGCATTACTATCATCAGTCAGAAAATATTCCATTCCAATTAAACAAAATTGCCTGATTCACATTTATCTTTCATATCAGTGGGTGTATGATCCAACCAAACAGACTCAAATGGCCAAATAGCCTATGCAGTTAGCTCACTGAAATCTGACACCATCAGAGGTGTATTTGGGGCCATACAGTATATGGCATATGCTGCATGCTTGCTTTTTCCCTGGGCTGTTTGCATATAACGACTTGATCAGACTTTTTCTATACCCTCGCTTGTTTTGCTGCTTCAGAAGTCCATAACATATATTCATAATGTTAGCTTGCTGTTTAACTTTATCCTGATTTGATTCTTTGATTTAGTGCATTGTCACTAGAATTGTACCATTCCCTACCCTTACGAAAAAGAAGTTTATTCAAGTGTGCTATACTTCTTTTAAACTAAAAATAAGAAAGTATAGTTTTAGTTTACTTATTATGTACTTCTCAGAAATGGGCTTTATGTACTTCTCAGAAATGTACTTAAAATGACATTTAAGTATACTTGACTTATACTTAGAAAAAGTCTAAATATATTTGAGCAATAATTGTGCTAGAATCCGTGTTTTCATTGTTATATGGTAGGGGGCGCTAGTACACATCTTCTGTACAGAATTTCCAAAAAACACAAGTGAAGAAGAAAAAGAAACAACAGATGCTTCCACATGTAATCTAACACGATCATCAGACATCATGAAACAGCATCAAAACTGTGTAACGTTATGGAATAAAATGTTGACCAATGAAGAGGTAATAATGACTTTTAAGATTTGGGGTGTTGATCGACTCCATCTACGTTTTGATTATCAATCTGAATCTAATTCATAGTCTTTTTTCGGCTTCTTTTTTTTTCAAAATGTTGTTTATTTCTTTATTTTTTTATTTATGAAACTTTCCCACATTCAAGTGTTTAAAAAAAGAATGCATGAAGCTATAATAAAATAGTTTTGTTTACAAGCAGATACCCTGTTCTTTCTTTTGATGCTTTGTATGTTCAGATATTCATATTACAAAATATATACAAATTAATACCTAAATAGGGACATAGTAGTATACTTAAAGTATGATGTAAAGTTCACTTAAAGAAAACTTACGAGTATACTTGCTGTATAAAACTACTAAACTAGTAGTTTACTGAGACTATACTTCAAAGTGTACTAAAAATGCTACTACAAGTATTTGATTAGTAAACTATCAGTTTACCTGTAAGTTCACTTTTAGTATAGTTGCAGTACAAGCTAAAAACATTGATGTAAACTAGTTGTGCACTCAAAGTTTAAGTATACTTAAAAGTATACTTTTATATACTAGAAAGTGGGCCAATTTAGTCCCAAGGAGTATTGAAATAGTACACTTACAAGTATACTACTAGTACACTGATATTTGTATACTTACTACATTAAGTATACTTAAAAAATACTTGAACTTTACTTAAGTATACTTAATAAATAAACTTGAAGTATACTACTTTTTGGTAAGGGTACCCCTGACCTCCGTCATCGATTGAGGGAAGACAGTGTAGTGAGTGGACTATAGACACTCTCATTGTTAAAGCCACTGTTAAACTCTAGGATTCCTTCAACAATGAATAATTTTGCGAAGCCTAATTTTAAGTCTACAGAAGTACCTTCCTTTTCTCAAAGATTTATGGAAAATCTTAAATTACAAAGTACATTCTCAAAGATCTTTACAGAAGCAAGTATCCATTGGAGCTTAGTAGCCTATACTTTATAGTGAAGCAGAGATTTGTAGACTCTGTACACATTTTAGTTTATGCTCTGCCAGGCCATTAGGGGAATGCGAGACTTAATTGAATCTCCTCATACTGAGTGCCAAGATTTGAAACCCCTCAGGAACTCTATGCAGACCTTTCCTGTCAGACAGCAGAATGTAGGAGGGCTTTTAGTCTTATGAATATCAATGTCTGACAGGAGTTATAAATGGGCATGTTCGAATTGAAGTGGCGCTATGCAGAATGATCACGGATCCTTATGCTTTTGAATCACTCTCGCGGTACTTTGATGTCTAAATTGATCATTCTGCACAGCGCTGCTTCAAATCGAACACGCCTAATGTCTTGCTCTAAATGTTGCAAATTTAATGATGATCAACATTAATGGCCCAATGTTCAGTCTTAGAGAAGTTTATAAAGTGCTATATTATCACACCGTAAATGACCCACAGTCACGACAGTGTAAATCATTTACCAGCATACTATAACTGAACAATGAAGGCATTAATGAAGTTAGTATATTTGTAGAACTGAGTGCTGGCAGTGAACTGATATAAGTGTAATGATGCAGGCAGGGACAAGCATCTTAGTGCAGGAATTTATTGATAGAAACAACTGCAAACACTGTGGGCACTGTGCGTGCACATTTGGGCGGTATTACGCAAATATTTCCACATCTTGATGTAGACATGTGGGGGCGTGTTTGAATGAGCTGTTTTAGGGGGGCGTGGCAGATTCTTAACTTGTATAAAGAATATCTCTTTGGTTTTGAGACTTTAGTCTTTGCAACTTCAGGGATCTTATCTATACACAATCAGCTTGTAACACTCCAAAGAGAAAGGAAAACTTGATATCGCATCATATGACCCCTTTAACAGGGTTGTGATCAAGAGTGTCACGGACACCCTGAAATATGATTGCCGCTCCCACTGGATCCCCCAACATCATTGGGCTAGAGTACTGTCATTCTGACGATGCCTGTATGCCATTGGATCAGAGCGCTGTCAATTGCTGCCTCTGATTGTTGCATGCAAAGTTTGCATTTGGAGCGCTCAACAACGCCATTAGATCAATGGGCTCTGTTAGTGCTTTGGCAAGGCAAGTTTTTTTTTTTTTGCTGTGCAAGTTCAAAGGCCATTTTAAAATATTGGTACATAAAAAGTGCACAAAATCAGTATTTTGTTTAGGCAGTATTTGTGGCAGTCGAGAAATCATGTTTTATGTGAAACTGGACTAAAAGGTGTGCGTTTTTGCGCCAATGCATTGTTAAAGGTTCAGTGTGTCGTGTAATATTCTCATATAAAACTTTTACAGCCAATTAAAAAATATTGGTGTAGTAAAATTAGCTATTTCACAAGATCAATACACACTTTATTAAACCGCTTTGTCAAATTTAATGCATCCTGACATAAGTGTTGAAATGCTGAATCAATTATTTCGCTTCCAAAAAAATAAAATAATAATAATTCGCTTCCAACAGCTCTTAAAAGGAGCAGCGTCATACATATAGATGGCAGAGCGTCACGTTATTTAAAGGGGAAGTTCACTCGTCAATGAGTAACAAAGGAACAAGTAGCTGCATTCTGATTACTTTTATGTCACTGATCAGGCTTTTATAGGCCTATGTAGTTTGGGGTAACAAAGGGTTTTATAGGTTTGACTGAAATAATAATGCAATAACTGACACAACAACAACAAAACAATTGAACACAAAAACAGATAAAGTCAAAAAGTAGCCGCTGATAATATCTAAACATGTATCCAAATCCAAATGTAATAAAATTAATGTATGTGTGATGACAATTTCTTAGCAACTAGGGATTGTTACATAGAGCTATACAGGCATCCAGTGGCTATAATGGTATCACAGATAATAAACTGGGCAAAATGTTTTATTCAATTTACAAATAGGCCTAATGCGTTCAGATTTGTGGAACTCACAATGCGCTGAATTTCCACAAATTAGTGTCGTTACTATGACAACCAATTTGAATGTGACAAGAAACTGATGTCTGAAAAAGAAATTTTATATATATATATATATATATATATATATATATATATATATCCTAACCTATAAACAAATATAATTTGTAAGTGTATCAATGTTGTTATTTAAGATTTGAGTGTTTACATAATCAGTTTTATGTTATTTTTTATGTAATCTTAATTATCTTGTTTGGGTGTGGGAGTTGGATGGGGGGTGGGGTGGGGTGTATGGCGCTAATATGGATTTCGCCTATGGCGTCAAAATGAGTAGCATCTACGTGATTGTATAAAGGAGTGACTTTTGTGTTTTTGTTGTCCTTCCCTCTCTCCCTCCCTTTTGATTGGACCTTGAGATGTTGAGTATGTGCCTGTTGTTTTGTTTTGTTATATTTTGGATGTTATGTTGTGTTATGTGAAAAAAAAAAAAAAAACTGTTGTTAAAAAAAAATGAGTAGCATCTGCCTGCAAAACCGGAGGCTGTATTTTCAGGAACGCAGTCCTAGGACTGCAGTTCTAGGACCCTAGGTTTAGGTTTTTAGTGACAACGCCACCTACCGAATTAGAGGACCAGCGAAGATGGATGACAATCAGAGTGTGAGTATCAAATGTGAATCAATTTTTATTTGTTTGACATTAAAAACAATTGTGATGCATTTCATTGGAAAGTTAACGTATAGCCGAAGTGATCGTGATTTGCTAAATAGTCATACATTAGCCTCTAATGCTGTAAAATGAATCGTTAGCACATTCATTTAACGAAACTGTTGCATGATAAGCCTGTGTTGACTTATTGACAGCACAATAAACCGTAGCACGTTCGCTGTGAAAGCTTGTTAATTAGTCATTGTTTTTCCATTTTAATTAAGTAAGTTAAAATAATCTTAATGTTTTAACTGTCACATGCTCACAGTCAGCCTGTTTAACGTTACCCCACAATACATGTTATGAGTACGTCTCTTCATTTTGACATGGTTTTATAATGTTGGTTGAGACATATGACATTGTAATAGTCAGACATAACAGAGAGGCCATCATAATAATTGACTGTTAAAATGCCACGTGTTAGATTGTCCTTTCGCCAGGTGCCTGTCTACCTTGACAGTGAAGAACAACAGGACAACCATTTTGGTTTTCTGAAGTCAGTACTACATAAAACACCTATGCAACTGAGCTTCACGGATGAAGTACAATTAATCTGTGGTGTTCTATTTCCAGAGGTATGCATAACAATATAATGTATTGTGCATGTTTCTGCCCTTTCAAACCCTACGGTATATTATCCCTTATGCTACTTATGTACAGACCTGTGTATATTTCAATTAACAATTTTCTTTTGATAGGCCATCATATATGGCCTGGCTGGGCTTCAGAATTTTTCTCTGCAGGATGCTGAGCAGGTCTTCCTCTCTGGTCCTGATTATCATCACAGGTAAGTGTAGAAAATGGAATTGTTTTTACACAATGTCCAATGTATCTTTTTTTTAAGCGTTAACATTTCTGTTAACCTAGCAGTGATTATGTTCTCCATTTACTATTTCAGTGAAGTGGAAGAATTTAAAAGTGTGATAGAGAAACAATTGAGAAAAGAGGGGAGAGCATCCAGGTGGTAGGTAGTGCTGCTGCATACATCACAATGTGTGCTTTAAATATTTAAAGGTCAGGAAAAGTCATGTCAATAATATGTTATTTCTATTCAGATTTCTTGCATCTCTCGCTATTATTTTTTTTCTCAGTTCAGATGGGCTTTATTGACATGAATGTTTCAAGAACCTTTGTTCCCACAACATCAAAATATTTTTTTTTCCAAATCTTTGAACAGTATGCAATAATAGTATTATGAACATTAATTGGTATGAAGATTGATATAATTATTTTTGTATCGTATATGTGTGTGCGCTCTGTGGTAACTAAGATCTTTTAAATATGAAATTTAAAATTAGAGAGTAGAACATGTTCAACTAAATGTTCCTTATTTCATTTACTTCTCTCTCTTTCTCTCTCTTAGGAGTCAGTGAAGACATTGTCCATGAAGTTCTTTCTATGTGGTTCACATCATGAACAAAATTTGTTTTTGTGTGTGTTCAAGATCAACTGTTGTAATATATTATTTTATAAAATATACACAATCTTAAATCTACCCCCAGAGTCATCCTTGTGTCTTCCCTCTGTACTTGAAAATGTGGTTGATCTAGTGACTGAAAAGACTATACCTATGGAATCAATTTAATGCCACATATATATGCAAAAGAATAAAGTTTTGCAAAAGAAAATAAAGTTTTGCAACCGAAAATGAAAGTATTGAGAAAAGTAAATGTGCTTTTTGTAAACAAAAATAAAGAATTGCAAAAGAAAATGAAGTATTGCAAAAAGAAAATAAGTTTTGCAAACAAAAATAAAGAATTGCAAAAGAAAATTAAGTATTGCGAGAAAAAAAGAAGTTTTGCAAACAAAAATAAAGAATTGCAAAATATAAATGAAGCAGAGCAAAAGCAATGATTTTGCAATACATATTTTCCATGGCCATATCTACTAATTTATTTGCAACGCTGCTTTTATTTTGCGTTTCAGTCAAGTTTGAGTTTGCAATACCGTTTTCCCTTTGCGCTTCACGTTTCTGCGCGTCTCACATTGTGGCACTGTTTTGACATGGGGGCGGAGTCAAGGGACGGGGGCGTGTACAACAGCCTTGGCCACGCCTCCCTGGAAGTGACGTCATCGGCCCGAGACGCAGATCACAACTCATCCAGGCACCGTCATTGAGTTTAGGTATTTACTGTTTTGTATTCTGGTTGTGTATTTTATTGCTTTGCCTGTATCCCCTGTGAATGTTATTTTTAATAAAGAAAAAAAAAGGCACCTTCATTGAGCAGAGGTGGATCATTTCCTTTTTATTCACTAGATATAAAACATGCATGTTTTCATTTTATTAACTTTATTAACAAATCTATATGTGTATTAGCAGCGTTTGCTCAAGTTAAAGAAGTTGTTAATATGAACATCTGCTGTTTATTTCTCTCAATGTGCACAGTTTTATAGCATTAAAATGTGTATTATTTCATTTGGTAAACTAAATGTGTATTAACAGTGCTTGTTTACGATCTCTTAACCTGTGGGAGCCCGCCAGCGCACAGCGGTCTTTATTTACATTAGTTCAGAGTTACTGATAGTTTTAATGTAAAAGAATGCAAGATAAAAAAGTCCTGTCTACAATATAAAAACGTTACCTCATTAAAACAAAGAAAATTACGTATTCTTCCTGTAGTTTGTATTTGTTTTTGTCTTCCTCTTGTTTGTATGTAGCGGATGGTTTGGTTGTCCGTTGCTATCCGGGATGAAATTAATATAAAAATGTGGCAGGTATAATATACTTGTCTGGCTCCCGAACAATAATTTTTTTTTCTTCTGCCTTCCTCTTTGAGGTTTTCGGTCTGAGTCGAGTACAGACTGAGTGCCATCCTAGTCGTCATCGATACGTGGTCTTGCGGTTAGGGCGTTATGTCATCACGCGTGTGTCCGGGGTTCGAATCCCGCTCCCGATAGTTTTTTTGTGTGTGTGAATGCGTTTAACCTTTATTATATTTTGGGACAAGACGACCTCCGTTACAAACTTATACATCATTAAAGATGTCTAAGACTCAAGCTTCAATCATATCGATCTCGACTTCGTTTTTCATTTACATAACTCCTGGCATAAATTAAGAAATGACTGTCACTGGAAGATGCAAAAAAATAAAAATGAAGCTTGAGTCTTTTTGGTTTAGTTTTGCAGTGGCCACGAGATATTAAGTCGTGGGAATGTGATAATACTGTATGTTGAGATCCTATCTCGGGAACAACATAATTTTTTCGTGGCCACGAGTTTAATCATGCATAAACAAACCCGTGTGACCATAGCAACCTGGGATTATCAGAGATTGATCAAATATATTTATCCATCCCACAGTCCGTTGATCGTGACTTTTTATGTAATATAAATATAAATGTGTATATTAGGCTATTATTATTATTATTATTATTATACAGCCCTGGACGTTAAGAGATCGAAATGAAGGGAAAATAAATCAAATAAATAACAACGAATATAAAAATATTACCAATAATAATAATAATAATAATAAAATACATGGACTTAAAAGACTTGTGGGATGGATAAAAATGTTTTCTTGCCGGCCTATTTTATTATATATACTTTATATAACATTTATTTATAATAAACTTAATTCGAATGCTGTCTACATCGTGTGCAATACAGTCCGGTAGCCTATGGTTAACACTTCAACCACCAGAGGTCACTGTATACATAAAAGTGCCAGCGGGTAAACTTTACCCATGCGTGACTACTGTTTTGATATGGCTAAATATGTCACTGTATTATGCCACTGCCTTCACAATGTCTAGAGTCATAAAATGATTATTTTTAGTCATCAGCTATGTTTTTGTCCTGTTGTTTTAAGTTCACAGCTATTTTTAAGCAGGTTACACTAATCACTTTTCTTAATGATGAATATAAACCAGCCTGCAATGACAACGAGAATTACAAGGAAATAAATGGCTTATTTTATTAGTGATAGATACTATTTACACTAAGTGCAAATAGCTATAGATTCTATTTACACTGTTAAAATAGGAATGTTCTGCTATTTATACTACTTATTGCAAATAGTGGCAGTTATTTGCACCTCAGTATTGTAGTACATTATAAAACAGCAGATGTTCATATTAACAACTTCTTTAACTTGAGCAAACGCTGCTAATACACATATAGATTTGTTAATAAAATGAAAACATGCATGTTTTATATCTAGTGAATAAAAAGGAAATGATCCACCTCTGCTCAATGAAGGTGCCTTTTTTTTCTTTATTAAAAATAACATTCACAGGGGATACAGGCAAAGCAATAAAATACATACACAACCAGAATACAAAACAGTAAATACCTAAACTCAATGACGGTGCCTGGATGAGTTGTGATCTGCGTCTCGGGCCGATGACGTCACTTCCAGGGAGGCGTGGCCAAGGCTGTTGTACACGCCCCCGTCCCTTGACTCCGCCCCCATGTCAAAACAGTGCCACAATGTGAGACGCGCAGAAACGTGAAGCGCAAAGGGAAAACGGTATTGCAAACTCAAACTTGACTGAAACGCAAAATAAAAGCAGCGTTGCAAATAAATTAGTAGATATGGCCATGGAAAATATGTATTGCAAAATCATTGCTTTTGCTCTGCTTCATTTATATTTTGCAATTCTTTATTTTTGTTTGCAAAACTTCTTTTTTTCTCGCAATACTTAATTTTCTTTTGCAATTCTTTATTTTTGTTTGCAAAACTTATTTTCTTTTTGCAATACTTCATTTTCTTTTGCAATTCTTTATTTTTGTTTACAAAAAGCACATTTACTTTTCTCAATACTTTCATTTTCGTTTGCAAAACTTTATTTTCTTTTGCAAAACTTTATTCTTTTGCATATTTATGTGGCATTATATTGACTCCATATATACCATGATTCCTTGTTTATTTGACTTGAGTTATTATATTATGCTACTTAGACCCAATAATTAATCAACATTCCTAGGAACCAGGTTTAATTGCAATAAAGAAAGTAGTATTTGGGTGTAATAAAACTTAAAAAAAAAAACTCTAATGTAGTTAAGACTGGGTGGAAATACTGCCTTGGTGGCACTTCTTTCGGTCCTCCAAAACTAGGGTCCTGGAAATGCGTTCCTGGGACTGCGGTTCTCCGACTCGGTAGGTGGCGCTGTCACCAAAAAACTAGGGTCCTAGAAATGCGGTCCTACAACTACGGTCCTGAAAGTACTGCAGACGGATGTCAAAATGGCTAGAAATGGCCCTGTTCCCAAATGTCGATGCATTAACAGGTAGATGCATTGCAATCCACATTACAGTCAGTGGATGATTCGTTGAATTAGTAATTTGGTAGTTTGTTTTTGTATTTCTGTCGGTAATGATTTGCTCTAGAATATCCACATTCTTAGAATGTCTAATCAAATTATTGTACTCGATCAGATCAAATATAAATAACACCAAATTTGCTGTTGTTGGCACACTTTGTAAAAAAAAAAAAAAAAATGCCTTCACAATAAAAGGAGAAAGAGAAAGAGAGTGAAAGAGAAAGAGCAAAGGGAGGCTGCTAAAGGCAGTAGGGGTGTGTGATACTGCAAATTTTGGTATCGATCCGATACCGAGTAAATACAGGGCCAGTATCGCCGATACTGATACCTATACCGATACTTGTCATTTAAAAAAACATTAAAAAAAATTATAACAATTAAAAAAGTATAACAATTATAGCTACGTGGATATTCTTTGCCTTTCTAAAAGGACTTTGCAGGCAGAGGAGCCCAGAACATGAAAGCAATGCGCAGTTTCATGTTAAGTATTTTCCTCCCATAGAAAAGAGTTATAAAGAAAAAAATAACGTGGCTTAATTAAGAATGTAAAATTAAAAGACAAAACTCAGTATACACCTTATTAATGTTGCAAACTAGATGTACAAGTTAGCAGATGTGCCCAGAATATTAAAGCAATGCTCAAAGTTTTCACATTATGCATTTTCCTCCCATAGAAAACCATTATAAAGAAATGTTTAACGTAAATGGCTTATTGAATGAAGACAGGGACTGATATGAAAAAGAACCATTAAACCATAACTCATTTATTATTGAAAGGATTTTCGTATGTTATGTATGTACAGTATTTTCTGTTTGTATACTGTAATATATTTTGTTATTATTGCAATAAAAAAATGAAATGAAAAGGCCAAATTCGGTATAGTTTTTATATGTACAGGTAAGCAGATGAACCCAGAACATGAATGCAACATGCTGATTTTCATTTCCTCTCATTGATAACCAATATAAAAACATTTAATATGGTGTAATGGAGGAAGACAGTGATAAAGACCAAATAAATAAAGTATATAAAGACTAAATTCAGTATACAGTTTGTTAATAAAATATAATATGTGGCAAGCAGCTGAGCCCAGAATATATATGAAAACATTCTAAATTACATGATAAGCATTTTACTCCCAAAGAAAACCGTTATAATGAAAACATTTAAAGTGGCTTAATGCATCAAGAAAGTAATATTAAAAGGCCAAACTCAGTATACACCTTACAGTGATACTGCATAAAAAGGACAAATTCGGTATACAGATACAGGTATATACAATATGCACTATGTGAAGGATTTCCTTCCTCCCCTTTTTATTTCTTTTGTAGCTCGGAGTTCTACCGTTCCATCTCACACTGTATCCGCTCGCGCTTGGAGCCGCTGAGTCACGTGATGCATGACAACAAACCAGCGTAGCAGGAGAGGAGCAGCAATGTTTGCAATGTGAAAAGAGCGGAATATACACCCACAGACATGTCAATGCTTTGTTAAATGTATTAAGCAATATATTAAGTGTATAGGAGAGAAAATTAACCTAAAGTATCGATCTTATCAGGCTAGTATCGATATGATACCAATACCAACGTTGGTATCGATATTATCGATATTAGAATCGATCCGCCCACCCCTAAAAGGCAGTTCAACATCGTAAACATGAATTGAAAGCTGCAGCAAGCCAGCTGGTATATAATCATATAGAATATTTAGCAGTTTGTCACACTTTAATTCTTGCTATTAATATTGTATTTGAATATATTTTAAAATGTAATTCACATGATCCTTCAGAAATCATTCTAATATTCTTATTTGCTGCTCAAAAACATTTATTATTAGTATTATGTTGAACATAAAACTTACGGCGGAGTAAAATTGTTTTCAGGTTTCGAATAGAAAGTTCAGAAGAACAGCATTTGTCTGAAATAGAAATCTTTTGTAACATTATTCTTCATTCATTATAAAGTCTTTATCATCACTTTTGATCAATTTAAAGCATCCTTCTAAATAATAGTATTAGGCCTAATTTCTATAATTTCTTAATCCTATATATACTGACCCCAAGCTTTTGAATGTTTATAGTGTATGAATGCTGATCTTTGGATATTTATATTCATCAAATAATCCTGAATAAAATCTACTCAACTGTTTTAAATATTGATAATAATAACTATAATAAATTGAGCAGGAAATCAGAATAGGCTATTACACTGTAAAAAAAAAAAAAAGTTGGGCAAACTTAAAAGTTTAAGGCAACCAGCTTTTCAGAATTTAGAGTTTTCTCAACTTATTTTTTAGGAAATTTCTCATCTTTTTGTTTTATAAACTTAAAACAAGAAGTTGAGAAAACTCAAAAATCTGCTGAAGCTGGTTGCCTTAAACTTTTAAGTTTGCCCAACTTTTTTTTTTTTACAGTATAGAATGATTTCTGAAGGATCATGTGACACTGAAGAGTAATGATGCTGAAAATTTAGCTTTGATCCCCGGAATAAAATACATTTTAAAATATATTCAAATAGATATCAGTTATTTGAAATAGTAAAAAATATTTCAGAATTGTACTGTTTTTGCTGTACTTTGGATCAAATAAATGCTGGCTTGGTGAGCAGAAGAGGCTTCTTTAAAAAACATTAAAAATCTTCAAAAACGTTTGTCTGGTAGTGTATATTTGTAACAACTGGATAATTTGTTAACAAACACCCACCCCTTAGTGCCCCCTTTTTTGGTTTGGACCACTGCCCCTCAAAATGTCTGTGCACAGCCCTAACTCTGACCAAGATAAACATCCCCCGAAATGGAGACAGGGACTAACAATTGGAATTTGCATTGATCAAGTAGAGTTATCACCTTTTGGGACAGAAGGTCATTTGCATCAAAGACACTGGGAGTAGTCTGTTTCCAGTATTTTCTAATCTTGATGGCTGTCTGTCCTATTGATTAAGAGAATGAGACCTTTTACCAGACACACAGAGACCTTTCAAATTAAATCAAAACATGAACAGCTGCATTGTTATAAACTCTGATTAAGAATAGTGGTTTCGGTGATCTCTGTAGTGTAATCATTCATAGGGTGTGAAACTTTTTATCTCTCTCAGTTGGGTGTGTTATCTTGAGTGAGGATTGTTAGACAGTGTTCAGACGTTGATTCTCTCAAGAGTTCTTTGTCTTTTCAGACTGTGGCCCTCCTCTGGTCCAGACAAATGGCATCAGCTTTACAGATTATCAAAGTGTCTGAGTGTATCTCAGATGATCAACATGTCTGAGGTGTTTGATCAAAGTGTCTGCTATTCTGTAAATCTTACAAGGGCAAGGGAGGTGGAGCAGAAGACCACCACAGCGGCACAGGCGGAGCAGAAGACCGCCATGGTGGATCAGGCAGAACTGAAACAGACAGCACAGAAAGTTTAGAAATGGCCGTCAAACAACTGATTGATTGCATTGTTTGTTTGTTTTGTTTTGTTTTTCTCATTTACTGATAGCCAAATACACAAACACATGTTGTTTTTTATGTTTTATGGGGACTCTCCATAGGCATAATGGTTTTATACTGTACAAACTGAGTCAGGAAACGACCTCATAAAACACGTTTATGTTGTTATACAAGTGTAATATCCATGTCATAATACAAATTTGTGTCCTCATAAATCACATAATCATGCACACACACAAAACGCCTTTTCTGTATTTTTTTAAACCATGGATGAGGGTGCTTCAAGGGATTCAGCAATAGTAATAGTATCTTTTTAGGGCTATATGCACTTAACCTATTTTCAAAGGTTTGCAAATGCAAATACATTCTATAGAATGCAAGGTTGAACTGAGAATTACAGTTGTCTTTTTATGAGACAGTACTCACATTGGAGTGAGGAGGTCGATTCTATAGCTAAGCAGACTCTTAAGCAGATCCAAAATTGGTATAAATGTATCATTAGATAAGTCAGAAGTCAAAGGATAAATTAAAGTAGCTGTCAGAAAGACAATCTTTATGGCATTTAAAAAGAAGTTGGTTGGTTCTGAATGATACAATAATATTTCAGCTAGAATTGGACAGCCTTATAATATGTAAACATGATTCTGACAGTTGTAATAAATGTGGACTTTAAGAAACTAAGAAAAGAGCATGTGCTGATGAAATGTAAGGTATGTGAAAAATCGAGCTCAGAGGTGAACTAAAACCTCTTGCTATCAACTACGGGACATTACAGAACGTTCTGAACTAGATGAGTAGTTGTTTAACTTGGCTTTTTCTTATAAAGTATAAAGTACATATTCTCATATAAAGTATAATATATATTCCTCGTTTTGTCAAAAAGAGTAGAAGACCAGTCAGTAACAGCAACACTCCACACCAGTAGGTGGCGGAAATGCACCAACAGTTGGTTTGCCAACCGCCATATAACCTAGAAGTAGAAGACACGCTACTGCAGTGAATAAGCATTTTAGTTCATTCGTCGTAGTTTTAAGACGTCGTAATATACCTAAAGGTTTACTTCTAAAGAAAAGTATTTTTGACTGTACGGCGTACACAAACCGAAAAATTTACTTTATGCGACAGAAACAATGATGAAGCTATTTCTGGAGGGCGTGGAAAAGTTTGTTATTATCACGTGATAGACCTCTAATGTTTGATAAACTATTTCTTTCTTAAGCTCCAGTTCTTTGGTTTGGACGTTCAAAGGATATTCACAAATAATGCCTCAACCCAAATACAGAAAGATTGCTGTATTAGGGTATCGTTCTGTTGGTGAGTGTTTGATATACTTTTTTCAGTAGGAAGTATTTGATGTTATGTAGTTGCTAAGTTAGCAGAGTTCTTACAGTTGTATAGTACATTTCATTTTTAGCTGTTCTCTGTCCAGCCATTTTAAGCTAATTTACTAATTTATTTCGACACTGTAAAGAAACTTCAAACAGGGCACTAGCATTTGGAAACATAATGGAGAAGCGCATGGTGCTGGCAGGAATTAGCAACGTGCGGATCTCAACACACGAGGATCACACGCGACCATTTCCAATCATTTGACAATCAAAACTCGAATATCATCAGTCTGGCAATCCTAGTAACATCTCGCTATGTCTCAAAAGTGATTTGTAACGAGTTGCAGTTCCTTTTTTAGCTAGTAATTCGCCAATTATTGCTGCTTTCTGTTCCACCTTAAATGACTCTACGACTACTATGGCGCTGTGTCCATAAAGGGCTTTACAGTGCTCATTCTCGGTCATTTTCAAGGGTACGTTAAATATGACACTGTAGTTTAATGAACACTTTAATGCCCCATTAAGATTTTGAAACAATACAGACTGAGTCGAATTTGACATTTTTACTGTACCATTTTAATAGTTTTGTGAAATTGACGTGCAACATAACAAAGAGTAAGCCGTCCTGTTGCACCTTCTGGCCAGTGCGAGGCTGCCGTTTGCCTCTTCAAAAGTTTGTTACTCTACCGGTCTATTTTAATGCAGCTATGAATTTTACATTTGAGACAACACATATAAATAAGTTTAATCACCTGTTGATGTGTAGTAATCTTTCGTCAATATCAAGGATAAGCCTAATATGATGGCCGATAAAAAATACAAAACTTGACGAATACTTTCTATGCCTTTTTTTTATTATCGAAATTTCAAAATTAAAATTTCAGTCGCAGCAATACAGTGTAAATCTGTCGATAGAACCAATGTATAAAATATATATATTTTTTTTACAAAAATTCTGTTTAACTGTATCTTGCACACCTGGCGGCCCTTTGAAATACTTTTATATTTGATGTACTGCCTTCTGAAGTGGCAGATCTTGTATTATTTGCTGACTGGTGCCGTTAGGTCTGCAGGTTTACAGATTAGTACATTTTGTCTTTATGCAAATGCAAATTGATAGAAAAAAAAACTATTTCTGTTGTTATCAGCTATTTTTATCAAATAATATAAATAAATAAACATTTTGCCCAGTTTCTCTTGAACAACTAAACAATGGCTTATTCTCTATACTATACAATCAGTCAGCTTAATGGGATCATAACAAATTTTTATAAAAGTTAACAAAACATGTACTTTTGCAATGCATTATGCTTTATATCAAGACTTAGTGTCATGTTTAACACACCCATGAAAACAACTGAGAAAACTTTACAAATTGGGCAGAAGTTGCAAAAGTAGAAAAGAGCGTGGGAGGGGGGGGTGTTCACACAATGCATTACACATTTCCATGCATTGTGTTAGTGCCATGTGCTTAACCTGCATATACATGTGGCTTGATCAGTCAGCAGCTTTCTCAACACCTTTCTGTTACTTATTTTAGTTTAGTTGTAATTTTTGTTTTAATAAAATAATTTAGGATTATTATTGTACTTAATGTCATTTAACACCCTTATAATAGATGGCACATTTTTGTTACTAATTATTGTTAAACACTGTTTTGCTAATTTTTTTGATTTATTTTACAACAGGAAAATCCTCCCTCACGATACAGTTTGTAGAAGGACAATTTGTAGATTCCTATGACCCTACTATTGAAAACAGTGAGTACTGGAATATTTTATTGATATACTGTTTTTCTAGCATTCATAGACTGCATTATTCTAAAATGTTATAATGGACTAATAGGCCTACATGTAGTGACTAGCAATTAGTATATGCTACTAAGTTTTTAAGACCATTATATAATGTAGATGGCTCAAACTGCATTGTATGAGAGTGGACAGGGCTGTTTCTGACCATTGACTCATTGGCAAAACTATGACTCTTTGCATTTGAAATGAGCCTGTGTGCTGCAATCTGTTTAACAACAGTGTAACCAGTTTTGTTTATTATTCTTTTACAGTTTTTATTTTTAGTATTCGCTTTCTAGTTTAGTATAAATGTATGTATATAAATGTCTTTCTTTATTTGAATGTTTTGGTAAATTTAGTGTACATTTGAATGCTATACATTTATCCCTTATCCCTTTGTGTGTGCATATATAACTTCTGTAATAACATTAATTATTCTTTAACAAACATTGTTACATAATGTTTAAAGGGGACCTATTATGCTCCTTTTTACAAGATGTAAAATAAGTCTCTGATATCTCCAGAGTGTGTATGTGAAGTAGGGATGTCAATTTTCAATAATTTCCACAATCGATCGTCGTTTAAATTAACGATCAATTAATCGATTAATCATTAACCTTAACTACTGCAAAATGCGTCTATTGCAGTGGCATATAGCCACCGGCATGACAGGATGTGCAAATGCCACTCAAAACGCCAGCTTCCTCACCCGAATGAAAAGGGTTTTTAGTCTAAATAAAAGGCTAGTGGCAGGATGGTAAAATGAATGGATGTGATTACGATCATTTGATAAAAGGAAGAGAGCGCGCCGTAGTTACGCACGGGATCATTATACTTTGTGTGCTGTTTCATATCCTGTCACGGAGACCGCTGAATGCGCCTTTTTAAATGATTTCATGGTGATCGTTTTTTTATTTTTAAAACATCATAGCAATGTTTGCAATTGACATTATCGGGATTTAAAATAAAATGATCCCAAACGCAAGTACGGCGCGTGGGGCTTTGACGCGCGGTCAGTGATCCGCTTCCAGAACCACTGGCATTGCTACGGCAAAACACACTGTTACCCATTTGAAATATTTTAATGTGAGTATTATGACACAAGTGAGGTACAAAGCTTTGTTAATAAGAGAAATAATTGGTTAGCAGGCAAATGTTACAATGCGACCATGCTTTTGGATTCATGCCGAGCGCATACATTTAAATCAAGCCATATGCAGCTTTGTGTTCTGTTTTTCCGGATGGTCACGAATTTAATATTATTTATTGTTTCTTTTCCCAAATCCTCACTGTCTCACCCTCTAGATTCGCAGGTTTATTTTATTGTTGTTCACTTTTAATCACTGTTTTCGCATCTCTTACTGTGGTAAACGTGTGGGGGGAAATGAAAGATTTCGTGGCCATGAATTAAGAATTCGTTACTATGACTTAAATTGTTCCCGCATTTAAGTTAAATCATGGGTTTTCTAGGGCAGGGGTTTTCAAACTGTGGGTTGCACAAAGCCACTTGGCGGCAGCTAAATGACACACACACACAGTTCCTAGGGCTGGACGATATACAAAGATTAATTACGAATTGCGATGTTGCTCAGTGCGATTTTCGCAGACGCGCACGAGTTGTAATAATGAGGGTCTCAGAGCGACGGTTCATTATTAAAATGCTCGGTCCGCATTATTAATGAGAAGAAACTCTCTCACTTCACTGCGCTGTGTTCTGCATGAGATTGCATACACCGGAAAATTCAAATGATGCGAAAACTGTTTCAGGTTGGCTGTTCATTAATTTCTATCGTCTGTTTGAACTCTGCACTGTATCTTTCCGAGAGATGTAAAGAGTTTGTTGTTTTCGTTCCTTCATATGCATTTAATCCATAAACTGTCCATAAAAAGCATTTCACGTACGGGTTGAGCGGGGCACAAATGCGGGGTTAATTGTAACACTATACAAACATTTCCACATGCTAGCATAACAGAATTTACAAAAATTCCTATTATTTCCTTGCCATGTCATCACTATATAGAGAAAAAAATGTTAAAAAATCTTTTGAAGATATAGCTGAACATTTATTTAACCATTGCAAAAGTAAATTTCTGGCTGAAGTAAATTTGTCTTCTCAGTTTTTAGTGTTTGTTTAAAATGAGACACATGCTTATTATTTTTACAATTATTTCAAAATTATTTTAATCTCTAAACTGTTTGAGAATTCTGCTTCGCTTCTTATGCTTTGCTAAAATAAAAAAAAAGTGTTGGGTTGTGAGGGCACATATTTTTTATAGAACTCGCAGCGCAGATTACAGTTCATAGCCGCACCGGAGTGAGCGCGTTTCGAGGTTTTATGGACATATTTCTAGACTCATTAACATCTGTAAATTAAGAAATTAAAACGTAAATATTAGTAGTGAATGTTTACAGTGGTACTAGCCTATAAAATAAAATGGTTATTTTTCTTAAATACTTAATTTCTGCCATATTATGCTTTTAATTATGATTAAGCTTATAGTAATGTCAATTGTTTTTTTTATCTCAAATATTTTGGTGGGTCTTGAAATAGATTATACTTGTCTAGGTGGGTCGTGGAATGGAAAAGTTTGGGAACCCCTGTTCTAGGGAACAAATTAATGAAACATGGACAGCTGCCACAAATTAATATGTCATAGGAACGAATTAACAAGTTGTATGAATGAATAGACTGTCCTGCTCGCGTGCGCAGCCCTGTCAAAGCGAAGTGCCCGATATGCAATAATTATCTAGGGAAATTATGATTGAACATGACTTATTACTACATTTCAATACAAAAGAACTTTGTACTGTATCTCTTTTAATGTACTTTTAAAGTTTGGATCATATTAAAAGCGTAGTTTGTACATTAGTAAATTATTTTCTTGTAAGATCCATCCCCTTCACCGTCACTCACAGCCGTTTGCACGTGTTTTGCGCATGAGCCGCACGCACCCCAAAATGAAACCGCTTAATCGACCATCGATAGCTTTTATCGATTACATCTCTTGTCGACAATTAATCGATCGTCGATTAATCGTTGACATCCGTAGTTGGTATTGATCCCTACACGTATTGGGGACTTACCGATTTTTTTCCAGGACATTTCCTTATACAATGAAACTTAACCACAGTGTCCTCAGCGGCTCAGATAAAGGGAGTCTATGGAGACTCCTATGTTCGTTAGTGCATCCCAAAACACAACACTTGAAAAGCCTCTTTGGTGCTGACATTGTATATCTCCAGCAGCTACAGCAAGTAATCAGTAATGGCGGAGTCGGACTGCTGCTTCTCACTCAGGGCTGTGTTTATGCTAATAGGGCAGCATCACAAATGGGCGGGACTTTTTCCCCTTGGAGACGTGAACAGTGGGAGAATCTGAAACTGCTCGTTCTGAGAGACTGTCTATGATTTTTTTAGATTATAAAAAAAAGGAGTGGGTGGATTTTTACCATTATACGCTGGTTGTTTTCACACACTGCGGCCACACAACTGTTCAAACACCTTATAAAAGTGATTTTTGCATAATAGGTCCCCTTTAACAGATCATAAGTCTTTTAAATAGAAATTAGTGTCATTAAAGTTTGATTCATGTACTGTTATAATCATATGAATGTTAATGAACCACTTATCTGCTAAGTATAATGTTTGTCAAGAAGTAATTGAAATTGTGTTATTAGTGTTGCCAACATATTTTTATTTTGATCAAGTGATCAGTAATGACTGATATATTGTGACACCTGTCAGGTTAACTAAATGGGAAAATGGGGGGGGGGGGTCTGTTGTTCCTTATTCAGTTTTGGATTCCTGCTTGAAATTTTGTTATAACATTGTTGCTCCAAAACTACCGTTGAATGTTCGGATATCCCCAATTTAATATATCTCTTCTGTTTGCCTTTAAGCTTTTAATAAAATGGTGTCTGTGAATGGCCAGGATTTCAATCTCCAGTTGGTTGACACTGCTGGACAGGTAAGAACACCCCCACCCAATCTTTCTGTAATAATTTTTTTTTTCCCATAATTTTTTCATACCAGTTGTCCCCCTCCCCCTTTCTGTTTAGGATGAGTATTCCATTTTCCCCCAGTCTCATTCTATGGATATTCATGGTTACGTTCTGGTGTATTCTGTCACTTCAACGAAAAGGTCAGGATTTTTTTTCTTACTTATACCGTTATGTTTTTTTTGTTGTTGTTGTTTTCCTTAGTCATATAATTGCAATGTTTAAAGTTTGGTCTGGTTTGATTTTCTTAAGGTAAATAATGCAAATAAACACATTTGCATGCTTGTGTAATCCTGTTTTTTTTTGTTTTGTTTTTTTCGTTCTTTATTCTTTGACTCATCTATATGTACTAGGGGTGGCACGGTTCGCGGAAAAAACCCGAACCTTACGGTTCTTCACACACGGTTCGGGACGTGCTAGGACCGCGGTTCAACTTAAATCTGACAACGCATGTGTAATAGGCTATGGTTTGTTATAAATAACACGTAAAACAAACAGGGTTCAGCTAATGTATGTTTCTGTTAATGGATGCGCATTCTGGCTTCCCAGTACATTACAATAACAGCGATTGGAGAAAAAAAAAAAAAAAAAAAAAAAAAAGTGGACAAACCATTCTCTTATTCAATGCGAGTTCCGTATGCTGGATTATGAGCTGTCATTTATTCCGTCATCACCCGGGTGCTGATAGCGTGCGCTCACAGGAGAGACCTGAACAGCACACGTTGATATCTGTGTTTAAACTAAACTCATGTAAGCTTTGCCAGTTTAAACATTTAAGAGCCAGAGGACGCGAGCTTGTAGTTAGATAAATTATTCTTATTTTCTTTATTTTTATTTGACAGTATAGTTTTTTTCCCTAAACTTACCGAACCATACCGAAACCGTGACTCTAAAACCGTGATACGAACCGAACCGTGAAAAAGTCGAACCGTCCCACCCCTAATATGTACCTTGCTGTTTTTTTTTTTGTGCATCTTTTTTTTTTTCTTCAGTATTCTGACTGTAACCTGGGTTATCCTTTGTTTTTCTGCCTGCATCTCACACACAATCCTAATAATTGTTGAGTATACTCCATTGACCATAAGCTTGTATGGACAATTGTGACGCATTTGTACTAAGACTGATTTCTAATACTTCATCTGTTTGTCATCTTTATACGGTTTCAAATTCAAGTTGGTTTTCATTTTACTGATTACAGAGAAACATGCTGTCGCAGAGATCAGCATGGAATCGCAATACATTTTGGTTAGGTCTTACAGAAAGATAATAGATTATAGCACCTTTAATCAAAGCTACTTCAGTCTGGATATACTGACTGTGCTCTAGCGATTTATTGCACTCCAATTTACCGATATACTGTAGAGGTTGTTTAGCCCATGTGCACAATGGCAAGACAGATCATTTAAAACAATATAATCTCTGGTTAACAGCTTTGATGCCATTTATGACTGAAATATTAGCTTAAGAATTTCTGTTTCAAATGTGTGATAACGTTCTAAATCTTAACAGATATGTGTACTAATACTGCTCTGTATATGTATCAAACTGTTGCATTAGTTTCCTAATTAATCTTACTAGAATAAAAATAAAAGCTTTTGCAATGGCATGAGAACTGATCAAACATTTTCTGTTTTGGTTGCAACTAGGGATGCACGATATTATCGGACTGATATCGGAATTGGCTGATAATGGCTTTAAATGTAAATATCGGCATCGGCCAGATATGAAAAAATATGCCGATATGTCTTGCCGATAAGAGGAATGGGTTAACTCGCATGTAGTCTCGCATAGCCAGACCTTCAGACTGACGTCTGAAGATCTGGGAACTTTGGCAGCTTTGAATGGCAAAGGCCCGCCAAAGAGGCCATACTGACAGGTAAAGCAACCAATCACGTTTCGTTTTGTTCCGCGTCATGTTTAGGGGCGTGGAAATGTCGCCACAATAACAGACCGGTGTGTAAAACTCTCGGACATATTTTAAAGATTCTATGCCGCGAACTTTACTTTTTTCACATACTTTTGAAAATTCTGCGTTTAGTTGATCCTGACAAGCGCTCGTCGTCAGTTGTAAACACAACGGCTTTCTTCTTTCGTGAGAGGGTTTGGCGCCACGGCATTTTTGTTTCCAGGTGGAACGTTAAAGAACGCGACACGCACGTCTCCCGGTGTTGTGCCCAATTCTGACCCCCTGCCAGATTATTACCCCCTAGCAGGGCTCCAGACTGCGACTAAAACGGTTGCATTTGCGACCAAAAATATTAATTTGCGAGTGAAGTTTTGGCTGAGGTCGCCACTGGCGACTATATATATTTACATGTTATGACATAAAAATTTGCATGTAAGGACTTTTTTCCTGATTGTTTTGCGATCACATCTTTTGCTTTGTTCACGTATTAAACTTAAAATTAAAAGACGATACGCATTAAAGTTTTAGTGTAAAAAAGTTTCAAACAGTCCTCGTCTCTGCCGCACAGCAGCGCTGACGCACACAGTCTGCTGAACGCAGCTACAGTTGTGCAGCGCGAGAGAGATTGAAATGGATATGTGCAAGAGCAAGTGCAAGTGCAGAAAAGCCGTGTCTATTTCGTGCACAACTTGAACAAACTTCAACAGGTAAAGCTGTCAGCTCTGTGGATACTGGCAATATTGTCATCAATTCTCATTTATAATCATTACTAATATGGCTTCTTCTTATCGAGATCTTAGTCTATATGCTGTGTTCTGTTAATGCGTGGACTTCATGTTGATTATTTGAAGCGCACTTGCCATCCAGTAATCGCAAAAAGTTTTGTGCTTTGTTACTTTTTAATAAACAAAATATAAGCTTTAAAATGATGCCAAATTCATAACGAAATTCAAACAATACGGTTTTGGCGCTCTTTAATGCGGACCTCCAGCGTACACTTTCGGTAGTATAAATACAAGTAGTCCGTGTATGCGTCCGGATTGCGCACGCGGAAAGTATAACACAGGCAGGCGTGATCTCTTTAGCGCCTCAGTTAAAGCAGCAAGTGAACCCATTATATCTTTCTATGTACTACTATAGTACGAAATGAACATGATTTAACATCAAAAGGTAGGCTATTTTATAAGAGAGCCTACAGTACAACTTACAGAAATGTTTCATGTAAAAGCTCATTCAGTGTTTCAAACTGAGGAAAACGTGTAAAGCTTGTAAACATTGCATTGTAATAATACATTTACCTCAGAATAACCACTCAGTGTCCATAAGCTCATCAGTTAGCTAGAAAAATAACTATAAAGAGGAGCATTTTGCTATATTAATGCGCTATTGCATATAAATATTTTTACTTGATCTGCTGTCTACATGATTCAACTCCTCCTATAAAATTGCATTTTACTAATGAAGAAAAACAGACTGAATGTGTGAAAGACATGACAACATTTATAGGATGCACTGAGGAGGAGCCCAAACTACACTCAGTGGCCAAGTGATGCTTATGGTCCATGATATTGGTACAGATTCTGTGTAATGAACAATTCTTTGTGACTGTATATTTCAAGTTGGAAAAGACATTTAGTTCCCACTTTAAGTGAACCTTAGTTCCCAGGTCGACCTGATCATCTACAAGATGGATTAAAATGCTGATAAAGTCAAGAAAAGATGAGACAAATGTAGGGAAAAAAAAAATAAAATGAGAATAATAAAATAAAACACTTTTATTCTGCGGCACCTGAAAAAATAATTTGGCGCCTAAGTTTTTCTCTTATAGGAGCCAATGGCTCCTTACTCGATTTTTTTTGTCTGGAGCCCTGCCCTAGTATTGGTAGGTTTAGGGTTAGGTGCGGGGGTGGGGTTAGGATTAAGCAATCAGATAGCGCTTTCAATGAGAGGGGTAATAATTTTGCAGGGGGTCGAAAATGAGCACAACAACAGAAATCCTGTATAATTCAACCAATCCAAAGACGACTTCGAAACTCATGAAGTGTTTCCAGATAAGTGTGCCATATGCATCAGACGTTTAGCCAACGTTCCCTGGGCGTGACGTCTGAGGCTGAGACTAGCTCACATGTGCTCAGGGTGTGCTAGTGATTAGATCACGTCAGCAGTGTGGTTCATTCTTGAAGCAAAGGATGATTAGATTCACTGATTTAGATTGCTGCACTTAATCTGTGAAAGCACATATAGAATGACGCGTTCGGTGTATAAACAGTAATGGCACATGCAGCGGCAGCAGTGACAGCCTCCCCTAAAGCCCTAACGCCCGTTCGGTAAGGAGATTTAATCTGTAGGGGGCGCTGTTGGCTGCCTTCTAATTAAATTAAAATAAAATAGCCTACACAGATAACATTTAGACTGTTTCTGATTAAATAAAGCAGTAACTGATGTCATAAAATAATGCGTATGTTTTGATTTAATGGTCAGAAGCTATAGGTTAAATTTAAAAAAAAAAATCACAAACATGACACTTGTAAATTAAATTTTATATATACTGATTTATTCATTGTGTACTGTTTTATTTTTTAAACAAATCATGAGCTCTAAAAGATTTTCAGAATTTTTACAACTCTTGTTTTAGACCATCTACAAATGTTAAATCTTAAAATAAAATGTTAGGGTTAACACTGCATCTTTCTGGGGGGGAAAATGCAGCGATTGATATAGTTTATTTATAGTTATTTTCAAAGCTTCAATGTACTGTCAAAAAAATCTTAATTTTTTATTTAATTCTAATAAATAAGTTCTTGTTAAAAACTAACCAAAATGTAAAATATTTTGCTTATAATTTCTGCACAGGAGAGACTTGGTGTTGTTTCCAAACAAAAGGAAATATATCAGCATCGGTATCAGCCAAAATTAGATGAAAAATATCGGCATATCAGCAAAAATCCAATATTGTGCATCCCTTGTTGCAACCACTATGACTGCCACATGATTTGGCTTGCTATAGATATACTATACTATAGATATAAATACATAGGCCAAAAATGTTAATAGAATCTGCACTGGCCTTGTCAAGCCCTTTTCCATCATAATGGTTGCGGTGCGGATTACTGACCAGTGTTCTGGGCTGGAAAAATCGATTCCACTCTGGCCCTATGGCAGTCTCACTGAGCAATGTAATAACATTCCATTACTCTGAAGGTCTTAATCTGTTAAATTGTGTGAGAGGGAATGAATCTGCGTGTTCAGTTTCTCTTGAGCAAGTACAGATGAGAGTAGTGGCAGTTTACCGGCAGAAATGCACAGGAATGACTCCCGGTATCTCTGAACAGCATAACGCAGAAATGCTGCTTACACAAACAATGTGACGCATCATATTTGTTTTTGGACCGGTTATGTAGTCAATTAAACAACACTTATATCACCTTTTCTGTTACATAAGTCTGTGGGAACTAGGGCTGTGCAATATGGACAACAAAAAAACCTATCGCGATTTCTATCAATTTTGCGATTTCGATTTTAATCACGATTTTGACACACAGACATGCTTTACAGTCATAAATGCATTGTGTAAATTTGAAATGTATTTCCAAAAGAAAACCAATTAGAGCTTTATCAAAAAGCTGTAACATGTCTCTAGAACAGATATATGGCAAAATAATCACTAAGTAAAGGTGTAACAGATGTTGTTTTTTTTGCCATGCATTGGTCATACAGCTCCTTGTGGCGCTGCCTCAGGTGTTGAAATAGATTTGTTGCGCCAGGTTCATACTCCATCTGCAGTGCGTATAAAGTATGTGTATGCGGTGAAGAAGCAGCACGGACTCATTTTGCTTTCGCACAGGATGCGTTTGCAGTCCGCTCCTGCACCGCATACGTACCATAGACGGAGTATGTGTGAACCTGGCGTTGCGTCTGTATGCCCGGTCTGTTCTGTTCTCGCGCTGCATTCTGATTGAATCAGATAGCATACTGCGGGAGGTCGGGGGCGCGGGAAGAATCGTGCTATAAAACGATTTAGAAATCATGCACGCAGGCCAAAAAAAAAAAAAAAAGAAATCATGCACGCTCAAAATCTTAATTTTATGACTATTTCGATTAATCGCACAGCCCTAGTGGGAACACAGGGCTACTTCTAGACAGGCTTCAGTTTGGCCAGTGAAGCACTATGTAGGAAACACTGAATATATTTTATGTTTGCTATTTGTCAAAACCATTGCAGATACTATAACACTAGTGACACACTCAATATTGGCTGAGAAAAAGGACCTTTTTTAACCTCATATTCTGATTTGGGTTATTTTTCTTCTTAGTGTAAGGGCTTAGATACTGATATGAATGTTTTTCAGAAGCCAATAAAATGTAAACAATTCGCTCTGTTTTCAGTTTTGAAGTTGTGCAGGTTCTACATGACAAGCTTCTTGATATGGTTGGAAAGATACAGTAAGTTTGGTTTAAACTTGTGAACATATGGTCTAAAATATTATACAAGGTCATAAATCATGTAGTCATAAATGTTACATATTTACCCAGGGTACCTACTGTTCTAGTTGGGAACAAAAAAGACCTTCACATGGAAAGGTAAGCATATACTATTTATTCGCCTTTTGCATGTTTTAGGGACCAAGCACTTAAACCCTATTTTTTATGATGATGATGGTGGAGTTTTATGTTTTTATAATTTTTCGGTTTCATTTTACTTTTATAGGGAAAAATACTTAGAAACTTAGAAAAGTACATTGCATAGACTTGGTAGAATTGTCACAAATCCCCCTACTACTCTGGCATACATGCTCACATCAGTCTGACAGGTGGTGCTATGATAAAGCTTTTTACATTTTTGCCATCGGACATACCGGTTGGATATCAATTTTTACCCAGGCCATATTGCCTTTTGTCATTTTGAATTACATTTTAAAGGGTTCTTCAAACCTATTCTAGTTCAAAGGGTGTTTGTCTAATTAATCATCAGATGCTCCTGACGAAGTGTTTTAAAATTAATTTTGATATTTAGTTTTCTGTGGTAGACATTCTGTGTTTTCTGTGGTAGACATGCTTGCATATACTAAAAATCACAATTTTAATTTAGCAATTGATTCTAATCTTAATAATTTGGCTTTGATGTCATGAGCCTGCCAGCCTGGTCTCATGATATATGCTTCCTTGGGGAATACAGTTAAATGATACCCTCTCAAAACAAGTGTGTTAAAGTAAGGCATTGATGGGCAATTTAGGTAAAGGATGAATGAGATTAACATTATTAACATTCATCAATGTGATGTAATGCCATTTTGTGCTTTTGTCTGTATTTTTTTTTTTATATATATACATGCATACATATATACATGCATACATGCATACACACACACACACACACACACACACACACACACACACATACAGCAACAATATGAGTAAGGGCAGCTGCAAAGGGAATGAGAAAGTTGGTAGGCACAGCATTTCCACTCATTCTTTCTTTCTTTCTTTCTTTTAGAATGATTAAACCAGAGGAGGGCAAGAAGCTCGCTGATTCCTGGGGTGCCGCTTTTATGGAGTCATCTGCTAAGGAAAATCAGGTAATTTTTTTTTTTCTCAAATAAGGAACTTTTGCTTGTTTTACAGTTGTTTACAAAACTTAGACACATTTCTGCAACACACACATTTTTGTTTTCTGTACCGTATGGACATTTGTGTGTATGTTCTCCTTTTTAAAAGAACATTAATTTTACAGACCGCTGTAGATGTTTTCAAGAGGATTATTCTGGAAATGGAAAAAGTTGATGGAAATGCCCCATCAGAGGAGAAGAAGTGTGCTGTGATGTAAGGCATGCAGTAAACTCACATGCTGAAGTTAAGAGACACATCACCATGCCATTAATTATAACGGAGCAGTTCAGTAACGGGTCCTCTCCTGATGAATTATTTCCAAATGCAGTCAGATTTTTAAGCAAATCAGAACGGTTCAAAACCAATGTCAACAAGCATTCTTCCAAAAAAATCATATTCAGTATTGGTAATTCAATATTAATGCTATTTGGGGCTAAAATTACTGTAAAAGTACTGTAAAAATTACTGTTTATTTAAAATCTCCCATGTCTATTACTTTAAGATTTGTTGACTGACATTTAATGTTTAATTTGACAGGACTAACCTGTCTGAAATCTTCGGTCTCAGATTATCTCAGCAGTACACAGTTCTCTTATTTGGAATTTGTTTTTGTTTTTTTGCTCTCCCTCTGACAACTATTTACTAATTTTACTTATCCTGAGTAACCAGCAGAATTAAAATGTGTATGAATAGTTCATTTAAATTTAGTTTTTACAGAGACTGTCATTGAGACTGCGCATATTAACAACTCAGTGCTGTGCTCCTCCTTTCCTCTTCCTAGTGGAGTGTGTGAACAGTGTTTATACAACATATAAAATGATGTAAACACCATCCTAAAAGATCCAATGTTCACACTGTTGGTTTTATACACAATCAAGTGACTACAAGAACTGTATTCTTTTTAAACCTTCAGTATAAAGTAAATATGAGATCTTTAAAACTTTGTTAGAATTCTATTTGTGAGATTTAGCATTTTTTCGTTTGTTGGAAGTGTTTTGCTTTTGATTCAGCTTGGTTACCTGTAACGATGCCCTACACCCATTTATTCATGCCACTGTCAACATAAACTTGACATGGCATATAAAAGTGTTTGTGAGGAAAAATACACCGTTTTAGTATGATGCTGAACTTCATACAGACCATTTGCCGTTTGTGAGGGCATAGTCTAATATTTACATAGTTACCAAGGACCAGTCAATTCATGATCAACAGTTTCCCACTGTGGAGTCGTATAAGCTTAATCGTCATTTAAAAGCAGGGTCACAAACAATACCGCTGTAGAGCAGTTACGACTGATATTACACCGGCTACCAAAAAAATGTTTTTCCAGTGCAGTTGTAGTATCCTCCCTGCTTCCTATTTAGTAACCCTTAACGATATTAAATAGCACCATGATACGAATATCATCCAGAAATGTCCTGAACTATACTACATTGAATCAGCACTACTGAAGTCCAAGGGTCCTTTGAAATCTGACCTCCTCATTTTCCTGTGAAGTTCAGGGTGCCAGGCTTTTCATTTTTATAATTTTGACAGCCTTCTTCATTATAATTTTAGGGACTTCTGTATATGGAATTTTTGTATGTGGAAAAATAAACATTTAAAGAATGTGTTTTGATTGTTTTCATTCTTTGATTTCTCACATCACAGTTGAAATAGTCAGTCAGGGCAGTACATTTTCCTTATAATGCAACTTGCTGCTTAATCACCTTAATACAATGCATGTTTGAAGAGATCAACTAACTAGTCACAGCTTTTAGTAACTTGTCAAACATCAAACTTAGAAGTTACGTTAATGACACCATGCAGGTGGAGTCTTGACAATTAATCAATTTAGTCATTAACAGACAACAGAATTCCATTCATTTTTATATATTATGTAATTGCTGTATGCTTTACTCCCATATATGTGCAGTTTAGTCAGTGAGTAATTTTCATTGGATTGTAATTTCTCTGTGACACTGCTGAAAATGAACATGGCATCTGAGGACTGCTTTGCTTTTGTTCTCTTAATGAATGTCTAGATATTTGATTCCATCTTGGGTTCCCTTTTATATCATAATCTGGGGTTCCCCAGGTAATCATGGGAACTCTTAATTAGTCAAAATTCTCATCATTGAGTTGCATTATGGGATTGAATGAGCACAATTGATAATGTTCACTATCGTCTTGGGACGCCACCACAAATGGCTGTTCCCTCAAATGGTATAGCCATTGCGACTATATGCAGTAAAAGCACAGGCCTTGGAACACCTGCGTATATGAGACTGCACACACCCTGCATGGTGAGTACTGCTGGTGTTTTGAAATTTATTCCCCACCAGATTATAGCTCCCCTGCTTCTGGTTGGTTGTTATACTAGGGGTCTCTAATACTCATTGCCACAACTAATCCTAACCATAGTAGAGAAAACCAAGGGAGTCATAATAGTTTGCAGTTAATAGATGAAATAGTTTTTGAGTTAATGAGAAAGTCTCCATACCTCAGGAAATGTTGCGCTTCATTCTAGAAATCTTAAAGTGTATCGACTCAGTTGACTAAGCCAGATGCTGCCTTTGTGCTGAAATTACTTAAGGTTATAGAATAAAGATGGACACTTTAAGGTGATGAAAACTGGGCAGGTTCTCTCGTTAATGCTCATAACAGTGAGTTAAATTTGAGGTAATGCACAGTGATGTCTGTGATCGTTGGTAATAAGGATTCAGTACATCACGAGGAGTAGAGACAACAATTTACTCACCATTCATTGCACATCAGTCTAGAACTGCTTTCAAATGGGCTAAAATAAGCAGCGAAAAGATATTGAGACTCTAGAGTTTTTATTGATTTTAATTAGCTCCTGGTGGGGTTCAGTCATGGTTATAAAGTAGATGTGATGCAACAGTTATAATGCATCTGTTATGATTATGTCACATAAGACGCATTCAATATAACTAGATTGTTATTTTCATATTAAAATCACAACAGACATTTATCACTAAATTTAGGCCTTTTGGATATGACAGATTACATTAATTTATAATAAAACAAGTATTATTTACACAAGTACATTGTCATCATACCCCCAAATATTGTAACGTGTATAACTGTATAACGTGTATAATATTTTGTCAGGTTCAGTGAACTTCAACAGTTCACCCCTGCTTGGTGCATATGGAGCAATGAACACTGAAGGGACAATGTAAATAAGAATGCAGCTTAGGATGATCACACCACATGTTCTATTAAAAATTAAATCGTTTTTTGTTTGCAAATATTTTGTAATTTCTGAACAAAACTTTGTATTTTCATTATTTCCATCATAATGGATAAATTAATGTTTAGAAGAGGAATTTTGAGACTTTCATTTTGGAGTGTTCAATGACCAGGAGTTAGAATACAGCAGCATGTGACGGAGAAATATGTGTTGTTGACAAAACTGGCCATCATGTGTATGACCTTGTAAAAACACTGAAAATTATCATCAAAAGGGATAAATGTGACCCGGCACCACACAACCGGTCATAAGTGTCAATTTTTCAAAATTGAGATTTACAGGTGTATCTCAATAAATTAGAATGTCGTGGAAAAGTTCATTTATTTCAGTAATTCAACTCAAATTGTGAAACTTGTGTATTAAATAAATTCAATGCACAGACTGAAGTAGTTTAAGTCTTTGGTTCTTTTAATTGTGATGATTTAGGCTCACATTTAACAAAAAAAACACCAATTCATTATTTCAACAAATTAGAATATGGTGACATGCCAATCAGCTAATCATCTCAAAATACCTGCAAAGGTTTCCTGCGCCTTCAAAATGGTCTCAGTTTGGTTCACTAGGCTACACAATCATGGGGAAGACTGCTGATCTGACAGTTGTCCAGAAGACAATCATTGACACCCTTCACAAGGAGGGTAAGGCACAAACATTCATTGCCAAATAAGCTGGCTGTTCACAGAGTGCTGTATCCAAGCATGTTAACAGAAAGTTGAGTGGAAGGAAAAAGTGTGGAAGAAAAAGACGCACAACCAACCGAGAGAACCGCAGCCTTATGAGGATTGTCAAGCAAAATCGATTCAAGAATTTGGGTGAACTTCACAAGGAATGGACTGAGGCTGGGGTCAAGGCATCAAGAGCCACCACACACAGACGTGTCAAGGAATTTGGCTACAGTTGTCGTATTCCTCTTGTTAAGCCACTCCTGAACCACAGACAACGTCAGAGGCGTCTTACCTGGGCTAAGGAGAAGAAGAACTGGACTGTTGCCCAGTGGTCCAAAGTCCTCTTTTTAGATGAGAGCAAGTTTTGTATTTAATTTGGAAACCAAGGTCCTAGAGTCTGGAGTCCTAGAGTGTTAAGTTTCCACAGTCTGTGATGATTTGGGGTAGTGCTGAACGATTAATTGCATTTGCGATAATATCGCGATATGAAGCGATTTTTCAACCGCAGAGGCTGCGATTACACTCTGTCATGTGACGCGAGAGTAAACAGGTTTGTTCGACTTGAAGATCGATCGCATGACATCAAAGTACAGTGACAGAAAGCATAAGGAGACATCTGCTCTCTTATAGCTCTCACAGTACTTTGATGACACACACAACGATCGGTCCAGCAGCGGTGCTTCAAGTCGAACACATCTAAGCAGTCTTCAGAGGAAGCATCAAGTTGGCACGCTATGTTGCCAAGTCCACAGTTTGCCGCGGGTTGTTTTCGTGTCCGCGGGTCTTACATAACATGCAGAATTGACGCGCTACATGTAAATGATATCCTTTGTTGTATTTTCCTGTCAAAATAACGGAGTTCCTTTGGAATTCTTCAGCTTTTAAAGGAACACTCCACTTTTTTTGGAAATAGGCTCATTTTACACCTCCCCTAGAGTTAAAAAGTTTAGATTTACCGTTTTTGAATCCATTCAGCCGATCTCCGGGTCTGGTGGTAGCAGTTTTAGCTTAGCTTAGCATAGTTCATTGAATCGGATTAGACTATTAGCATTTGGTCATCAAAAATGACCAAAGAGTTTCGATATTTTTCCTATTTAAAGCTTGACTCTTCTGTAGTTACATCGTGTACTAAGACCGACGGAAAATGAAAAGTTGCGATTTTCTAGGCTGATATGGCTAGGAACTATACTCTCATTCTGGCGTAATAATCAAGGAACTTTGCTGCTGTACTATCTGTGCAGCAGGCGCAATGATATGACGCAGCGCCTGAAAGTAGTCCCCAGCTCAGTAGCCTATGATATAGCTGGGGACTACTTTCAGGCGCTGCGTCATATCATTGCGCCTGCTGCACAGATAGTACAGCAGCAAAGTTCCTTGATTATTACGCCAGAATGAGAGTATAGTTCCTAGCCATATCAGCCTAGAAAATCGCAACTTTTCATTTTCCGTCGGTCTTAGTACACGATGTAACTACAGAAGAGTCAAGCTTTAAATAGGAAAAATATCGAAACTCTTTGGTCATTTTTGAGCCCGATGATAATGGTCTAATCAGATTCAATGATCTATGCTAAGCTAAGCTAAAAGTGCTACCGCCAGACCCGGAGATCGGCTGAATGGATTCAAAAACGGTAAAACTCAACTTTTTAACTCTTGGGGACTTGGAAAATGAGCCTATTTCCAAAAAAAAAGTGGAGTGTTCCTTTAAGAACTGCCGGGTTCTCTGCTAGTGGGCGGAACTAATGCGCAAACGGCAATCTCATTGGCTAGCGTTCACCTATTATCCTCCCTGTTTTGATTTCAGCAAATCAATTCGAGCGAACGCAGACAACCTGATTAATATTCATGAACCCAGCAGCTCAATAATCCTTAGGGTGTTTTATATTATTAGTAGTAGAATTCGTAGTAGTTTTGTTATCTTATAAGTATTATTTGTAGTTTTCTTTTTCCTTTTTTTATAGAAACACTAAATGACAAACAATATCTTAAGCACCACCACCAGTCCTAAGTTCAGTCAACATGACAAATATGCATTCATTCATGGTTATTCTAATTACTAAAGTTCTATCATCCTATAATGCTAAAATGTAATGCTAAATTATCATAATAACATATAATAATGTTTGACTGACTGATGCTAAGTGAGATATTTAAAAAAAACTGTGCCATTTTACAAACATAAGCTATATATATATATATATATATATATATATATATATATACAGTATATATATATACAGTATATCAGATAATCAATATTAGTCTGGTGAGTAAACAAAAAAAAAAAATACAAGCCAATTGAGATTCTATTGCCAAGGTGTCCATAGAGGGTTGATAATATTTACAATAATCAATTGAATTTGATAGGTGTCTCTCAGATTGTCCCACAGAAACATTAAAATAGTGTAGATTAGAATGCAATGTTTTATAATAATAATGTATTCTATTTAGTGTCCATTTCATTCATTTAACATTTAATATTGGGGACATCCAAGTTATTTGACATATTTGAACATTTAAAAAAAAAAGTAACAATAGTTACTAGTAACTCAGTTACTATTTGTGAGAAGTAACTAGTAATATAACTAATTACTTTTTTAAAGTAACGTGCCCAACACTGCATACTATACAATGATTTATTACTTGTCTTTGTTGAATAATACAGAATATAAAGAGCTTTAAAAAATAATCGCATATTAAATCGCAATCGCAATATTGTTAAAAAACAAATCGCAATTAGATTATTTTCCAAAATCGTTCAGCAGGAATTTGGGGTGCAATGTCATCTGCTGGTGTTGGTCCATTGTGTTTTTTGAAAACCAACATCACTGCACCCGTTTACCAAGAAATTTTGGAGCACTTCATGCTTCCTTCTGCTGACCAGCTTTTTAAAGATGCTGATTTCATTTTCCAGCAGGATTTGGCACCTGCCCACACTGCCAAAAGCACCAAAAGTTGGTTAAATGACCATGGTGTTGGTGTGCTTGACTGGCCAGCAAACTCACCATAGAGTTTCTGAACCCCATAGAGACTCTATGGGGTATTGTCAAGAGGAAAATGAGAAACAAGAGACCAAAAAATGCAGATAAGCTGACGGCCACTGTCAAAGAAACCTGGGCTTCCATACCACCTCAGCAGTGCCACAAACTGATCACCTCCATGCCACGCCAAATTGAGGCAGTAATTAAAGCAAAAGGAGCCCCTACCAAGTATTGAGTACATATAAAGTAAATTAACATACTTTCCAGAAGGCCAACAATTCACTAAAAATGTTTTTTTTAATTGGTCTTATGAAGTATTCTAATTTGTTGAGATAGTGAATTGGTGGGTTTTTGTTAAATGTGAGCCTAAATTATCACAATTAAAAGAACCAAAGACTTAAACTACTTCAGTCTGTGTGCATTGAATTTATTTAATACACGAGTTTCACAATTTGAGTTGAATTACTGAAATAAATGAACTTTTCCACGAAATTCTAATATATTGAGATGCACCTGTATACATCATCTGAAAGCTGAATAAATAAGCTTTCCATTGATGTATGGTTTGTTAGGATAGGACAATATTTGGCCGAGATACAACTATTTGAACATCTGCAATCTGAGGGTGCAAAAAAATCTAAATATTGAGAAATTCGCCTTTAAAGTTGTCCAAATGAAGTTCTTAGCAATGCATATCACTAATCAAAAATTCAGTTTTGATATATTTACAGTAGGAAATTTACAAAATATCTTCATGGAACATGATCTTTAATGTCCTAATGATTTTTGGCATAAAAGAAAAATCAATAATTTTGACCCATACGATGTATTTTTGGCTATTGCTACAAATATACCCCAGCGACTTAAGACTGGTTTTGTGGTCCAGGGTCACAAATATTATACCACTACACAACACCTATGGAGTGCTGCAGAAATGAGCCCTAACACCCAGAAAATTGCATTTTTGCACTTTCATCGTCTTTAAGTCAGGTTTCTTTTTTAATTTATTTTTTTTAATGGGTATTTAGTTAAGTACCAAAAATAAGGCATGTGGTTACCAGGGGCCTCATTTATAAAGTGTGCGTACGCTCAGTACGCTGATCGTAGAGTGTGCGTACGCTTAAATCCACGCCAGCGCTCATATTTATAAAAACTCTTTGACGTGGAAAAGTGCTTAGCGTCACGTCAGGGTCTGAGCAGACGTACCCACTTTTTATTGTCGGAGTAGGCCTACTGCAGTTTTTTTTTAAATGTAAGCTGTTCTTGAAGCTCGCTGTTCTAAATCATGATGATTGGTGATATTTTATATGTTAATGACATTAATTAGGAGTCGTTTACAAGGCTGAGAGCTGAAACCATTCAATTGCATGCAAGTTCAAGATCATTTGCGATTCATAGATTTCACATCTGAAAGAGACACGTACACGCGTTTTCTGTTCGTACGTTCATTCTATGAAACACGTACGCATATCTGAGAAATGATCGTAAGATCAAATTTAGGATGACGCGCGTAAGCGTCTCTTTCAGATATGAAATCTATGAATCGCAAATGATCTTGAACTTGACGCTAAGCACTTTTCCACGTCAAAGACAGTTTTTATAAACATGAGCGCTGGCGTGGATTTAAGCCATAGACTGTAAAAAAAGATGGACGACGCGTCTCCGCTTCCTTCCACTATAAAAAAGTGAAGCTAAAGCACCTCAGTATGGCCTTTGCCTAGTGAGGGTGGGTTGAACGTAATTGATTTCGATGTTATGAATGGTACCCTAAAGTTGAGGTGGCTACAAGCCTTCCTTAGAAATAAACATTCTGTTTGGTTTAGCTTTTCCTCTAAAATTTTTGATTCTCTTGGGGGCATTGATTTCCTTTTAAGGTGTGATTTTGAGCCATTAAAATTAAATTGTAAGTTATCATCTTTCCATAGTCAGGTATTATTATATTGGAAATTAATATACAAACACAACTTTTCACCGCATAGTTGCTCCTTGTGGAATAATAAGTGTATCCTTATTAAGAGGAAATCTGTATTTTTTCAGGACTGGATGGACAAAGGGGTCTGGTCTATTGTGCACATTATGGATGGGAATGGAAATTTCCTTGGTTATGATGATTTTTGTGAAAAATATAATATTATTTGTACTCGGGAATTATATGTGTCTTTGTTGAAAGCTGTTCCTGCTGGTTTGGTTCAGTTGATTAAAGGTGCACTGTGTTATTCATCTGTGATACCAAGATTAGGTAATCTAATCATCTCTGGTATTAATTTTACAGAGCAGAGCTGTAATAATAAGGTTTTAAGAACATTAGTAAATACACAGATTTTCCCTTCAAAAGTAAAGAAGAGACCTCTTGTTTTTGATTTTCCTGAAGATAAAGTGGTTCGAATTAGAATAAGATTTCTCTCTTTTCCACTTCTACCAAAGGCAAAAGAAGTTCAGTTTAAAATTATTAACGATATCTATTCCTGTAATGAGTTCCTCAGACACAGGTTTAATTTGGATTGTAATGAATGCACTTTTTGTGAAGCAGACATAGAGTCATTGGATCATTTGTTTTATGTATGCAAATTCTCAAAAAAATTATGGGATGACCTCTATGCTTGGTTAAGTTTGAAATATGTAATACCTGACTTTGATTTTAAAACTGTAAAATATTTGTCCTTTTGTCGGAATTGTGATTTTGAATTTTTGGTTAACAATATTGTGATTTTGGCCAATTACTTCATTCATAAATGTAGATTTTTTAATAACCCTCCCACTTTATTACTTTTCCAGCAAGATTTAATGATCTTCTTTAGATCCTTGAAGATCATGCATTCTGAAAAAGCCCTTAAACTGTGTGGCCTTTTGAAGGTATTTTTTGATGATTAAGCCCCTTGTATTGTATTGCATTGTATTGTATCATTTATTTATTTTTCTGTATTTTTTATTTATTTATTTTTCTCTTTTTTGGTTTTCATGTTGTTTATTTATTTTTTGTTATGCTGCTATTTGGACTTTTTAGAATTGTGTTAAGAATTTTCTGACTGCTGTTAAATGGTGTTTTGTATGTTTAAGCAATAATAAAAAAAAAAAAAAAAAAAAAAGTATGGCCTTTGCCATCTTGCGAAAATGACGTCATTTTAAATAGTAGAGAACGTCATTCTCTACTGCGCAGACTCGTTTGGAGCCCGAGTCTGCGCAGTAGAGATTCGTTTGGAGCCCGAGTCTGCGCAGTAGAGATTCGTTTGGAGCCTGAGTCTGCGCAGTAGCGTCGTGAGGTGGAGCCTTTGATTCTGAATCAAATTCCCGCCCAAACTCCAGTAGACCCAATCAACCATAACGACACGCCCCGTTTTTATAGCATCAAATTACTAGCTAAAATGAAACTTATCACAAAAATGAACAATTGAACATATATCAGAGTGATAACAACTACCTTAAATGACCAAAACCATATTTTGGAAAATTGTATTGGAAGTGTAATTTATTTTTTTATTTTGACTCAAGTCCCATTCGTTTACATGGAGAGGGCGGGGTTTATGACCTGTACTGCAGCCAACCATCAGGGGGCGATCAAAGAGCCCGCAGCTTCACTATTCCGGACATGTGAGTCACACCCGATTTAAGCGCACGCACACTAAAATCAAATCTGAGCGTGCGCACACTTTATAAATGAGGCCCCAGATGTTTTCAGATTTTATTCTACTGCATAAACATACCACACTAATGATTTTTTTAAGCTTTTGTCTCAAAAAAGCAATTGCTAACAAGTGGTAGGTTGGAAAACACATGTATCTACTTTTACAGCCTCTTTGTGTTTACGATGCTCTTGCAAACTATTTTAATTCAAACTTTCCAACTTTTACATTTTTAATAAAGAATAGAATATTTGTCAGAAGCTAAGTGGTGTCGATGTTTTAGGTAATATGACAGTGGTGTTTTATTTATTGACAAACTTTAGGTTTTTACTTCTGGCAATTGTACATATTAGAGCTTATTTTCTACATCAATCCAAAAGACAATGAAAAAATCCTACTGGCTTTTTGTCAAGGGAACCAAGGTGAATTACTTGACTACCCTATTTCTAAATAAAAGAAATTCATTAAATTTGTCTCAGACCATTGGCCCATGACCATTCAGGCTTTTTGTTTTAACTGTTCTCACATAACACATTAACAAATTCATGGCAAGATGTCCGAAAACATGTAAAACAATGCTTTGGGATACTGACGTGAAACTTTGCATGTAACCGTACCCTGCAATTATCAACTTGGTAACAGTACCACCTACTGTATAAACGAGTTATAGGCAGTTGTATTGTAAGGATGTTTAATTATATCTTTCAACCACTTTTGTAAAATAATCACCGGGATGTTACAACCTATTAAATGTACTTGCAACAGATCTGCGACTGTAATTCATTCCAAAAATCACACATGATTTGACAAGGAGTTCGTAGTCTTCAACAATTGAAGTCTGAATTATGCCCAACACCAGAAGCTGCTACAGTACACAAGGATGTTGGTTCTGTCATAAACAAAGAAAAAAAAAAAAAAAAAGAGAAAAACATACATTTCAAGCATGGTTTTAAATCTAAAAGCAAGATAATACAGCTGTGCATGAAAACAGAATTGTATCTCCATAAGAACAAAAGGCACAATAAAAGGCGCTGAGGTAAAGAGGCCACCGTGGTTTTATGTCCAAAATACTACAAATTTCGTGTTTTCAATCCTTGAATTTAAGTGCAATCTTATAGCCATTCATCAATATCTACTGCCAAGGCAAATCAGTTATTTTCAGGCATTTACTCCAAATCATTCACAAGAAAAAAAGTTTTGCCTAATAACAATAACGACTTAAGAAAAAGTGAGTGCAGAACTTGAACTGCTGCTCTGTAGATTAGCTCTGATTAAATTAATCTTTACTATTTTATGTACTTGGATGATAGAGTTTAAAAATAATCAAGAGACAACAAATTAATTAAATTCATAACACACTCATTAAATAATTCAAAAAGGTGTTAATTAAAAGGACAATGACATTGTCTTACATTACCACTGCCCAAACTGTTGCCATTTCTAAAACTACCACTAAACAACTGACTGTCTTTAGGCTTGGTTCAAATCCTGAAGGTCTAAAAAGCAGTCAATAATTACAAGAATTTCAAGAGAAATGTCTTTTAAGTGTACAAGACAGTCAGCAACTAAAATAAAGCAAGCCATTAAAATAGGTCAGTAAATCATTTTTTGTCCCAAGAAGTATAATTTCAAGCATTTTTTAATTTGAGATAATTTTCCCTTTTCTGCCTCTCTATTTTTCCCTATTACAGTACATATGTGCAACACACAAAAAAGTAAGACGATAAACAGCTCAAATTAAAATCTAAATTAGAAAACAAATGGACGTCCTGTATTATTTGGTCTGTAGAGAACAAAAAGTAAAAGAAAAAAACAGTCAGTTTAATGTAGCCCTGTATTTAGATTTGGCACTTTTCCTTTCTGCAGTTAGAGGATTGCACTGGACTAAGTGAGGGCAGAGAATAAGGGTGAGAAGAGAGGAGCTGCTGGAGGCTAAGAGATGGAAGAGGGGATGAAAGAATACACTGTACAGTTTCACCAATAAATTAGGTACTCCTGATGTGGTAGACATGGTGCCACATCAAGATGCAGAGGAGAAAAAAAAAACATGACATGAAAAGTCCTGAGGGTGTGTAAGTTGAGTGAAATTTATGGGCACAACAATGGAAGGCTCAGATAATGGCATTAGTGCCACGAAGGCCGACCCCACGGGCAAACTGCTCCAGCAGGCCTGAGATGGCACCGGAAGGGCTTGGAGCCGATGACTTGAGTCCTACTGTAGAGCTGTAGGCTGCAAGGAACAGCTCCCTCACTGCCTCCAACCTCACTTGCCTTTCAGGTACAAATGTGCACCTACAAAGAAAAGAGAAAAAAGACATTGAAAAATGCATTTATCACCTTAGACTGATGATACACAGGGCAACTTTTTTTGAGCAATGTTGCATGGGCATTTTTCCATTGAGAATGGGTAACAAATTTCAATCTGGATACTTTAGATTGGTCGTGGGCCCAGTGTCTCACCTGGTTGCCTGTTGATGGCAACATTTCCCAAATTTGGTCAAAAAGTTGGCCAGTATATCATCAGCCATTCTCTCCCTTCACTTAAATAACCATATATATATATATATATATATATATATATATATATATATATACACACACACAGTGGGTACGGAAAGTATTCAGACCCCCTTAAATTTTTCACTCTTTGTTATATTGCAGCCATTTGCTAAAATCATTTAAGTCCATTTTTTTCCTCATTAATGTACACACAGCACCCCATATTGACAGAAAAACACAGAATTGTTGACATTTTTGCAGATTTATTAAAAAAGAAAAACTGAAATATCACATGGTCCTAAGTATTCAGACCCTTTGCTGTGACACTCATATATTTAACTCAGGTGCTGCCCATTTCTTCTGATCATCCTTGAGATGGTTCTACACCTTCATTTGAGTCCAGCTGTGTTTGATTATACTGATTGGACTTGATTAGGAAAGCCACACACCTGTCTATATAAGACCTTACAGCTCACAGTGCATGTCAGAGCAAATGAGAATCATGATGTCAAAGGAACTGCCTGAAGAGCTCAGAGACAGAATTGTGGCAAGGCACAGATCTGGCCAAGGTTACAAAAAAATTTCTGCTGCACTTAAGGTTCCTAAGAGCACAGTGGCCTCCATAATCCTTAAATGGAAGACGTTTGGGATGACCAGAACCCTTCCTAGAGCTGGCCGTCCGGCCAAACTGAGCTATCGGGGGAGAAGAGCCTTGGTGAGAGAGGTAAAGAAGAACCCAAAGATCACTGTGGCTGAGCTCCAGTGATGCATTCGGGAGATGGGAGAAAGTTGTAGAAAGTCAACCATCACTGCAGCCCTCCACCAGTCGGGGCTTTATGGCAGAGTGGCCCGACGGAAGCCTCTCCTTAGTGCAAGACACATGAAAGCCCGCATGGAGTTTGCTAAAAAACACCTGAAGGATTCTCTGGTCTGATGAGACCAAGATATAACTTTTTGGCCTTAATTCTAAGCGGTATGTGTGGAGAAAACCAGGCACTGCTCATCACCTGTCCAATACAGTCCCAACAGTGAAGCATGGTGGTGGCAGCATCATGCTGTGGGGGTGTTTTTCAGCTGCAGGGACAGGACGACTGGTTGCAATCAAGGGAAAGATGAATGCGGCCAAGTACAGGGATATCCTGGACGAAAACCTTCTCCAGAGTGCTCAGGACCTCAGACTGGGCCGAAGGTTTGCCTTTCAACAAGACAATGACCCTAAGCACACAGCTAAAATAACGAAGGAGTGGCTTCACAACAACTCCGTGACTGTTCTTGAATGGCCCAGCCAGAGCCCTGACTTAAACCCAATTGAGCATCTCTGGAGAGACCTAAAAATGGCTGTCCACCAACGTTTACCATCCAACCTGACAGAACTGGAGAGGATCTGCAAGGAGGAATGGCAGAGGATCCCCAAATAAACTTGTTGCATCTTTCCCAAAAAGACTCATGGCTGTATTAAATCAAAAGGGTGCTTCTACTAAATACTGAGCAAAGGGTCTGAATACTTAGGACCATGTGATATTTCAGTTTTTCTTTTTTAATAAATCTGCAAAAATGTCAACAATTCTGTGTTTTTCTGTCAATATGGGGTGCTGTGTGTACATTAATTAGGAAAAAAATGAACTTAAATGATTTTAGCAAATGGCTGCAATATAACAGTGAAAAATTTAAGGGGGTCTGAATACTTTCCGTACCCACTGTATATATATATAAAAAAAATTCTTCACATATCTTTAGACCTAACAATATAATACATTTAAAAAAGTAATATTTCAAAAATCAGATCATAATATTATAAGAAAAAAGTTGTAAAGAAAGTAAAACTCAAATTAAATGGTGACCACTGGTACCATTTAAGATTGCACAAAAGAGGCCATTTCTAGAATGTCTGGTTCTTTCTCCAGAATAAATTCAGTTTCCTACTAAATGACTGACATGTGAATACTAATAATCAAGAACAATCATTTTTTGGTCTCTTTGTTTTTGGATTTAACAAAATTCTTCACGTTGCAATGATGAAGCTGCTGCCTATTCCTGTGAATGCAGCCTATTCCTATTGTGATCATCATGACTAATCATGTAAAAATATTACTCATTCAGTCTCAGTTTTATTGTCAAATTACAAGAATACAGTGAATGAGTTCAGGTGGGGTTGGAGTGTGTATGAGACTCACATTCGTCCGCTGGGACCCTCATCCTGGAAGCTGAATGGAAGAGGAGACTCTGAGGGCACTGGGGGAAGATCGTGGATGCTCCCACATCCTGACACAATTTGCCAACTGCCATAATCTGTGGACAGCGAGGAGCCTGACCGAGCATATTCCACCACTGGCCTGAGATTCAGAAAGAGACACAAAATATTAAAAAGATGAATAGAGCAAGAAAAAATTGGGTCCAATAACAAAATTTCGGCTTTGGTATAATAGCAAGCTCTGGTTCATCTGTATTGAAAATTATTAGTGAAGGGTGTATTTGTCAACCTAAGTATTTCGTATCATGCACACTACACAAACATGATCAATAAACACACAAAATCACTACAAAATAAACTTTGAAAGCACTCACCTCCTTCCTGGTACAGCTAACGGGGTGCTTCCTGTCCGTGTAACATTTTGATCTGAGTGGTTGGATGAGGAAGAGCTTGAGGACTTAAAGGACCCCAGAGGACTGGCCTCAGTCATTACATTAGGTGTTCGCTCCTCTGAAGTGATCGGTCGGCTCCAATGCACAGAATGAGAAGACAATGGCATGCCTTTCCTCCTGTGATAAACACTAAATACGTCAACATCATTTAAAACAGCAACTGTGAAGTCAAAAAATGTATTCACATAAAAATGTGAACAAGAAACTGAAAATAATGACATGGCCACTTTCTGTGGCAGAGGACAGGTCGCATATATCTTAAGACTGGCCAGTGTGCACGAGATCCATGTGTAACCACAATCTCCATCTGGCTACCTGACTGATCCTGCCAGTAACAGGCACTTGTCTTACACAGCTGCAAGTGCATTCATACTAATAAAGTGCCATTAAAGGTGCTTGTTTACTTTTCATTTTTGTAAGCCTTACCCATTAGAAGCCAGTGGTCCAGTGGTAATCAGGTCTGTAGCTTCTGCTTGTAGACTGGAGGGAGCAGATGTATCTTCTGTGATGAGAGAGAAATCACTACTCAAACTTGTCACACTACCCCGATCTCTGGGCTCTGAGAGGAAGAAAGAAAGAAAGAAAGAAAGAAAGAAAAGAAAGAAAGAAAGACCATAAAAAGGTAAGGCATGTAAAATCTGTAGTCTATTTAAAAATTCTAACTTCCTGCAGGGCAACCACAAACAGATGGATCACATCCTACTGGTTTTGTATAACTTGTAAGATCTTATAATCATTAACATAAAGGTTTGTGAATCTGCTGCTTGACTACTGTAGTCAGAACAATCACTCATTTTAATGAAAGTCAATTCTGAAAAATTAATTTAGAAAATAAAACTTACTTAACTGGCAGAGGTCATCGACTGTGAATTCAGCATCTTTGAATTGAGAATTTTTTCTTCTGTTACAGTAAAACAAAAAAGAAAAAGAAAAAAACAAACAGACATCAATACAGTCACAGGCTGCAAATATCTGGGTCATTGAGAAATTTAGCAGAACAGAATACATGTCACCAAATTTAGCATATCAGATTTTTCTCTCTGAAATCACAGAACCTATGAAGATGTTGAACTTACAGCCTGCCCTATTTGTGGAATTTAAGGAAATTTAAAAAAATAAATTAAAATAAAATTGGAATTGGTTTAAAACGATTTGATGAATCAAAACTTTGTTGTGTTTGACTCTAGATAATGCACACAAAATTTCACACCAATCATCTAACTGATCTGTGAGGAATTTGATTTTAATTTATCTAATCTAAAATGGTAAAAATGATCACAGAAATCCATACAGCTATTTGATTTTCAGACAGATAGAGAGGAACAATAAGCCCTTTATCAACATCAAGCTCTTGCAAATCTCACACATACGAAACTTAGTAAAAACTGGATATATTTTTCATATGTTTTAAATGTTTGGGATTATTAGGCCATGCTTATAATGACTGATGTTCCTGTAGAAGTCACACCGAATTCAAAGTTCAACATGTATTTGATAATTATTGACCTATGGACACAAAATTATCTTCTTGCACAGTTTTTTTTTAAACTTTGGCAAAAATCCAAGGACTAGTTTGCAAAAATGAACTGATTGCCTCAGGAAACATTTCTGTCAAAGCAAAGTTTTTTGGGGTGAGAAGGCTTTATAATTGAGATTATAACTATATTAAATAGTTTTTTTAAAAGGTAAAAAAAAAAACCGAAATAAAATACAGAGAATTTAATGCAAAATTTAAAATGTCTGCAGGTTATTATGGCCAAAATAGGAACACTGGGAACACTGCTTCCGTATACAGCAAGGAATAAGAAGAGATCAGTCTTATAATTTTAGATAAAACTAGTAAGTCATGAGAAAAAGTTCATATTACTTCATATTTCGTAACATTCTCCAACTCTTTAAGCTTACACACTTCAAAATCGAGGTGAGAACTGACCTGTGCTAAAATGATTGATTGCACCATTTAAAAAAATAAAAATAAATTCACACCCTCAAAAACAACCACATATGGCTGCACCAAAACAGGACAGGCCAATGTCTACCAGCAATTTAAACACACAGAAAAATGGAAAAAAGAACAGGACAGAAAGAAGTTTAAAAGCTAGCAAATTATTCTGTTCTATACATACTCATGAGACACAAAGATGATTCTTGTATTTAAAATCTTAAGTCAGATAGCTTACCTTTGTTTTTTTATGACTGAAAATGTGTCACAAACAATATGCTTCAGAAAATTGAAGCAGAAAAAGAAAATCTAGGAGAGAGAATATCAAAAATCAAATTGATTTTATATAACTGACACATGAACAATCTGTCTGGGAGGTGCACACTAAACAATAATTAAACAATCTAAATCACATTAATTGTTCTCCATTCAAAACGAACATATTCTTTGCATAGGTATTAAATATGTGAAGTCTCACCTCCTCCCCCTTAGAGAGCCGATCAGGCAGCATGTGACTATAGAAAAGGACAAAATAAAAAATTGAGAATTGGAATATTCTTTTTTTGTTGTTGCATATCTAATGATGGCAGATCAAACATCACGTTCTGCAGACATATTTTTCTTTTTTCACCCTTCAGACTACCTTTAGCAAACATATGTATATTTATGTTGTAGATCAAAATCTGAAAGACTCAAGTAATGTTAACAGCAGATATGTTTTGTGCTTATCGCTTATAACTCAAAAACTGCTTAATTTTTTTTTTTTTTTAGAAATTAATCAAGGGGCTCAAATCAGTCAAAATTAATCTGAAGCTATAATGTCGTTTACAAAGTCCCATGGCACACTGCAGGTCACATACTTCTTTGGGCTTCATGTGCCAGTCAAATAAGTGCCAAGAGATGAATGAGAATGTTCATGAATGCTTTAGGTACATCAGAACTCCTTACAGAGTTAATTGTGTGCATTCAATAATAGAAGAGCCATAATGTGTAAATGCTTAAAATGAGTTAAGTTCAGTAAATTAGTAATGTTACATGAAATGTATCATGTGTGATTTATTATATATATATATATATATTTTTATTTTTAGAGAATTTTTTTTTTTTTAATATCTGCCATATCATTAAAATATTTATCATCTTATTGGTACATTCCTAGACATTAATGTGTAAATGAAACAGGAATGAGACTAACCCAAAAAGAAACCAGTCATATGCGATAGTCAGGTAAAGGATCTCAGACGGCGCCAGACTGGCATGAATGGCACCGTCCTATAAAAATTCAAAATGAAGTCAACACAAAGAAAGGGAAAGAAAGGAAAGGGGGAGGGAGAAGAAATGAGGATATTTAGCAAGGTGGAGTGAATAAAGGTATAAAATGAGGACATATGTAATGAGAGACAGAGAAATTAATACTTGCCGCCCACAAAGAAAGTCTGAGCAGAGATACAAAGAGAGGTGTCCTGTCCCAGCCTGATATACAGTGCACCAGTAAACCGTTCTCATCTGCAGGCCACAACACTCCAAAAAGTTATCCAAAACTACACAGACAAGTGAAATACAGTATGTTCAACAGTTTGGTGCAGATGTGTGTGAAAGTGCAGTAATTTACCATCAGAGTTGACGATGTGTAGAAGCAGTTTCAGGTAGTTCTGACTCTGCTGCACCAGGTCCCATGACTGAAGAAGATGAAGACCACAATTACCAAATTCAAAATCATAAATGCACATACACATAATTTAAGTCTGTGGATCTGTGCATCCAGCATTTTTTATTAACCTTTGTCAGAACCATCAAGCTACATTGTCCATTGTGTCTACTAATGAACAGTGATGATATTTTTCATATTATTTTTCAATTAAATTGAAGACACCCAAAAGCTACTGGTCAATGTAGTACTCTCACTCCAAGAATACATCAGTAAGGTTAGTGCCTTGACATTAATTACTTAACTTTTAGCTACAAATTTAATCTCAAATTATCTAAAAAGATGGAGACATTTTGCAGGTAGACTAGTCTGCTTCAACATTTTTTAAATGTGAAGCCAATCTGAGTTTATATCCAGATTGTCCCATTTCCTTAAACCCAATCAATTCCGGTCTATCTAAAAGACAGTCAAGAAAATGTATGAGAGACTATTAGAGGTCTGCACGGGCTTTAAACTGAAGCCCGAACCCGGCCTGTACCCGAGATCGTCTGACCCGACCCGAGCGGCACAGTTAAATTTAAAGCCCGAACCCGAAATCTTTATTTTTTTTTTCACAACGAATAGCCAATTTTTTAAAAAAAAGAGAGAAAGATACTGTATTTTACGATTGCATGCAATGATCAGTAAACAAATACATGTAAAGAAACAGATTCATCAAGGCTCGGCCACTTCACAAGGCAAAAGAAAAAACACTTACCAGTTATGAAAGTTTATGAACATCAGGTGCAGCGGTCACATAAATTGTCGAGTTTTTGAATGGTTGTATATGACAAGACGATAATTCTTCCACCGTGCAAATTATGGTAGGCCTAATTTTCGTCAGTTAAGGCTCGTTAGCATTCGGGTAGGCATACTTTAAATCAGACACAGAGATGTAGTGCGGTAAGATCGCATTTATTTGAATTAGCGAGAGAGAGAGAGAGAGAGAGAGAGAGAGATAGAGAGAGAGAGAGAAAGAGAGAAAGAGAGAAAGAGAGAGAGAGAGAAAGAGAGAGAGATGAAAGTTGCGTGTGTGAACCTGCGTCTGCGCGTCTCTCTCTACAAGCAATGAGGCTTACTTCAAAAACTGTGATTTTACCCCCTCATTGCAGAGAAATATAACGTTGCGAGTCAGTAGGCTATCGAAGCTATATTTTACTAATAAAAGTGTCTGTGCTGTGTGTTCGCTGCGCGATCTCTCTGATATCTGTGTGCAATAATTTGTGTGTGCGTCTATGAAAGCAGCGAAGCCTGCATATAGTTTTAGTTTAGCTACAAACCCGAGCCCGACCCGAGCCCGGGTCCGGGTCAGGTAGCAGACCTCTAGAGACTATGAGTACCTGATATTCACTCCAGTTGATGTTGAGGTTTTTTGTAAAGCAAGCAGGGATTGTCAGAGGAGCATCCACATAGTCCTATACACACACAACCAAAAGTGATGGTTCAGCGAAAGAACAACTGTACTTACTGAAACAGCTTCTGTTGAACTTCTAATAAAGTAGTTTTTTCTGTGTTTGTGTATAGACCTGATTCCAGTTGAAGACAAGCCCTTCTGCTGTGTAATCTCTGTCTTTATATTCCCTGAAGAATTCACATCCTGAAAACAAGCACATGAAACAACTAATATTACAGCTACATTGTAATGATTTTCAGGATATCAGAGACCGAATCAGACAAATTTAAGATGCAATCAGAACATTGAAACCTGAGGAGCCGTAATTCCAGAGAAGCCCAACAGGACGTCATAAATCTGTCCAGATCCTAGCGCCAACTAGTCTGAAGAAAGCCTAACCAGCAAGCCTCTTTCACAAAACAGCTTGCAACATTAAGACAAAAGAACACTTATTGATAATTCCAATTCAGGAAAAAGACTGTCAAATTTGGGGCAAGTAATCAAGACTGATGGTCAAAGAGATGGCCATCACATGGGTTCCACGCTGGAAATCACGAGCTTCCTTAGACTGACTTTTCCCCCACATAGAAGACAGACCAGACTGAAATTCCTTTGTTCACAGAACATGTCTATATGTCCTACACAGAGACTGCCTTTTCCATATGCACCTAAAATCATCTTAAAAGACTTGTTAGCAACTAATAAATATTTTATGCATAACTCCATATCATGTATGTAACCCACACAATTAACTATCATGTTTTAATCAAATATTATGCATGTCTTTTTAATCATTATTGAATAGCTGAAGGATTCATATGCGTGTTTGGTATATAAAAAAAATCATGCTTTAAATGTTTCTTCCAATCAATTCTTTGTCAAATGTATCATAGTCTTGTTATAGAAATCATGTTCAAAAGTATACTTTGCAAGAGCCTGTAAAGTTCGGACATGTGACTGACCAGATAACATGTTGATTTATTGGTTGGGTGGAGAAACAGAGCAACACCCCTAGCTAAGATCATTTCTAATTGGTCAAGACATCCATTGGGACGTGTCAAAAAGCAGAGTTTAAAAACTCAGGACACCATCAAACTTTCTCTTAGTCTCTTCTGCTTGTTCATAAGTTAGATTAGTTTATATCTTAGGTTTGGATAATTAAAGTCTTATTTATATTGAAAAGAGAAGTATCTTGTGTTTTGTGCTCACAAGTTAATGTCTTAATCTGCCGATCTTGTTACTGTGCTATTTAATAGTGTTTACTATATTTTGGATTTTGATATCCAGTGCAGAATTGATTGTTATACGGCTCCTTCAGTGAATCGCTGCCACCTCAGTGATGTTCAAGTCTGAGTCTGTTCAAATTCCCTATAAAATCATAAATGATTCCCTTTGAGCTAAATTGACCTGTTTCCCTTAATTAATATATTACGCTACATTACTGCCATTGAATAAGTAGAACAGAAGAGAAATTGTTTTTAAAATGTTATCAGCATGAAGATCTATACCTGGATAAGGCACAGAGAGTAGGGTGAAGTCAGCATAGCGCTGGGCCTTGTCCACCTTTTCTGAGGAAGTCACACTGAAGACAAACACATAATTGTAAAGAGAGTAAGAGATCATCAAGAAAGGAAGAGAAATTATCATCTCACTACTACAAAGTTGTCCAGAATATGAGAGCCGGCCATTGTTGTTAAACTTTAAAGACTTCCCCGAGTAAGTATCACCAAACGGAGCCAAAAAGAGAAAGGTGCATATCAAATTTGTGGTAGAAGTTATATTTTATGAGAAGTGTCTCTTAGTCTCTTACATATACAAGAACATAAATGACAATAACATAGCACTATGTTCAGAGGCAAGAATGTGTGTTCCTGTAGAACATTTTTCATTTTACAAGTTAAACAATTAGATTATGCTTTTGTTTTTCTGTATTATCTATAATTTATTTATTGTCCTCATGTGAGTAAACAAGCATGCTTATTTTTGTATCTTTATCTAACCTTTTAGGCACACAACATAGAATAAATTTAGAATAAAAAATAAAGACTGTCTTTTCTTGGATCCTGATAATGGATCTGGATTTGAGTCTGAAAGACCTACATAATATATGACACATCATTTACTAAAATTCAGAGAATGGCTTATGTAATTTTTAACAAAAGCATTCTAATATGAATGTAACAAAGTTCACTCACTTGAGGCCAAACTTGACCTTCTTATTCTCTACCATTAGGTCACAGATGTAGCGTACAGACAAATACTTCAACAGCTTAATGTCAGAGCCCCTAACCTTATCAAACAACTGTGAATCATTATTCCTGTAGAGTGACAAAGAAAGACCAGAATAAGATGATTAGAAGACATATTTTCTCACAAAACAAAATCAGTTCTATCACAGTTCACAGGAGCATGCCAGAACCACTGTTAAACTACTGATCTATGTCTATAACTCTCTATATAATTAAAACATTTGGCTCCTTGTAAGATTGTGTTCCTTGCCAGCTTATCTTACCGAACTGCACAGTCATCCTCCAGAACCTCTTCAGCATCACCAAAGGTGTCATCTGAACCCCCTGTAATAGTTTGAGATTAAACCTAATGCAATCCAAAAAGTAATGTCCACAGCTACATCTACACTTCCCCACAGTTTAAGCTCTCTTAGTGAATGACTGTAGCTTGAGAAGTTCAGACCATGTTAGAAATGTTACAATAATCTCTTCAAGGTATTGATCAATGGATGTAGTTTAACCAATTAACAATACAATCTGAAATTCTATCTTGTAATGCAGGGGGATGTCCAAACCTGCTCCTGGTGCGCCACCATCCTGCAGGGTTTAGCTCAAAGCCTAATTTAATACACCTGAACCAGCTATTTAAAGTCTTTAGGCTTACTAGAAACTATCAGACCGGTGTGTTGTGGGAAGTTGGAGCTAAACTTTGCAGGATGCTGGCCCTTCACAAGCAAGATTGGACACCCTTGTTCTAATGTGTATACATAAGAGTCTTTATCTCTGTAATATTTCCACAGTTCAGTTTAAGTGACTGAAGTTGTGCCTTTACTGCATGATTTTTATTTGGGTTTTGCTGTCAGAGACAGATATTTGAGGTCTGTGACAAAAAACCCAGACCACAGCCAAGCAGGTGTTTGAGCTGGTTCAGTGACTAGATCTGAGCCTATGTCACAAACACTGCAATATTTTCAAGGATGTTTGATATTATCATTTCAAAATCCTGATGTGTGATTGCTACAGCCAACAATCTAGGGCCTAGATTAGGGTGATAGATTCTAGGCAATCGAGATAAAGGAGGAGCATGGAACAATTTCAACACAATATGACTAGTCTTGTGTGAATTTATATGAGAAAATAGATTTTTGTCATTGGCCATAGACGTCTTTTGGCCTTAAGGCTTACATAAGTCTACAAACCTATAACTCTGTCACAAATAGCCTACTGATATATGAATAAACTTAAATTGGTGAAAATGGTGAGGAAGGCTAGGACTTCTATGACAGGAGTTGGGGGGGGGGGGGGGGTTATACTCCACTATAAGCTATTGTCCTCATTTATATTTTGGCATATGGGTGCAGGTTAGGGACTATTTCCAGTAAGCAAAAAAGGCAAATACACCAACATTTTCACTCTATTTGTTGAGAAAACCATATCTGATCTCCCAAGAACCATAAGCAGTTTTTATTTTATCAACTTTAGACCGCAATGTTCAAGAGAGCTTCCATATTTGCAATACAAAGTGACTTAAGTGTCATGTACAAATGCACAATCTCAGTGGTGAGATGAAGAGTGTGAACAGTATTCTGTACTACCGTTTAGTGATCAACAGTTTTTTTGCCCTTCTGGAAATTCAAAATGGTAAGGAGTCTATTTTTTCTATTATTGGGGAAATGTCTTTGGCAGTTGCACCACATCTCGTGGTATTTTCAGCCTTTTGCAGCATGCTGTGTCAAGTTAATATTTGTCAATTTTTGACATCATTTTGATGCTGATATAGCTTGTAGTAGCTAACTGTGAGTGTGTACCTGAAAAAATGTAGTTGTATCCAGTGCGTCCATAAAGTTCGCCCCAACCTGCTAGTGTGGATGATCGACACACATGCTACAATAAAGGAGAAAAAAACAGTTTAAGGTCACTTGAACAAAAACAGAAACACATGCCCCTGGTAAAGCTAACTACAGAGGAGTCTAGAAGCTTGTTAGTAGCTCCTAGTAAATTATAACAAATTTCAAAGTTAAAGGCTGATAGTCCAGAACTCAACACTTCAGTATTAAAGATCCCGACAGCCAGATTTCACAAGAAAAAATGAAATCTGTTATTGACACTATGATTTGTCTACTATCAGTATATCCAAATGTCTAACAGGGGCGTGTCTTACAACTATAACATAGCAGTCTATTACAAAAAATATATAAATAAATAAAACAGCAACAGAAATCATCTGGTGGTCCAAAAATCTACTATGCCATACTAGGCCCATTTGATTATGGCAAGACAGTTACCTTTCCATTGTAGAGGATGACTGGACAGACAAATCTCCCTCTACAGCGAGCCATCTTACTGCGGTTCACCAGATCCTGCAACCTACTGATCTGCACTGTACTCTCAAAGCTGAACAAAGATGAAGACCGAAAAACATTTAAGCAAAATTACAATACACTGGTGACAGAGCAATATTTAATTATACAATCAGCCAAGAACTTTGCCCACATGGCCATTTAACAGAAGTAATCATAAGAAAAACAGGTACAATGTCAACATTATAACAAAAAGGTAGGTCTTCAGATTTCATTCACAGATATTAGCCTGTAGTTACAAAACCACACAGTCCTCCCACAATGTTCTCAACTGAAGATGTGGCATTACTATCAAGGAAATAAACAATGTAGTTATGTAGATTAACATTTCTATACCAGTAATTAAAAGGTAATTACAATGTAGTGAGTGATGAATCAAAGTATGTAGGCTACTTGTGTTTGAGTAACTACAAATGTCTTTGTTTAAACATTTGATTGAAATCTACTATAATGGAACTGTATAATCTCAGATGCAAGATCCTGGTTTATTGCTAACCTAACTTTTGTGTATCTCAAGAAAGCCACAAATTCATCACATTTAATATTGACAAATTTCCAAATGGTATCTGGGTGATAGTACAAATCAGTTGTTTTGGTTCTTCGAGTAAGTACTCATAAGTACTGTTGACAGGCTGTCAACATGTTTATCTGATTATGGTTGTTTCCTTACATAACTGTCAACCACGAAAAAAAAAAAAAATGAAATACCTTATATGAATAAATATTAGCAAAACTGCATTCATAAAATATATTAGAAATAAAGATTTTTATAAATACAACAAACTACAGGAATTAACATTTTTATATTCTTAATTTTGTGTAAGCATATTGAAACTTGTCATGCATAAGTAGTGGCACAGGGTGGCGAACATACCATTTAAATGAAAACATGAACTCATTGATGTAATTTAATCAGTCTGCCATTTTTTCCATTAGTTACTCCTGCTTGGAGGCTTCTATAAAAATGTATTTGATATGTGATGTGTGTTTCAACTAATATTCAACACTTACACATTTACTTGAGCATGAATTGTAAATTACTACATCAAAAAAATCAAAGTATACAACTTTTGTTAAGGCATATGTCATATGGCAGTACAGTAATATAGGAATTAAACCACATTGATGATGTTCTTCTTTTACTATAAAACTCATGGTATCTTTCAAGAATCTCTTTTCAGAGAAATAAGGCAAAACATAAAATGCTTCTTCCTATTTACTTTTTCCCAACATAACCAACAACCAATCTGTCTACTACTGTGTCTCTTCAGTAGACTAAAAGAGAGAGCAATGTTTTTACCTCTCTTTATTTTTGTCTGAAGATTCATATTCCAGAAACACAATCTTCCGTGGGTAGTGACCACATACGTCCCCATTGGTGTTGTGGATGATACTGTACTTGTAGTCCCGTTCAAACAGCTCCAAATAGCGCTTCTCTATTCTCTCTACCTAAAAATACATATAGAATGCATACATAACATTTTTAATTCTTTAAGGCCCTTTCACAAAGCAAAAAATGATCACAAGGTTATCAGAAGAACAAGTTCAACCCTCTAATTTCAACAACAAACAAAGATATGCCTCCTAACTAAAGTAATTAACTTTTTTGGATGTTGAAATTTGCAGTTTTTTTGTTTGTTTGTTTTATTTGTATTTTATTGTTAAATAAAATGATACTGAGTCCACTCATGTACTATTGTTGGTATTGTATATTTGCATTTTCTTATATCACTCATTTCATCAAACATTTAAAATAATTTATCTGTTAACACCATTGTGATGCATTCACTCTGATTTTGGCCATATTCTTATCTCAGCACGAATCTTTAAGTGTACAAATCAGTTTAACCGTGCAAACAGTTTAACAACTACTGCCTGTGAAATATGAGAATGGTTATGTCATTTTGACAGAACCTGCATTATTTCCCTGGACTTTCATCATCTCAGAACACACGTAGGTCTCAGACAACACCTAATGTTAACCACAACACTGAGCCATGGTGCTCATGCAGACAATGCAAGTTCGAACCTGAAAATCAGACTGTTTTACTACGTCTGATCTACACCATAACTTCTATATGGCTGTTTGCATTTATAGTTCTGCATTGGTGTGCTTGTGCCATTCTGCAAGTACATTCTGCATCCTCAATGTTACTATGGCCAATCACAATTGTGGACCAATCACAATTACTGCGATCCATATAGACAGGACATACAGTTTTGAAGAGGTGCACTTTAGGTTACAGAGAAGTATAAATCAGTCTTTATGGTTGTGGGCAGAGCCGGCCCAAGGCATAAACGAACTAAGCGGCTGCTTAGGGCCCCCCAAGAGTAGCCTACAGTTTATTTGATTTGATTTGATTTTAATTTGTGATTATTATGTCAATGGACAGTGGTAATTATACGAAAGCACAGTATTAAATAATTAAATAATCTATACAAATAATTTTATTATTTCCATAGCGACGTGTCGTGTAGGCACAATAAAGACCATTGATAATATGCGCTGGACATATCAGTCGGATTAACATCACGTCGTAAATTCACCTATTTCTCCTGAAATACATGAAAGTAAGTGGCCAGTTAGCTGGGAGAAAAATGGAGTAAACTTTACAGTAACCTACACAATGTGTATTTGATAGGAATAAAACACGTCATCCATTAATTGAAAGGATTATTATTGCCGCTTTCTATAGAAATCAGTGTGTAGCCTATTTAACAAACTAAATGTCTTTTTTACTTAATTGAAGTGTATTTAAATGTCTGAAACTTAAAATAAACTTTATTCGGTTGAAAACACTGAACAGTTATGAAATATGAAAAGCACTGTGCACATTTTTCTTTTTTCTGAGCTCGTCTCTGTCTCAGCGCCAGCCAAAGCGCAGTGCATCAAAGGGTTGAAATCGATTGCGTTTTGGGGGTGGAGGGGGGACAAATTCAACTTGGGGTTTTTGTGGCACAAATCAGGGGTGCGTGTCTCAAAACCATCGTTAGCTAACTATGGTCGTTATTTCCATTGAACTCTATTGGTAACGACAGAACTTGCGACCACAGTTTGGGAAACGCACCCCTGATCAGATCAGACCCCCCCGGTTAATTACCATTGTCTAGGTAGGGTATCTTTTTGTTTAAGGGAAGTTCATGTTTGAACATTAAAACATCAGCAAATAGATATCTTAATATATTATAAATATAACATTTTACTTAGTTTTAGATTAAAGTTTTTGTCTTCTGCATAAGAATAACTTTCCTTGGTAATTATTTTTGTAATAAAAATAAGCTTCTGTTTCATAAACTGATAACAGCTTAACATTATTTACCTTAGCCTACATTTTGGGTCTTTGCTATTATATTCCAATATCATTATGCCTCAATTAGCTAGATATAGATTAAGAGTTGTTTTATATGTACAGATGCTCTCTGCTGTGTTTAATATTTATTATAAAAAAGTATGACTTGTAATAAAAATACAACTTCGATTAATATTTATGTTGTTAAAATAACATTCTGTTCTGTAAATGCATTGTCTGCTGGTTTATTTAGCTACTTTTCAGCACACCACCACATTAAGTATGCCATTTAATACTTTAAGACTTATAATGAATGTTAAAGTGCAAATTAACACCAGACCACTCTTGTAAGTTTGGAACTGTTACAATTAAAAATCACAGAAGGGTAAAAACATGCCAGGCAGACAATGGTATGATGTAAGCAACACAGCTACAACAAACAAAATTGATAATGGGTGTGTTAGATTTATAGTGTGTGAAATCAAATCAAGCTTTGACAATAACCAGTCATATTGGCGGCACAGAGAGGCCCCCAAATAAAATTCTGCTTAGGGCCCATAAAGGCTTGGGCCGGCCCTGGTTGTGGGTTAGTTTTAACTACTATGATGATGCATCAGAACACCAGCATCATCTTGAATCGTTTTTTCCCCTCAATGGAATTAGCATAAAAGGTTAATACATTTAAAAAAAAAAAAAAAAAAAAAGTATAATAAAAAAAGAAAATATCTAACATGTATCCATTTTTTTTTCTCTGCTTAATCTGTGACTTTGGAAAGAAAAGACTCGTGACTCGTGAAATCAATTTCCCTTTGGAAGTTCCTTAAAGTCATATGAGCAGCTTCCAGTTGCTGTTAAGAAAAATGCTTAATTATGAAAACCTTATTATGTAACAATATTAAGCAATTACATTAAATGTTATTAATTTTAACTTGTATCACATCATGACATTTTCAAAGTCATTAATGAATTAATTTAATATTATTATTTTATTTATTTACTTATTATTCATTTGACAACTTTATGAACTTTTTTTTTCAAAATCACACTAAACCAACATGAATACAAAGACTAAGTTAATATGAATTTGGCACGTGTTTTAAACTACACTTTTTTTACTTTATCACCTTTTATATGTCATTGACCTATTTAACACTTGCTTTAAATTATGGGAAGGGACTGACTGATGTTTGGTGTTTTCAGTCTTACCGACGGGGTGATCTCCTTAGCTCTGTACTGACTCTTAGAGAACACATCGATCAGATCGGTTATCTCCTCACTCCGGCTAGCCATCATCGAGCCGTCACCCGCCTTCTGCTCGATCCGAACCCGCCCTTCACTAAATAGCGCAGCTCCCTGGGGCCGAGAGGATCCTCCAGGCCATCCCTTCAGGGCAATCTTCTTCCTCACCGCCCGCTTTAAGGCGCCGGGGCCGGAGCGGGTGGCGCGTCCCGAGTTCAGGGTCCTGGCGGGATGATTCCCCTCCACAGTACTGGTGATCAAAATAGCCCCTTAACGACGGTACTACACGTCACGAGAAAGACTTCAAGACTTCTCGCCGCTATTATTTCTCCAATCAGCAAAAAGAAACAGTTCTGTAATTCATTTATAAGGAAAGCCCCGTTTCGGTGTGTCCTTTCTTTCTTAGCACTCACGTCAAAACACTGCATCCCACAAAATCTCAACAACTAGCCACCAATCGCAGGAAATCCGCACGACTTTTTATCCTTGAGTCTTCACACGCTTTTTATCCTTGAGTTTTATAATCGACATGATTTCGATCTGGAGACAAAACATTCATTGTTGTTTACAACGCCAAAACGGTCGGCTGCGTAAAGGGATACAATAGAGCGGTTTGTAATGTTGCAATAAAATCTATCCGTGTTGTATATAGCTAAGGAACTTTAACCAGAGCCAGTAGTAAACAGGAAACTGAGGTGATCATGTGATCAATACTTCCTGAAAGGTGACGTCAAGCTGCGTTGTCTGCCTTTTCAGCTGAGAGCAATTTGCCCAAAGTTTAAATTAGTATCAGATTCAGCAATTGATGAAAATAAATCTGGGTTCATTAGGTTCATTAGAAACAGGCGTATATTTAATAATATATAGATGTATTTTTATCTTATTGCCTATTTTTACCCTTTTATTTAGATAGATAGATAGATAGATAGATAGATAGATAGATAGATAGATAGATAGATAGATAAATAGATAGATTTAGGACCTATCCTTGTAATGCCATGAAAATGCAGGTAGAAGCAGCTCTGTAATATTAATTAATGGTACCTAGATTTTTTTTGGAAGAGATGTTTTTGTTACTTAGGCATACTTTCATTTTATTAAATTAGAAGGAATTGAAGCTTCAAGGAAGAAGCACTTTGATAAGTCACTTGGCTGATGATACAGCTCTTTTTTAATTAACAAATTGTTTTGTGGTTTTCTTTCACTATATTTATGTATATGTATGTTTTTATCATTTTTATTTTTAAACCCTTGATTGTTATAGTATGCAATTGTTATTCAAGTGTTCAAAAAATAAAGTCCTGCAGTCATTAATTTTATCCCTTAAAATTTCACCTTTGATAAAACTCATCATATTTTAAAAAACATTTCACATAAAAATAATTTCTTCATTACTTGATATGCCTTGAATATAACTATACACCCGTACCTTATTTAGTAAATTATTCCCCACCTCCACTAAATCGCACCAGCTTGGATTACCTGCTCCACTTTCATGCGGTTAACTTAAGTAGTAAACGTTACTCAATGGCAGGGCTGCAAACTCTCTCACACATTCAGCATGAGCCTCACACCACAGATCTATTTTCTCACATGGTAAAAAACACCCTCAAACGAAAGCAAGAACACCCTCAGTTGAACCGCTAATAATAGGATATTGGCTAAACAGATTTGGCAAATGTTCCCGTGTGTATTTGTGTTTGCGTGCTAGAGAGTGTCAAAAGAGCAGTGTAACTAATCACAGACACATCACAGACTGCCTGGGTCGTGTCCTCACTGCGACGTCATGAGCATCAGGGTCCTCTGGATTAGAATAGCTCTTCTGCTCGGTGATGCACCTGCCTCCAACCTCCCGCAGCCTTCTCCCACCACCCCTACTGAGCCACCCCTTCCTCCAGGGGAATGTGCTGAATCTGTTTCCTGCCCCTCTTCCAGGGCCTGTCATCAACTTTCCTTTTGAGAGCACCTGGTGAAGAACAGGACAATGCCATGTGTACGGCGGCATCAGACTCAGTGGATTGATCTAACAGCCCGATGGAGGACTTTTCTTCTCTCCAAAATGATGCTGGGGACTCCGCTGTTCACACCAATGAGGAGCTACTCTGAAGTCGAAGGCAGTGGAGGAACTCGGCCTGAACTTGGCACCAGAGCATGGTCGGCTGGAAAAATGGTTCCTACAGCCGGACCACCATCAGGAAGCTGCTTCTAAGAGGCCAGCCCCCTTTTTCCTGAAGAGCATGCAGAGGTTTCTAAGATGTGACATCTCTGCTGGATCACGGCTAGCCCCTACATCAAAGCCATGAAAAGTGTTGGAGCCTTCTGGCTTGTCTGTTGTGGGGGACGAGAGCTTTCTGAGATTTGCTTTTAAAGGTGTGTCAGTTCAGAGTCTTTCTCTTCTGTGTTTCTCTACCTCTGTGCACATTCAGAATGTGTATGAAGGCTGTTCTCTCCCCTCTACATTCGAGTGGAGCGTGTGTTCTGAATTATCTAGACGATCGGCTGCTCTTGGCTCATTCAGAGAGCACGCTGAGCAGCCACAAATGTTTGCTCATCAACCACCTTCAATGTTTGGAGCTTACTATTTAAAAAAAAAAACAGGCTCCAGCCCACTCAGCATATCCCATTCCTGGGTGTGAGTATCAACTCTATATCCTTGCAAACACACATGCTACCGGAGCACTCATAAGCTATCATGGACTTGCTCGCAGTGTATAAGACAGGAAAATACCTCTCCCTAAAGAGCTTTCAGATAGTGATGGCAGCAGCCTCAGTGGTGGGCTTGCTTTACATGCAGCCATTTCAAATCTGTTTGAAAGCTTGTGTCTCCTCTTACGCTTGGAACTCAGGTATGATGCACGTTCTAGTGATTTGTGAATGCCTAGATGCAATAGACCTCTGGTGGTGTACAGCTCTATATGACCGAGGTGTCATAGGAGAAGGTATGTAGACACAAAGCAGTCAAAGTAGGGAGCTATTGCTTCTAGACACTCATGAGTCACTAGGACGCACATCATACCTCGTCATTCTCATTTGTTTCAAGAACATGGCAGTAGTGGCAAATATAAATCATCAGGGCCGTATCAATTCATGGCCACTGCTGAGACTCACAAGGATTCCCACATTCCCAGCCATCTGAATTGCAGGGTGGAAATGCTGTCGAGGCAAAGGGCAGTCACCAGAGAATAGAGACTGCACCCTCAGTCCAGCAGAAGTGGATCTCTTTGCATTGGCAGAGAATACGCATTGCCAGCTGTTTTTCTCCCTAGTGGAGTGTTCCACTCTGGGAGTGGATTCACTGGATCACCACTGGCCGCATATGCAAATATGCATTTCTACCGGTGAAGGTCTTGGGCAAAATCAGTGCGATGGACGAATCAGTGCTGTTAGTTGCACCGATATGGGCCATGCAGCCATGGTTTATTGACATGCTGAAAATACTAATGGCACCCCTGTTCACGGTGCATCCTGTTGAGTAAGGGGGCTAAACTCTGGTATCCCTATTCAGAATTAAGGAATCTGCATGTCTGGCCACTCAGTGGATCTCTAAGGCATTTGTTACACTGTCACAGCGCACGTTAAACACAATTACTGAAACAAGAGCCACCTCTTGTGGAAGTGGAAGGTATTTGAGAGCTTGTACAGCTCAAGGAATTAGTACCCTATTAGGAATTAGGGTGCTCTGAACCCTTGGACCCTTGTTCTCCACCCAAGAAAACACATCAAAGGACGCACCAAAGACTTACTGGTATAAAAGCAAAGGCTATCCTATTGGATTGTGAATGTGATAGTTCTGGATTACAGTTCACAGTTATTGTCTATATGTACAGCAGAGAGATACCATCATGAGGTATGTGCAGATTATGCAACTTGTTTGCCGTTTCCCTTGCAGTAACACAGCGTGATTTGACACATTTCCCATAGCATCAGCTTCTCAACAAGCTGAACATTGAGAGACTGGATCACAAGGGAACATCTTTGGATATTAAAGGTGCAATAGGTGATTGTCTTTAGAAACATTTTTTTTATTATGCTGGTTGAAAATCTCTTCACATCCCGATAGCAAACATTAAGGTAAGTGGTCTAAATGTATTTATATATTCTGTGGAAGGCGTAGGACTAAGAAATGTTCGTCCAATCAAAATGTTCGTTCTGAGCGTTTTTATTGACTTTGCTACCTGCCTGTCAACATACGTATTTGCATACCAGATCAGCGCGTTCAAGTACGCTATGCAGACAGAGCGAGAATGGCAGGCAAACATCAGCAACCTGACCTTCCTTCCTGGTATTGTCGTACTTTTACTAACTGTACTATAAAGTTTTCTCACGGGTAAATGACATACGATGTATTGTAGTAATGTTGTCTCTGGTCATCTGATCTGTTTGCGAACTTCGCGTTCATGCGTTCAGGAGGCGTGGCTTTGGACGGCGATTTGCAGGGAGGGTGGGACGTTCGCTTTCAATGCTATCAGGCTAAAGTTAGCATTTTCCAAGATCTCCTACTGCACCTTTAACGTAACCTCGATTCCCTGAGATGAGGGAATGCTATGTTGCATTTAGTGTTGTGTTACTTATGCTTAGGGTTTTTCATGAGCCTTGCTTTATTTAGTTGAAAGATTCTAAGAAATGGCACTCAGTGCTACCTTATATAGGCTGCGTACCTGCCCCTAATTCGCACACTTGAGCATTATCCATTGTGTTGCGATGTCATTATTCCAATCAGGCTTTAGTATTTCTAGGAAAAAGATCTTTCCCCATTGCATCAGCTTCTCAATGTAACATCTCATTCCCTCATCTCAGGGAACTGAGGTTACATTAATAACCTAATAAAGAGTACACATCTGATTGGCCATTGCATTCAGGTTAGTCAGAATACACTCACCATTCAAAATTTTGCATGCTTGCAAATTCTCTCATTATAACAAACAAAGTGTATATACAATGTAAATAAGAGATTCATTGTGCAGTGTATATATGGAATATGATTGGAATATATATTGTTATAATGGAGCGTGATGAGAATGCGATTGTCACAGTCTCAATGACAATCTTTAACAAACCAAATCAAATGAATACAAACACAGGAACTAAGGGTTGACATAACACCGGACGCTGGAGACAGGGCTTAAGTACTCGGGATTAAACTAGGTAATTAATGAAACACAGCTGGAGCTAATGGAACTAAATGGAGACCAAACGAGAACAGGAAAACCAAATATGGACATGGAGGAAGAAACTAGGTCAAGGAAAGCACATGGGGAGCAAAACACAACACAAGATAGGAACACTAGTCTGACATTACCTCCCCCTCCCGGAAGGCGCGTCCACATGCCTCATAACATCTACCGGGGAGGGGGGTGGGTGCTCTGGAGGCCTCTAGGGGCAGACATACAGGACGGAAGGCCTCCAGGGCGGTACCCATTCCGGGACCCATGGCGGATCGGGCAGTCCAGGGAGCCATGGCGGAGCAGGGAACTCAGGAGGCCATGGCGGAGCAGGGGACTCAGGGTGCCATGGCAGGACAGGGAGCTCGGGGCACCATGGCGGGACAGGGAGCTCAGAGTGCCATGGCGGGACAGGGAGCTCAGGAGGCCATGGCGGAACAGGCAGTCCAGGGGGCCAGGGTGAAACAGGGAGCTCAGGGTGCCATGGCGGGACAGGGAGCTTGGGGCACCATGGCGGGACGGCCTCCATGGCCTTGGCCTCTACCCTCGGCCCGGCCACTACGGCAGGACCCCTATAGCCCCCCAAAAAAAATTCCTTGGGGGAATTACGGGTTTCCTGGCTGGAACGGGCTCTTGAGGGCGCTCTGGATGTGCGGGCACTGGAGCTTTCTCTCGGCTGGATTTGGGGACAGAAGCCCTCTCTGGGCTTGACTGAGGGGCAGAGTCTCTTTCTCGGCTGGACATAGGAACGGGAGCCATCACTGGGTCTGGAGCCGACAATGGAGCGAACTCAGGGGCAGGAGTCCACAGTCCCTTCCTCCGCATTCTCCTCTTTTGGGCTGAGGAGAGGGAGATAGCTGACGGGCTTGACAGTGGAGAGGCCGGCGGCCTTGACTGGGAAACGGCCGGCGTTTCTGGGCTGAGGACGATGGTGGAGCTTTGTAGGATATGGGAGTATTTTGGGCGGGGCAGGCAGTCCGAGCCGTTGGTGTGGTATGTGGGGGTTCCTGGCGTGGGGTGAGCTGGCGAGACGCGGCGTGCCTCAGAGGGGAATGGACGACGAGACTGAAACTTTTCCTTCATTTCTTCAACTTCAAAATTTGAACCGTTTAAATAAAGAATGAGATTAATCAGCTTGATCAGAGGAAAATCACACTCGGGAAGATCGCAGAGGATTGTCTCGTCGTCCAGCCCCAGCTGAAAGCACGCACCAAGAGCGGCGTCATGCCAGCTCAGCTGGTTAGCAAGCTCGAGGAAATCCTCCACATACCCTTCTAATCTCCGACCAGCCTGCCGCAAACCCCACAACTTGTCCTCAGCAGCAATCATGTTTCGGTCCGGTGTTCTGTCACAGTCTCTCTGGGAGGAACGAGGAGACGCAGGAGATGCTTAACATAGACTTTAATAAACCAAATCACAGGAATACAAACACAGGAACTAAGGGTTGACATATAACACCAGACACTGCTGGAGACAAGGAAACACAGGGCTTAAGTACTCGGGATTAAACTAGGTAATTAATGAAACAAAGCTGGAACTAATGGAACTAAATGGGGACCAAACGAGAACAGGAAAGCCAAATATGGACATGGAGGGAGAAACTAGGTCAAGGAAAGCACAGGGGGAGCAAAACACAACACAAGACAGGAACACAAGTCTAACAGTGATGAACTGAACTGAACTGAACTGGCAGATTTTAGTGATTTTTTTAGTGAAGGAATAGATATTTGCAAGCTTTCTAGTCTACATATATAGTATTTGACATACTTAAATGGAAAGCAGTAAAAAGGGGTGACACTTTTGTTGTACATTTTATAATTTATTTTTTACCTCATTATAATTAAAGAGAGATTCTGGTATTATGGTATTGACTATCTATGAAATGCCTCTCAGGCATGCAAGCAGTTGTGGTTAGAAGGGTTACAGCTATCGGAAAATAGCAATAAAATAAAATTTGCTACCTATTAGATTGTGTTTTATTTACATAGACCTACCCCAACCCTAAACCTAACCTTACAATAATGCAAATACAGTAATTAATTGTTATTAAGCGTGACAAAAATGACGCAATAGCAATATAGTGCGCATATCCAGTAGGACAATCTGGCTGTAGCTGTATCCTTTCTAGCCATAACCCAAACAAGTGCAGCTCCTATCTCTTTTAATGGGGAAACATCAAATTCTCCAAAACTGTTCACCAAGCTTATGATTAAATTTAATAATATGAAATCACCAATGAAATCTGACAACAACTGTCTCATCTCAAATAGTGTTAAAAAAAAGCTTATTTCTCAGTCTAGACCAGCCAGTGAGCATGCGCGGCACTAAGCGCACATCTCAGACAACGACAGCTGCAGTGACGCGATGGCTTTACCAATTAACGATTGGCCTTTTATTCAGAAGGTGGGACTTCCTTCGACAGACTGGCCATATTAAGCTTTGCATTTTCCCCATTCAAAACTATACCAGTGACACGTCAGAGTGAAGCGGGTACTGTGTTTGCTTATAACAAGCATACCACACATGACACACAGCACTTTAAATGTCAATCTGAAACCTATTTAGTTCTGGCAAACCCCCCAAAATAAAAGATGTTTAATGTTTGAATTTAAGCAGAGTTGCACCGACTGAAACAGGATTTTTTTTTATTTCAAAGTCTGTAAATGGCTGTTAACAGAGGCCAGACACTGAAGACAGATGCAAAGAAGAGAAAGTACTGTGCAGGCAGAGCAAGCTAACTGTTAGGGATATATAAAATATTGGAAGAAAATCTTAAATATTAAGTTGTGAGTGGGGGCGGGGGTTATATGTGTCACAACAATGAAGCACGGGAAACAGGACGATAGTTCCCCAGACTTTATTGAGGGAAACACCCAGAGAAGCACAGGTAAGGTAAGGTAATGGAGTATCAGCAGGGCACTAGAATGACTTATCTTGAGTTGAGCAGTCATTGTGTATTTCTGGAAGGGTTGGGATGGATGGAGAAGACCAGCAGACGATGATGAAGACGAAGATCCAAGGAGTCAGGCAAGTCTTGCACATAAGTGAAAGATGAGACCAAATGGTTAGGTGTCTATGAGTATGGTTTTATAAGTGGGTCCTTATTAATCAAAGACAGGTGCAGGGAATCAATACTCAGGTGAATTGGAATGGATCCATGACAGTACTGAAGGAGAGGATGGAGTGGAAGCCGATCTGACCATATCCTTCCTTCTGATATTAATTATTTTATTAATAATTCTTGTGTGATTATTAATCAAGTTATTGATCAGTATTTAACCTCCCAGATTGTTTGATGATTGACTTAAGTAGTAGAGCCATCTATATTTGTATAGATTGAAGAAGTGCATGTATTCTTTTTATAGGTAGCAAGAGTAAAAGGTGTGAACACATGCTGGGTGTATTCTTTCCTATCTAGGGTCACAAGGCCAGGCTAAGGGGTCAGGATGACCTACCATCTACGTGAGCCACGAGTGACAGAGAGAACTGTGACTTCATTTAGATGTTGAATAACAGATATTAAAAATATCCTGTTCTATCCTGTATTTCTATTCTCCAAGATTGATGGCTGCATAGTATGTGTGTAACCAACCATACTGATAAGATGCTCGCTAGAAGCTAGAAAACCTTGAGATGCAGATAAGGGCTCTGTGTGTATGTGTATGTTTGTGTGTCGGCATCTATTCTGTGATGAGAAGACTGTCTCCTGCCGCCATCCTGATCCGAGCTGAGGTGTCTTCTTCTTCATTTGCTGACGCCTACAATAATCATTTGGAGATATGTTTGAAGTGCTTGCGTCCATATGTGGAAATTGTCTAAGTTCCAAATCTAGGTTTTGGAACCAATCAGATTTTACTGACTTATGTATTGATGCAATTAGCAACCTCTGTCAGGGTATAATTGCTGGTGTTTATGAATTGTAAAGGAGAGCGGCCTACGAACTCCGTGCGAGTGTTAAAGCTGGCTTCTGCCTGAAACGGCAAACTATGTTCTTCAGTAAATTTTTCTTTAATTTATCGCATCTCTGGCTCCTGGTCTTTGTTCATCATACCTGGTCCTTGGGTTTTAACTGTTATTCCCCAACAGTACCCCCACACCCTCCACGGGCAGCTCCAGAAGACTGTTGATGGTGACGATGAGGATGGCCTCTCTCTCCGGGCGCAGGACGATCTGGATGATTAGCATGGTAGGGTAGGGTCTAGAACATCATCACGTGGTAGATATTTCTTCAGGGCTGTAACCTTCCTGGTCAATAAGGTATTCGAGTGGGCCACCTCATTGCTGTGAGTTGAGGACAGAGCATACCGTGTAGATGGGATCCCGGTCTAGCTCGATTGGAGGAGGCACCTCAGCTGTGTCAGACCCTACTAAACATCGTATAGATTTTAAAATCGTGTTAATTACTTATAAAGCCCTGAATGGTTTAGCTCCTCAGTACTTGAGCGAGCTCTTATCGCATTATAGTCCTTCACGTCCACTGCGTTCTCAAAACTCTGGCCATTTGATAATACCTAGAATATCAAAATCAACTGCGGGCGGCAGATCTTTTTCCTATTTAGCGCCCAAACTCTGGAACAATCTACCTAACACTGTTCGGGAGGCAGACACACTCTGTCAGTTTAAATCTAGATTAAAGACCCATCTCTTTAACCTGGCGTACACATAACACACTAATACACTTCTATTATTCAAATCCGTTAAAGGATTGTTAGGCTGCATTAATTAGATCAACCGGAACCGGGAACACTTCCCATAACACATGATGTACTTGTTACATCGTAAAAAGATTGACATCTATGCTAATATTAGTCTGTTTCTTTCTTATTCCGAGGTCACTGCATTCACCAGATCAGATGGTGGATCAGCACCTAGAGACGAACTCTACAGCCCTGAACGCCAGCGGAGACCAGGACACCTAGATGAGCCCCAGAGACAGACCCCCAGTGAGGACCCCATCACCTAGACAGCCATCAGGAAAAGACCTCGGCAACCAGTTGAGCCCTCCAATCTGACTTTGCAGCGGTTGGAATTGAACTGCTGTGTCGTCTGGCCAGAGGAGAAATGGCCCCCCGACTGAGCCTGGTTTCTCCCAAGGTTTTTTTCTCTGTTCTGTCACCAATGGTGTTTGGTTCCTTGCCGCTGTCGCCTCTGGCTTGCTTAGTTGGGGACACTTCATTTCCAGCAATGTCGTCGACTTGATTGAACAGAAACTTTTTGAATTGAACTGAGCTGGACGATGCCATCACTGAATTCAATAATGAAATGCCTTTAACCCTTTAACGCGTACGATCACACCACACCGGTGTGATCAGTCTTGGCTGGTCCCTGGAGCGTACGATCACACCAGTGTGATTAGAACGTTCAGTGCGTCACGTCATCAACTGCTGAATTCAAATCTGCTTTCGCGCGTTGGCTGGCGCTGATCCAGAGACAGACGCGCTCAGTGCCACAATTATTCACTGTTTTCAATCACATAATGTTATTTTAAGTTTCAGACATATAAATTCACATAAGTAGTAGCAAAACAATAAGTTTATAGTTTGTAAAATACACACTCTCTATGGAAACGGCAATAACAATCCATTCATTTGACCTTGAACTAAGTATATTTATATCAGATGCACATTGTGTAGATAACTATGAAGTTTATTATATTTTTCTCCCAGTTCACCGGCCTCTTATTTTCATGTATTTCGGGAGAAGAGGATGAATCAATGCCTGTAAATCTAGATCCGATTCTCACCCGCACTAACGGTACATGGTAATGAAGGATATGGCTGCGCTCATTATCTGAGATTATAATATCAATATAATATTTAAAAAGACCTATATATTTAGTCATGAACTGCCATAGGATGAAATGTAATGTTAATTGAAATTGAATAAAAATATGAATTTGAAAAAAAATTATGCCTCAGCGCCATTTTTGTGACGTCATTTTTACCTCAGTTCCGTCAGACTCGCGTCAACACACTAACAGTGCAATTACCTGAGGAAAATAATTTACCAAAAACATCAAAACCTCAATTTCTGTAAAAATGTTGAGAAAAAAACTGACAGATGAGGAGATTAGAGAAATATTTTTTAATTCTGATGAAGAAGTAAATTCTGACAGCGAGACAAGTGAGAGCGATTCCGATGATGAGCTCCCACCCAATCTCCAGGGCCTTGAAAATGGTGATGCTGGTCTCTCTACCGCAACTCGTACACAGGGAGACACATCCAATTTAGCAGAGCAGGTAAGCTCTCCCTGGAAAGCTACCAGCAACTTTACCCCTCCTGGACCAGGTATCACCTTTGACAGCTCGAAGTCTGGAATGCAAACCCCTCCTGCATCTGCCACTGAGGTCCAGTGCTTCAAGCTGTTTTTTACAGAGGAGCTTGTCAGAGAAATTGTGGAGGAAACAAATAGGTATGCCTCAGAACTCCAGGAGAAGATGGCACCAGGAGTGTTGGGAAAGATGGCAAGGTGGGTGTCAACTACCATCAAAGAAATGTCCTTGTTCTTGATGGCAGTTCTTCTGATGGGAGTCATCAAAAAACCATCTCTCCGGCATTACTGGAGCACCGACCCGTTACTGCTTTTTTTGGAACGCTGTTTTCACAGGACCGCTTCCTCCTGCTCCTCCGTTGTCTGCATTTCACCAACAGTGCAAGAGTTAGTCACCATGATCCACTGCACAAAATAAGACGCATATTTACTGCCATTACCTCCTCCTTTCGTCATGTTTTTGTCCCATATAAAGATCTCTGTGTGGATGAATCACTGATGAAATGGAAAGGCAGGCTGGCCTTCCGTCAGTACATCCCTACAAAAAGAAGCCGATTTGGAGTGAAGTTTTTCGTCTTGTGTGATGTGCTGACCGGATATGTGCAAGACATGGTAATTTATACCGGATCCACTACCGACATCTGCCACTATGAGGGGTTAGGCATATCTGGTTCGGTTGTAATGACCCTACTTGCACCTTATCTGGGAAAGGGCCGCGTCCTCTATGTGGACAACTGGTACAGCAGTCCATCGCTGTTCCAGCACCTCCTCTCTCATGGCACAGGGGCCTGTGGCACTGTGCGGGCCAACAGGAAAGGAATGCCAGTTTTCACTGGAAAAATGGTGAAAGGGCAAGTTGAATGCAGACAGAACAGAACACAGCTGGTGGTAAAATGGCATGATAAGAGAGATGTTCTTATGCTTACCACGGTACACTCCTCCATGATGTCAGCCACAGGGAAAGTCGATCATGTCACCGGTGAGAGGAAGGTCAAGCCTCACTGTGTCCTTGAATACAACAAAAAGATGGGGGCAGTCGACAGGGCTGACATGGTAAAAGGCTTTCTTGAGTGTGCCAGGAAAACAAGAAAGTGGTATAAGAAGATCTTCTTTTATCTGCTTGACACTGCTGTGCTGAACAGCCACATTGTTCACCGCCAACTGTCAGGTTAGAAATTTACACAACCATCTAAAATAACCATAACTTATATTTACAATGCACAAGTGTTGTGTTCACAAACAAACTGTCCTTTACTTACACTCTACATTATTTCTAACTCCCCAAAAATGTAATTTACTATCAACAGGACAGGTCACCACTTCCCTGGAGTTCAGGACAAACCTGATGAGAGGGCTGCTGGAGGAGTATGGCACAACCCGGTCCTGTCCACCCAAAGGGGGCCGCCCTGCTTTGGACACTCCTCTCCGGTTAACAGCACGGCATTTCCCTGCTGAAGTCCCGCAGACCAGCGCGCAGGGCAGCAGGACCAGGCGGCACTGCAAGGTCTGCCTCTCCAGCTCTCGGAAGAGAAAGGAGAGGCGTCTCACAAAGTACATGTGTGTGCCATGCAACACTCCGTTGTGTGCCACGCCATGTTTTGAGGAGTACCACACTCTAAAGAATTACTGAAAAAAAACAGCAACACACAAATCAATATAAACTCTAATAATCCATGTAAATAATAATAATTCTCAATCTTTTAGATAATTTCAGGTAAAAATTGTTTTACTCAGTCATTCCTGTAAAAATATTTGCACTGATATTGTTTTAGTAAATCTGTAAATAATTTGTAATTTAATCAATCATTTCAATTACACTTATACATTGTTATACATCAAATTTTTGTAAAAATTATCTATAATAATTTGTTTTTTATACAAATAGTTTTCTGCTCCCTGTTAATGGTTGATATTAATAAACATGGTCACAATTGCATGTATTGTGCGTTTCTCTTTTCAGTATTTGTAATACATAAGAATATAATATTTTATGCTTGTTACTAACAAAACAAAGCAACCCCACAGCGCATATTTGTTACCATATACACTCTTTCCCTTCATGTGGACGCATTTGAGCAGTTAATGGTCAGTAAAGTATAACTTATGTTGAATGCTACTTTCAACAACAACCCAATTCTAACTTTAGCGGGTAAAATGCAAAAACAAAACTCAAACCTCAAACTGTGCACACGAAAAAATAAACATTAGATGACGTCCATAGCAATGTGTCGGTCAGATTAGTCAAAATAGTACAAAAGCACACCATTACAATATTACGTTCAGAACAACATATCTGATGTCGGTGAACTGCAATTACGTTATGTTTATGCGTTTTATAAACTTAAAATAAACTTAAACATTATTCACCAACTAGTCGTCCTCGTGTGCGACAGCTGCCATGTGCTCATGTAAAGCGAACAAAGTAATAGTTAAATAAAACGGCTGTATAAAGTGTTGATTGATGTGTTTATTGCAGTTTATAAACGTTTGCAATTAATTTTGTGAGGTTTTAAACTGAAAACAGAGCAAACATCCTAAATTACTCACCTGCACGCTCTCATCCAGGCGCTCCAGCGGTGAAGTATTACGCCACTGCTGAGCGTCACGTGACAAGCTCACTGTGTATTCCGCGGAATATTTAATTTTTTAGAATTATTTAATAGCGATTTGAAATAACGGTCAAAAAAACCTACGCTTGGGAGGCAGGCAGCAGATTTGGAACTTACGTGTGAAAAGGTTAACTGAAAATTGAGTGTTTAATCTTGTCATTTTACATTATTGACACTATTTTCCCATTTTGATATTGTGCAGTTGCATTGTCACAATTTGTATTGTTAAAAGCGCTATATAAATAAAGGTGACTTGACTTGACCCTGTGGGAGAAGAGAGAAGAGAAAACCGGTGAGGTTTTAGCAGAGACACATATAGGAGCAATTCAAAATGTGAGGGTAGTTTCAGATGGTAAGTGATGGGATTGATCTGCCTTTGAATCGTGAATGGTCCAATGTATCTGGGACTCAGCTTCCAGACGGAGGCAGTTGTCTCTGGTGGAGAGCCAGACCTTCAGACCAGGGATGTAGGCAGTTGTTACTGCACTGCAAATGTCGGCCTGGCTCTTGTGCCTCTTAACTGCCCTTTGCAGATAGACGTGTGCTGAGTCACAGACCCTCTAGCTCTGCTGGAACCAGTGGTTGACTACTGGCACTTCTGACGGTTCTCCTGACCAGGGGGACAGGGGTGGCTGGAAGCCGAGTAAGCATTGAAAGGGTGTTAGGCCTGTGGTGGACTAGCGAAATGAGTTTTGAGCGTACTCAGCCCAGGGAAGATACCGGTTCCAGTTGTGTTGGTGGCCATAGCAATACAGTCTCAGGAAGCATCCAGTTTCTTGTATATTCTTCTCCATCTGCTTATTCGACTGGGGGTGGTAGCTGGATGTTAAACTCACTGACGCACCTAGGAGGTGGAAGAAAGCCTTCCAACCTCTGGAAACAAACTGAGATCCACGGTCAGAAAAAAAAATGTATTCGGGTAAACCGTAGTTTTGGAACAAATGATTAAATGGGGCTTCTGCAGTTTCCAAGGCAGAGAGCAGTCCTTTTAGCAGAATAAGGTGATAGGCCTTTGAGAAACGGTCTATGACCACAAGAATACAGGTGAAGGAGTCAGGAATTCCCAGTGGAGCAGGTTCGGTGAGGGTAGCCTTTGGTCATCTAGGGTCCATTGGATGGGACTGACGATGACGGCTGAAGGGAGAATGGGCTCTGATAGACAGCTGGATTAGTCAGGGGCAGGGGCGGACTGGCCATCGGGAGCACCGGGAGAATTCCCGCTGGCCTGGCAGCCAATTTGGCCCGCTGCCCTACATTTATTTTATTATTATTATTATTATTATTTTTTTATATTGTTGTTGTTGTTTTTGTTGCCTGCCGAATGTACTAAAGTGATTATTTCCGAATTCGCCATTCAATAATAAAACACTAATATATCATGAATCGTTTATGTCTTGACTGGCAACGCGATTCGCCTCGCACGCGCTCCGCGCCTCCGCGCGTCCGCGAGACTCTAGAATGGAGTGGAAGCTCCCAGGTGGAGCAGAGAGGCTAAACTGTCCTGTTCAGGGCTTCAAGTGCAGGTCAGTTACATCTGTACATAGACTATTGTAGTGTTATCTTTGTTTACTTAGTTAAACATTAAACTGCTAGAAAATGTTAGCAGTAGCTGTCAATTACTGCAAACTTAACAAAAGGACATAACTATTGTAAAGAGAAGGAATTTAGCAGATAAATATTCACATAGTTTTATAACGGGTTTAGGAGGAGTTATGGCAGACAACAACACAACCCTTAGGAAAATTAACCATGGTTTTACTAAAAATAAAATCAAAACCATGGTTACTATAGTTAAACCGTGGTAACCACAAATTAATAATGGTTTTGCTACACGATATAGTTTCACCATGGTATTTGTAGTAAAACTCTGGTTATACAAATAGAAATCAATCCACCAAAAACATGGTTACTTTTACCATAGGTCTAATAATACCATGGTTAATTTTCCTTAGGACCAAACATGACCCATGATAATGCAAAAACATATTCAATTTTAAGATTTTTCTATATTCAAGATGTAGCTATTGTGCTAATTTTGACACGATAAAACAATAATGTTATAATACTTATTTTTTTCTAAAATAAATGTGCAAACAAATTACAATGAGGTGGCTGTTTTGCAACGAGGTGGAGATGTGTTAATGGAAAAGTGACAGGTGCAAGAAAATTAGTGAAAAAAGTAAACATACACATGAGAGACATAAAGATGTCAGGGAATATGAAGAGACTAAAAAGGAATGATGATGATGGCCATACAAAAAATATTGTTGTCCGGTTTAAAAAATAGTTGTGGGTGTATGGGATGGCCTGGATGAGAGTGAGATTTCCCGGCCTGAAATTTTGTTCCAGTCCGCCCCTGGTCAGGGGCATGGATTCTGGAAAGTGCATCAGCCTTTTGATTTTTTTGTTCCTTGGCGACAAGTCACAGTGACGTTAAACTGGGTGTAGAACAATGCCCATCTGGCCTGACGAGGGTTCTGATGCTGCTGGTGACCAGGACAGAGACTTGGGCACAGAAGGGAGGTGAGAGGAGATGATAAGCTGCTAAAGTTCACGTTGATAATACAAATGATGCGTTAGAACTTGCGTTTACTGACCTAATAAACTCTTTTGGAGTCAAGCAAAAAGTCACCGGGCCCACTCATCGTTATAATCACACGCTAGATTTAATTATATTGCATGGAATTGATCTTACTGATCAAGATATCATACCTCAAAGTGATGATGTTACTGACCATTTCCTTGTATCGTGCATGCTGCGTATTACTAATATTAATACTAATACTAATACTAATATTATCTGGTCTTCAACAGATCTCTGGAGCTGTGTGAAGTTCCCTGCTGCTTCAAACGCTCCACCATCATTCCCGTCCCCAAAAAGCCCCAAATCACTGGACTTAATGACTACAGACCTGTCGCACTCACGTCTGTGGTCATGAAGTCACTTGAGAGACTGGTCCTGGCCTACTTGAAGGACATCACTAGACCCTTGCTGGATCCTCTTCAGTTTGCATACAAAGCAAACAGGTCTGTGGATGACGCTGTCAATATGGGACTGCATTACATCCTGCAACACCTCGACAAACCTGGGAATTACGCAAGGATCTTATTTGTGGACTTCAGCTTGGCCTTCAATACCATCATGCCTGACCTTCTCTCAGACAAACTGACACAGCTCTCTGTGCCCACCTCCATCTGTCAGTGGATCGCCAGCTTCATGACAGACAGGCAGCATCTAGTGAGGCTGGGCAAACTCACATCCAGGACTCTCACCATCAGCACTGGCGCCCCTCAGGGTTGCGTTCTCTCCCCACTGCTCTTCTCCCTCTACACGAATGACTGCACTTCAAATGACCCCTCTGTCAAGCTCCTGAAGTTTGCAGATGACACTAGAGTCATCAAGGACGGTGACGAGTCTGCTTACAGACAGGAGGTTGAGCAGCTGGCTGTCTGGTGCAGTCTTAACAACCTGGAGCTAAACACTCTCAAAACTGTGGAGATGATAGTGGACTTCAGAAGGAACCCCCCTGCTCTCCCCCCACTCACCATCATGAACAGCACTGTGACTGCAGTGGAGTTATTCAGGTTCCTGGGAACCACCATCTCTCATGACCTGAAGTGGGACAATCACATTGACTCTATCGTGAAAAAGGCCCAGCAGAGGCTGTATTTGAAGGAAGTTCAACCTGCCTCAGGAGCTGCTGATACAGTTCTACTCTGCCATCATCGAGTCTGTCCTATGTTCTTCTATAACTCTTTGGTTTGGTTCAGCTACCAAAACAGACATCAGAAGACTACAACGGACAGTCAGGACTGCTGAGAGGATTATCGGTGCCCCTCTGCCCAGCCTCCAAGAACTTTACACCTCCAGAGTGAGGAAAAGGGCTAATAAAGTCACTCTGGACCCCTCACACCCAGCTCACTCTCTCTTTGTACTGTTGCCCTCTGGCCGGCGCTACAGATCACCGAGCACAAAAACAGCCAGACACAAGAATATTTTTTTCCCCCAGGCCGTATCCCACCTGAACAACACATAACACACCCCGGTACTGTACATCTGTAAATAACTCATCAAACCTTCATCTGTACATAGGACACATGCACATGCACATGCACATTCACAGTTCTGTCTATGGACATTTTTCTTTCTGTATATTTTTATTTTTTATTACTATTGTTATTCTTAATTATTGCCTATTCTCTTCATTATTAGTGTTCTTTCCCAGCAGGCACAAAACAGGCACACAACATCATAAGACGTTGGTATTTGGTTAAATTTTGGTTGCGACGTCGGGTGACCAAAATCCAATGTAAATCCAACGTCTAATGTCAATGTTAAATTGATGTCCAATACCGACGTCAGCTGACGTTGAGATTTAGTTGTTTTTAGGTTGTGTAACCAAAATCCAACGTTAAGCCAACGTCAAATTGACGTCAACCCGATTTTCATTTTCAACCAAAATCCAACGTCTGTCTGACGTAATGTCCAACGTCATCCTGACGTTACATAGACGTCTGGTGCCTGCTGGGTTATTACCTTAATTATACGTTGTCTCTGTTTGCACTGTTGTCTGTTTGTACTGTATTGTTTCTGTACTGGAAGCTCCTAACACCAAGACAAATTCCTTGTGTGTGCAAACACATTTGGCAATAAAGCTCTTTCTGATTCTGATTAACTGTAGGGCCCCACGTTATCGTCCAGGCAGAACTATTGTTCCAGCCACTAAAGACAGATTCACAAATAACCTGCCTGGTTTATCTCAGCTGCTCTGTGTACCCATAAATACAAATGAACTAGACAAAATGACTAGCAACATGGGCACTATCTTCTCTAATACGTTAGAAACTGTTGCCCCCATCAAATTAAAAATGGTTAGAGAAAAACGTGCTGCGCCATGGTACAACAGTTATACCCATTCTCTCAAGAAAAAAAACTCGTAATCTTGAACGCAAATGGAGAAAACTTGGAAGTTTTTAGAATTGCGTGGAAAAACAGTATGTCCAGCTATAGACAGGCTCTAAAAGCTGCCAGGACCAAGCATATCCGCAAACTCATAGATAATAACCAAAATAATCCAAGGTTTTTATTTAGCACAGTGGCTAGATTTGTCACAACACACAGGCAGGAGACAAAGGGTTAATGCAAACACAGGTGGGTTTATTGAATGAGAAGGCTGATGCGGTCCTATGCAGGGAGATTCGGGATTGTGCTGGAGTCGAGGAGATCAGGATCAGAGGAGCGCTGGAGTATCTGAGGGGGAAGGAACAAACAGGGTAAACGACGGAGAGAGACAGGTAAGGTTCAGGGTAGTGAACGGTAGACCGGACGATCTGTGACTGAGTGGAGCGTGACTTTATAGATGGCTTGATTCTTACATTTCACTATTGATTATACCCTGTATGATTGTGTATGTGACAAATAATAAAGAACCTTGAACCTTGATTGCTGGCTGCAGGTGAGGGTGATCTGTAATGAGGTGCTCCAGGTGATGGTGATCGTGACTGATGACTGTGATTCCCTGACATTACTCCCTGTCTGAACGGTGCACACCATCCAATGGGGAGGGGGGGTGGGTGGGCACTCGGGAGGCCTCAAGGGACACGGAGACCGGACAGGTGGTGCCCGTTCCGGAACCCATGGCGGAGCGGGGAGCTCGGGGCGGCCATGGTGGGTCAGGGGACTCGGGACGCCATGGCAGTGCAGAGCGCTTGGGCGGCCATGGCGGATCCGGGGATTCTGTGGCCTTGGCCCGGCCACGGCTATATGGCCCCCCCAAAATTTTCTTGGGGAAGTTCCCCACTGGGAGCAGCTCAGAAGGACACTTGGGGCCGCTCTGGAAGCACGAACATTTTGGACCTCTCGGCAGGCAACGACACTTGGGGCCGCTCTCGAGGAGTGGGCTCTGAGGTGCGCTGGCGAGGAGCGGGCACTGGAGGGCTTGCCATATTTTCAGATGGCAGGCTTGCCATATTCTCTGGCGGGGGGCTTGCCATACTCTCTGGCGGTGGGTTTAGGGTGGCCGCGAACGGCGGCGGATTCGGGCAACGGGGTTTAGATTTCAGCGCTGAACTGACAGATGTTATAGATGGGTCCCGTACTTTCGCCCTCAGGTCAGCGCTATTGGAGGCCCACTTCCGGGCTCGTAGGAAAACAGGTTTCGATGCGGACGGTGGGAACACAGACTTCGCCGCAGACGGCGGCAGGGGAAGGGGAGCCGTGGATGGCGGGCTAGTTCCGGCTCGGGCCCGGACACTTCCCACCTTTCCAACACAGTCTCGTGGTGTCTGGGAGTTCCATAGGGTGGGGGTAATTGGCTCCGAGCCGAAATAGGTGGATGATGCCCACGTCGTCCAACGGCATTTCCTTTGCGAGCTGACAGAACTCTGCCGCATACTAGAGCTGCACGATTAATCGTTAAAAGATTGCGATCTCGATTCAAATACCCACACGATCTAATTTCTATATGACAACGATTCGCCCGTGTCTATTAAAACTTTGAAAAAATCATACCGGAACATTCAAATCTGCATTTGCGCTGCTGCTGATCCAGAGAGCAGACAGTTAACATGTTTAGGTAAGAAAAAGCTTCACAAACAGTATTTTCAACTACACAGTATTATTTCTGTCTTACAGTCACATTCATAGAAATACTGGGATAAAAGTTTATAGTTCGGCTACAAACATTGATGTCTATGGTAGCGATCAAAATAGAGCCACTCATCTTTTGAAAGCAACTGACGCTTCAAATAACGTTTGTGTCGATTGCATCATTTCGCCACTAGGTGGCGACAAGTGACTGTTAAAAAATGTACTTGTTATTGAATCATTCATTCGAGATTCGTTCAAAAACACCGATTCATCCATTAAAGAAACAAGTGAGGTATGAGTGAATCATTGAATCATTAATACAAACCAATTTTTCATAATTTTTATTCTAAAAGTTGGTGTATTAAATACACCATTTTAAATACATATACCCCGGGTTTCACAGACAAGGCTTAAGCCTAGTCCTAGACAAAAATGTAAATCTGAGCTGTTTCAACAGAGAGAAACTCGCATTGACTGATCTTAAAATATATCAGTGCCTCAAGATGCACACCAGTAATGTTTTTTTCTAAACAGGTTTAGAAAAATTGCTTAAATGTCCTAATTGAACTATGATCTAATCCTGGCTTAGTCTAAGCCCCGTCTGTGAAACCTGGCCATACTGTATTAGATTCCCTGACAAGATTAACAAATAACCAGACGTCACCCAATCTAAATATTCCCTCACAGTTTAATAGTAATGACTTTATGAATTTCTTCACTGATAAAATAGATAACATCAGAAATACAAAAACTAATGTAGATTCTACGGCGTCTAGTAATTCAGCTTCATTCATCGCACCCAAAGAAAAACTGCTGTGCTTTACAACTATAGGACAAGAAGAGCTAAATAAACTTATCACCGCATCTAAACCAACAACATGTCTATTAGATCCTGTACCCACTAAATTACTGAAAGAGTTACCTGTAGCAGAAGAACTGCTTCTCAATATTATTAACTCATCATTATCTTTAGGTCACGTCCCAAAACCATTCAAGCTGGCAGTTATTAAGCCTCTTATTAAGAAACCACAACTAGATCCTAGTGAACTGGCAAATTACAGACCCATCTCAAATCTTCCGTTTATGTCTAAAATTTTAGAAAAAGTTGTGTCTGCTCAATTGTGCTCCTTCTTGCAAAAACATTATCTCTGAATTTCAGTCAGGTTTCAGGCCCCGCCATAGCACAGAAACTGCACTTGTTAAGATTACAAATGACTTGCTTCTTGCGTCAGACCAAGGCTGCATCTCAATGCTAGTTTTACTTGATCTTAGTGCTGCGTTCGACACTATAGATCATGACATACTCATAGATCGATTACAAAACTATATGGGTATTCAAGGGCAGGTTTTAAGATGGTTTAGATCCTACCTGTCCGATCGCTACCACTTTGTTTATTTAAACGGGGAGTCATCTCAATTATCACCAGTAAAGTATGGAGTACCACAAGGATCTGTCCTAGGTCCTCTGCTATTTTCAATATACATGTTGCCCCATGGTAATATTATTAGAAAATACGGGATTAGTTTCCATTGCTATGCTGATGATACTCAACTATATATCTCAACAAGACCAGATGAAACTTCTAAATTATCTAAGTTAACTGAGTGTGTTAAAAATGTAAAAGATTGGATGACCAATAATTTCCTCCTATTAAATTCATATAAGACAGAGATATTACTTATTGAACCAAAAAACAGTACACAGAATCTCTTGGATTACAATTTGCAACTAGACGGATGTCTTGTTACTTCCTTTACTGTCAAAAATCTGGTTGTTATATTAGACAGCAACTTATCTTTTGAAAAACATATTTCCAATGTTACAAAAACAGCATTCTTCCATCTTAGAAACATTGCCAATCTACGGAACATGTTACCTGTTTCTGATGCAGAAAAGCTAGTTCATGCATTCATGACCTCTAGACTGGACTATTGTAATGCACTGCTAGGTGGTTGTCCTGCATCTTCAATAAACAAGCTACAGATAGTCCAAAATGCAGCGGCTAGAGTCCTTACCAGGTCAAGAAAATATGATCATATTACCCCAATTTTACAGTCTCTGCACTGGCTACCTATTAAGTTCCGTATCAGTTACAAAATATTATTACTTGCCTATAAGGCCCTAAATGGTTTAGCTCCTGCGTACCTAACTAGTCTTCTATCTCGCTACAATCCATCACGCTCCCTAAGGTCGCAAAACTCTGGACTCTTGGTAGTACCTAGAATAGCAAAGTCCACTAAAGGAGGTAGAGCTTTTTCATATTTGGCTCCCAAACTCTGGAATAGCCTTCCTGATAACGTTCGGGGTTCAGACACACTCTCTCTGTTTAAATCTAGATTAAATACACATCTCTTTAGCCAAGCATTCACATAATGCATTCATATAATGCATCTCATAATCTTGTACTGCAGTTATATCTGATCAAACGCACATTATTATTCTTTAGCTTGGGTTGAACAAATAATTTTTGTTTGGATGGAACAACAGCTACACTAATTATGTCTGTTTGTTTCTCTGTTTCTGCCACGGGATGTTATAACTAGGAATTACACAAGCTTCAGTCTGGATCCAGCCCTTAAATGATCTGAGATGACCAAACACCTGAGAAGAGATGATGCCGACCCCTCGGAGGACCTCAGAGGATGCCAACCTCTGATCCCCCAACAACATGCAGAATTAACAAATTTTGCCATAAGTTAATATATTAAGTTTCTACAATGTATATATATATTGTAGAAACTTAATTTCCTGTAAAGCGCTTTGCAACGATTGTATCGTAAAAAGCGCTATAGAAATAAACTTGAATTGAATTGAATAATATCATGTTGCTCAAAATGTATTATATAGTTCTCTGTGCAATAGTCTTACCCCTCAAAACATCTAGTCATTAATTCATCATGTAAGTCATTAAATGCAAAATGGTTGATCTAGTTGTCATAAACTGTCAAGCACATTTTCCACACATTTCTATTAGACTTTTTGTAAATTTGCCATGAATTGTGTAAGTGAATCTTGACTTTCACTAATGAAGAGAATATAGATCAACCAATTATGAACCAGTTCTCTGAAATAGCTCAAAGGTGAATCTCATGAACCTTCAATTGGTAAGCATACAGAGGACAAGTCAAGAGTTACAAATTCTGACGATGGATGAACATCCAGAAAACCACCAGGGTCAACAGATGAGAGGAAGAAGAGGAGGAAGGATGCATGGTGGAAGGATACAGAGGCAAAACAAAGGAAGAAGCAGAAGAGGCCAAGAACATAGGTGCATATCAGATGAAATAAGGGCCACTATTGTGGACCATGTTGTCAATCATGGCCTTACAATGGCTGAAAGGTGCAGCTAAATATTGAGATCGACCATATCCTCAATAATTCAAACATTTCGAAACAGTCTCTTTCAATCAATATCCCACATACAGTAATGTGTAAATGTGTAATTTTGAAAGGATATATGTCATACATAAGAAGTGCAGCTTTCTGTAACTGTCATCCAGACTGTTGCCATAGTTTACATCAGGTAACACTAACAGAGAGCACTATTATACATTTTGACTAACTTGTTTGTGAACAATGACACAAGGACCTTTCATTCTGATGGCACTGATATGTTCATTGACATAAATACTTACTTTTGAGAGATGAACTAAAGATTTTGAGTAAGTAACTGTCAGTGGTCCGGGCCCTGTGTTTCTCCCTCTCACCACCAGAGGTCACCATCGCCCATCCTCCTGGACTCCTTTACCTTAACTTCACACACCTGTGCACCTACTCACACACACACAGCTGTTGCCCATCCTGATGGCTATTTATACTCCTTCCGCATGTCTCTCTGGGCTGGATTATCAGTTGTTTATATGCAGACTGATGCAAGCACTAAATTGCCGTATTTGTGTCATATCCCTGTTTCTGTTTTGAGCCTGTTTTCAGATTCTTATATCTGTGTTTGTTTCCGTTGTGGTTCTACTTTGTCTGCCTTTAAGCTAATAAAGACCTGCATTTGGACCCAGACCCCTGTTTACACAGTGTGTTCCCTTAATGATCCGTGACAGAATAATCCAGCCTAAACATGGGTCCAGCAGGGAAGTTCCTCAACATCCGCCAGGGAGAACGGAGCATTGAGGACTACACCAGGGACTTCGTTGGAGGGGCTCGTCGGTCGGCTACGGAGAAGACCTGCCTCATGGTCTTTTTCTGGGGCGGCCTAGCCGAGCCCTTCAAGTCTCTTATGCCTTATTGGCACCCTGAGGAGTCACTGGAGGAATATATCAATCGGGCTCTGTACTTGAGAGGCTCGTCCTTCAGGGTGGAGTTAGCTGCAGAGCCTGCTCACAGTTCTCTCAGAGCGGCGATCCAGGAGACTTCAGAGGTCATGTCAGCCGTTCCCAGAACCTCATGCCCGTTCCTGGGCCATCTAGGGCTGATACGCAGTGTGCAGGACCCTCCACTGAGGTCAGTGAGCGTGGCATTGTCCACTCACGTTCCTTCCAAGGCGGCGGTGCCCGCTCACGTTCCTCCCGAGGCGGCGGTGCCTGCTCATGATCCTCCCGAGGCAGCGGTGCCCACTCACGGATCTCCTGAAGCGGCGGTGCCCGCTCACGATCCCCCCGAGGCGGCGGTGCCCACTCACGTTAAAGCCCCCGAGGCGGCGGTGCCCGCTCACGTTCCTCTCGATGTGGCGGTGTCCGCTCACGGATCTCCCGAAGCGGCAGTGCCCGCTCACGATTCTCCCGAGGCGGCGGTGCCCGCTCACGATCCTCCCGAGGCGGCAGAGCCCGCTCACAAGGCTCCCGAGGTGGATGTGCCCGCTCACGATCCTCCCGAGGCGGCGGTGCCCGCTCACGTTAAAGCCCCCAAGGCGGCGGTGCCATCTCTTTGGATCTCCCGAAGCGGTGGTGTCCGCTCACGATCCTCCCGAGGCGGCGGTGCCCGCTCACATTCCTCCCGAGGCGGCGGTGCCTGCTCACGTTAAAACCCCTGAGGCGGCGGTGCCCGCTCACGGATCTCCTGAAGCGGCGGTGCCCGCTCACGTTCCTCCCGAGGCGGCGGTGCCCGCTCACGTTAAAACCCCCGAGGTGGCGGTGCCTGCTTACGTTTCCCTGGAGGTAGCGGTACTCGTTGCCGTCCTTCCCAAAGCGGTGGATCCTGCTGAGGGTTCCTCCGAGGCGGCGGAGCTCGCTTTAGGCTTTCCCGACGCGGTGGAGCCCGCTCACAAAGCTCCTGAGGCGGCGGTGCCCGCTCGCGTTCCTACCGAGGTGGCGGTGCCCACTTGCTGTGTTCCAGGGGTGGCAGAGTCCGCTTGCAATTTCTCCAATGCGGCGGTGTCCGCTCACGAAGCTCTCGAGGTGGCAGCACCAGCTCTTGAACTTTGCCCTGTCCCTCTCTGGTCATCTGCCAGGGTTCCGGAGCCTCCCGACCCTCCCTGGCTTAACCCACCCCATCCTTCCTGGCCTCCTGCTCTGCCGGTACCATCCTGGCACCCTGGTCAACTTCTGTCTCCAGGCCTTCTTCCGCTACATGGGCCTGGCCCGCCATCCCACCCCCTGATCAACCTCCTCTCCACCTCCCTCCTGAACCTTTGGGGTTTTTGGTGGAATGTCTGGAAGCCGTTCCTTAGAGGAGGGGTTCTGTCAGGGGTCTGGGCCCTGTGTTTCTCCCTCTCACCACCAGAGGTCACCATCGCCCATCCTCCTGGACACCTTTACCTTAACTCCACACACCTGTGCACCTACTCACACACACACACACACACACAGCTGTTGCCCATCCTGATGGTTATTTATACTCCTTCCGCATGTCTCGCTGGGCTGGATTATTAGTTTATATGCAGACTGATGCAAGCACTAAGTTGCCGTATTTGTGTCATATCCCTGTTTCTGTTTTGAGCCTGTTTTCAGATTCTTATATCTGTGTTTGTTTCCGTTGTGGTTCTACTTTGTCTGCCTTTAAGTTAATAAAGACCTGCATTTGGACCCAGACCCCTGTTTATACGGTGTGTTCCCTTAATGATCCGTGACAGTAACATGCTTTTGCAGGAAATCCATTGTGTGGTGCTGTTTGTACAAATTGTTTTGAGAAATGCACATACTTCTTTGGAAATATTAAGGATGACCTGAGAAATGCACCAAAGCGACAGAGAAAAACTGTAATCAGAGACAGATGTAGGTAATCAATACTTAGGTGAATCGAAATGAAGAGGTGGAGCTGTAGGGTCTGACGCTGACAGAATGGCTGGATCCGTCACAGTATGAAGGTATCTCTCACTGTATTAAAAGTTCAGATGGTATTTTCTTTTTATCTTACCTCCGTATACTGCATATTAAATTAGTGTTTACAGCGGTAACCAAGGAAATGCCGTATGGTTGCTGTTCCATAGTGCCACCTACTGTCACAGTGAATTTGAGCTCTCATTCAGCCAGTCTGCTGTTTTTGTTTGTGCAGATATGTTTCATAGAGCATTGTTTCACAAAGCTAAAGTCAGACTATTGTATTTTTGTTTCAAATTATGAAATTATGCAATCTAATTTAAATCAAAACTGTTTTTTTTGGGGGGGGGGGGTGGATCCTGATTTAAATGCAGTGGTTGCCTTTCATTTAACAAAAACGGCTACAGTTAGGCCTGCAATAGAGCAAATAAACCTCTTCATGTACTCGTGTTTTAATTTTTTCTTGTCTCTTGCTTAAAAAAATCAAATATGCCTGTTTGCTTGTAAATAATTGGTAATTGGAATTGGCCATGAAAAATCAAGATCGGTGAATCCCAAAATTTATGAATGTTAGAAATGAAGGAATTAGTATTGCCATTTTACAATGTAATGTAGAATAAATTAGAATAAAATTAGAATAAAATATTGCAGCAGCTCTAGGTAGTTAAAGGGGTGGTTGATTGCGATTTCACTTTTTTAACGTTAGTTAGTGTGCAATGTTGCTGTTTGAGCATAAACAATATTTGCAAATTTGCAGCACTGAAAGTTGAATGCAAAAGGAGATATTTTTTAATGTCTTTTAAAATTCTGGCAGTTTAATGCCTACAAAAAACAGCTGGTAAGGGACTACAACGAGTTACTTCCCGGGTCGGTTAAGTCACGAACCCAGATAAACCCCATGCTGAGCTGCTTCAGAGAAAACTAGGGGTGCATGTAAAAATCTATTCATATATGAATCGCGATTCTGTCTTCTAACGAATCTAATGGATTCACAAGTTTCAAAATCAATGTCCTAAAACAATGGTTCATAATACTGTTCCTCCTTCGCCTGCTCTGCACACGCTCTGCATCTCTCTCTCTCTCTCTCACACACACACACACACACACACACACACACACACACAGGCTCTCTCTCTCTCTCTCTCTCTCTCTCTCACACACACACACACACTCTCTCTCTCTCTCACACACACACACACACACACACACGCTCTCTCTCTCTCACACACACACACACACACACTCTCTCTCTCTCACACACACACACACACACACACACACTCTCTCTCTCTCTCTCTCTCACACACACACACACACACTCTCTCTCTCTCTCTCTCTCTCATTCAGATCGTCAGATCATTTTCACACAGCTATGATAAGCCTTATACATGGACGTGCATGCGGTTGCTGTGCTGTATTAAAGCTTTAATCAGGATAAAACTGTATATTAAAAGCTAACAGAAGCAGTAGCATTTACAAATAACAGAGTATCTAAAAGTATGAGACAACAACAAACAAACATAACATTAAGAGTCGTGCTTGCACAGGTTCTGCGCGATCCTCTTCACTAATATCCTCAGTGTCTCAATCGGGCTCAAACTGATAAATATAGACAACAACACCACTGTTTACAATTCAACCGGAGCACATGCTGCTGAGGCGAGGGGCGGGACGTTTAGACGTGCACTCGGTGGTTTAGCCAATCACAACACACTGAGCCAGCTAACCAATCTGAGCCCATCGAGGGAGGGGCTTCATAAAAACAGGAAAAAAATCGAGGCATTTGTCCTGGAAGGGACAGAGTGATGTGGAATAAAGGTAAATTATGTGAAAAATAATGCGTTTTTTAAAAAACGAAGCATGAACACATGTTAGACTGCACCCCATAAACACAATCAAGCCTAGAAAAAAAACAGTCAACCACCCCTTTAATGTATTTTTTTCGTGCAATACTCTTATTTTTATGTTATAAAGCTATGCAGTTTCTGTGTGAATGATGAGAGGTGGATGCAAGGGGCACCAGCTAAAATCTTGCCCAGGTCACCAAATTTGTCCTGGTGGTCCTGCTTGGAACACATATTTGTAGTATGTAGTATTTGTCAATAGTACATTTTTATAATTTGTGTGTGCATATATATTCATATATTTAATTCAAAATATCAAATAATTGTTTCTTAGTACAGATATATTTACATTTCAGATGACTTCTTTGAGTGTGAAATTCTGGAATTTGTCTTATGTTTACTGGTTAATAATTGAAATATCAGCTGCTGGTACAATAGATTTACAAATTAACAAATTTATGTAATTGTAGGTCTGGTGAAACTGTTGCATGGTTCTGCCATCATATGTAGAAGTAAACAACTATGGTATGACAGACCTTCCACAAAAAAGACAAAGGCCATTGTTTTTATATTATAGCTAGTCCTATACTTATAATTACTTTTTCAGTGTGATATATTTACTTCAGTGCAATCTTATGTGTTTTTTTGCATTTGTTGTAATAGTTGTTTTATAGTGTCAAAAGATTTTAAAGAGTGAGGATCAATGCAGTAGCATAGGCTTTGTCAGTAATTTTGTCTTTTTTGGTAATGAAAAAAATATTGTACACAGTTTTAAAGTTAAATGGTCTATGTGTTTTTTGAGAAATATCTCAACTTGTATGGCAAGTTTACCTTTGCTTTGGAATAAACCTTCGGTCGAAGTCTATGTAAAAAAATTAATAAAAAAAAAATACCCTTATTTCTTTTACTCTACAGCAGTGGTTCTCAATCGGCGGCCCGTCACGAATCCATGCGGCCCACCATGCTGTGCTGAACACAATTAAAAAATAACTTTCAGTTTTACAATTCCTTTAAGTTTTTACATTAGGCTACTTTAAAAATGTACTAAACAAATATAAGCTATGATGTTTTTGTTATGTAAAATAATTTAGTTTTTTATATCCTATATTATTTTCAGACATGACATGAGCAGATCTATGTACTCATGTAATTAATGTTATGCATTTAACGAACACTTACAAGCGCTCACTTTGGCAGAATTAAATTCAAATAGTCATCAGCAGCTAGTTCTGTAAAACTGAGCATCAGAATGGACAAATTTGTTAAGGGAGAAAACGAAATGTGGAAAATGCCAGTGAAGGAACGCATTCTAACAAGAATAGGCGCAGTGAAGAGAGTGCTGGACTTTCGGCATCAACTTTCGGTTTGCCCCGCCACTCACTTCAAGATGTTCAGGTAAAAAGAAACACCCATACTACTATGCAGCAATCATCCTTAATTACAGAAATGTGGCAAAACATCTCTGGAGAGAACCTCAGATTATTAAATTTGAAAATGCTTTCCATATTTGGATCAACATAGCAGGCTACATTTGTGAACGCACACTTTCTGCAGTGTCGCGCGTCTTCTGCAATTTACAATCGCAACTTCATTGTGCTGTTACTCCTTTCGAGCAGAATTTCACAAAATTGCTCAGCTCCCGGCAGCATCAGGTGTTTTATCAACTGCGGTCAAAAAGTGTTAAGTAACATCCTAATAATTATGGTTCAAACAAAATGATATCAAAATAACTGATGTTGAATTACAAAATAAAAGACCCCCCCCCCCCCAAATCTCATATCCAACCTGTTTTGCTTGGCTTTTCAGATAGCTCTAATAAGGAAAGTCCCTGTTACCACAGACTAGTTTCACGCTGCAGGTGCGTGATGCGACGATGTGTGAATCTTCATGGTCTGTTACGCTGCTATTCGCGCCTATAAAGCAAAAGCCCGGAATTAAAAAATAAATAAATTCTAATACATTCTAATCTTACTAGTCAGTGATCGACTAATATGCTTTCAGTGTAAATGAACAAAATGGTGTGATTCTACAGTTCTCCACGCAAGTTCAGGCTAAAATAACTTGTGTACATGAGCTGAGATCAGACATGAGATATGAGGGTAGCCACCGCTCATGTCCATATTGATAAATTCCAACTTTGCGTTGAAACGACCGTACGCCCACTTTTCTGTCGTACCTTCGTTTTGTAAATGAGGCCCATTGTTTTTATAGATAGCCTAATCAGGATGCTATTAATAGTACAAGCACTAAAACATCTCACAAGGAAACCATTCTTAGTAGTAGACTAACACAACAGCAGCAGCATTAATGTTTCATTTATTTTCTATAAGCATTTAGACGCTCGTGACAATATCTAGTTTGTTGCTTGTTTTCTTTAGTCTTAAGAAATTATACATCTTTTACAGCACAGGTCCGCTCGTCTCCTGATCATTCGGCTTCAGCGTCTGATCTAACGTGCGCACTTCCGCACGAACATTTGCTGAACAGCGATCCCTGGTCACAGTTTTCGCTAGGTCACCGATTTCGGCACAACACCTGCCCTGCGTCCCAATGTGCATACTATCTACCCCAGTGGTTTTCAATCCTGGTCCTGGGGACCCACTGCTCTGCACATTTTGTATGTCTCCCTTATCTGACACACTCAAGTCAGTTCATGGATCTCTCTCCTAGCGAGCTGGTGATCTGAATCAGGTGTTTAAATAAGACATACAAAATGTGCAGAGCAGTGGGTCCCGAGGACCAGGATTGAAAACCACTGATCTACCGTATCTGCCCTAAATCGTATTGAAAATTACCACTATCACATAGAATTTAGTATGGATAGTATGCACATGAATGAAATGGTTAAACTAACATATTAATACCCAATAAGCATGCTTATTTTTTTTGCGCATTAATCTGACAATAAATGTGGCACACCCAGTTTTTCTGATGCACACCCAGAGTCTCCTTTCTGGCTACGCTCCTGCTTTGTACACACAGTAGTGGACATACACCCGGAGCAGTGGGCAGCCAATGCTGCGGCGCCCGGGGAGCAGTTAGGGGTTTGGTGCCTTGCTCAAGGGTCTCACCTCAGTCGTGGTATTGAGAGTGTTGGTTATTCACTCCCCCCACCTACAATCCCTGCCGGACCTGAGACTCGATCCCACGACCGTCGGGTAACAAGTCCAACTCTCTCCACGACTGCCCCGTAAATTTATTTATTTCAATAAATGTAATCGTTTAGATATCATAATATTTAAGCTATAAATAATATTATAAATCTGGTTGATTTGTATTGATGACGTAATATGTAAATGAGATGCGTGCGGCCCGTGAGACTTGCACTTGGACCATAGTGCGGCCCGGTGGAAAAAAAGGTTGAGAACCACTGCTCTATAGTGATTAAAAATAAATGCATAGAAAAATGAATAATTTCCTGCCAGAAAATTACCAGTACCTTTACTGACATTTACTTTAAACCTTAAAACACAATACAAAGAAATGTGCAATTCAAAACATAGGTTAAAAAAAAAGAAAAACTTGGGAAAAAAATCAATAAAGAAAAATTCTTTCATATTAACATGGTACATACAGTACATAAATTGCAGGTAGTTCCTGCAGTAAAAATGCACAAAATGAATTCTATTAGGGGTGTCCAGCTGTTGCTGTAGAAAACCCAGGCCAGAGCTGTAATAGAGAGCACTGTAAAAGAACATTTAGGATATCTAATCCTGAACTAAACTGCATATGCTCAGTCATATTGTTATACTGTACAGGTTGATGTGTGGACATCTGGTCAGTGTGTGTGTGTGTGTATGTGTGTGTGTGTGTGTGTGTGTGTGTGTGTGTGTGTGTGTGAGTGTGAGTGAGAGAGAGAGAGAGACTGAGAAGTTTTCTTGACTGCTGTTTGTTGAATCATGCCAACTTTGCCTGCTCCAATCAATTCTTAAGACGATTCTGAATATTTTTCTTCCTTACTAGATTCCTTAGCCAATTTTTTTTTTTTGTATTTTTTTTTTTGCCAGTCAAGAAAATTGATTTTTATGTTCTTATATTCATTACATCTTTGAAATTTTAGCAAATATTATTTATTATGCCTTGTTCATAATTTGAGTTAGGGGAGTGATGAGAGGGGTCTGAGAAAGCTATAAGTGTTGTAATCTAATCAAATGTTTTTTGAAGGTTTTTGCTTAATGTGTGGGGCTTTCTTGGGTGTCACTGGCACCACAGAAATTACACACTTCAGCTTCATAAGCCATAAGAACAGGCTGGAGGGAATATAACAAAATTAAAGAAACATCTAAAACAAATGTTTAGACTTACCAGTTATGTTTGGTTATTGCTGAATGGATGCTGAAAAATGTAAAAAACTAAAACTAATCTATGTTAGTCCACAAGGTGGGCTTATTCAAAAGGTGGTTTTAACCTGAGTATGTGGTAGGAGTGGGGAAAGGATAATAATAAACCTTAGGAGACAAGGTACATCATATTTTCAGATTTTTTTTATGAATAAATGTTGACGGATAAAGTGATGGACCTATGGAGTGTGAGTGGTAGAATGATGGAGGGATAAAGCAAGACCAGTAGAGTGGTGTAGAAGGATAGATGAGAGAATAAGAAAAGATGTAGATGGATAATGCGTGAAAGAGCAGCAGATTCACCAAGAAACAGATGAGCATTGTCTCCAAGAACTCACAGATGTGCTTTCTTCTTTAATGTTCACAGAAAGAAATAACAACTTCTGAAAACTAAATTGCCAGCCTAATCTCTCCAAACCAGTTTTTAGATTCTGTTACGGGGTGAACGAGACGTGAGACATGCGGATCCATATGCAAGGCTTTATTTTGAAACATGGTCAAAACACAGGCAGGGTCAGACAGTGGCAAACAGGTATAACACAGACAAGGCAGAGAGTAATCCTAGGGCAAGCGTGGGTCGACGATCGGCGAACAATATCCAATAGGGCAAGGCAGAGAGATAATCCAGGTACACAAGCAATAATCCAAATGAGGTGCAAACAGAGTCCAAAGGGCTAGGCTAAGGGTAAATCCAGGAAAACACGGGCAAGAATCAAACCACAAAAGGCAAGGCAAAACTATGACAATTATGTGGGCTCCGTAGAGTAGCTACCTCTTGGAGAGAGATAAACGCTAACCAATACTCGGCGATCACAGAGAGAAAGTCCAAGCCTTATAAAGAGTGTGCAAATGGAAATCAGCTGTGTGTGATCAGTGCAATCAGTTGTGTGTGCGTTGTCAGTGCAATGGATGATGGGAAATGTAGTCTTTGGGTGATATGTAACTGTCTGTGTGGTGTGAAAGTCAATGTGATGGATGAGTGACCTCTGGTGGTGAGTGAACAGAAGTTCATGGCCAGGATTTGTGACAGATTTACACATCATGATCCATTCCCCACTTCCATGCCAGGAGAGTTCACCAAGTCAGCCCCACACCCTCATTCACTCATTCAGCCTCATTTGTTTAATAATCCAGTTATCATGCCTCATTTCTCTTGCCACAATTGGTGAAGAATGCAGGCAGAAATGGTTGAGTGAAAGGGTAAAGCCCAAGTATACTTTGTTTTTTTATGCATCCACTAGTGTATGCACAGTCCAGTTTTCTAACCTTGCAAACTCTATATGCATAGAGCCCACATGCGAATGGAAATTAAATAAGCATAGCTTTAGCTGCTAATGCATTGACCACCTGTTTTTGTGTTTGTGTACATGGTCAAATGGTGTTCACTTTGAAAGGCTGTAGCATACAACCTGACCAATATCCAAGTCTGGCTAGCAGGATGTACTATAAATCATTCCACTTCGCCCGAACTGTGAGACTTCGGCAGTGCCATAAGTCTCTCCTAGCCATCACTTCTAATTCAAATTGATCCTGTGACCTGCATACACAGAACTACCAGGTATGTTCTTCATGCCGAAGCCCTTCTCTGCAGAGCCTTGTTCCTGGACTATGGAGGTAAGATTGCTTCAAGTTCTTCCAGTGCCACTTCTGCTGGGACTAGACTGGCATGGGGTATAAGCGGCTGTTGGTGGTACCACAAACAAAGATGCAGGCAATTATCATGCTATTCTCATTCCATGGTGGGCCTCCTTGGGAGCACAGAACACCATGCAATGGATCCCTGACAGGTTCCACTGGCTGGGACTTGAAGGCAAGGCCAAGAAGTTCTGCCACCAGTGGGAGTCATTGATTCTCAACGTCTCAACAGTGTGAAAGAAACCTTGGCCAATGTCTGCATTCTGACTATGCTAAAAACAGACTTTTCTCTTCTCAAAGAACTATGACGCTAAGCACCTTTGCAAACACATTGCCTCTGTCAACAGTAGTTTAGTTAAAGGAGATGGCCATAAGTCTTTGGTCTCTAACTTTGGTCAAAAATAGCAGATACCAAATTAATTTTGGAATTCATATTTCTTCTTCACAGCTGTAAGATGCCAAAAATGTTGCTATGGTTACCACTATGACAATCAACACAATCTCGGAAGTGACTCCTGTTATGTATACAAAAGGAACAATCATTCACTCTTACATATAAATGCAGTTGTCACTACTAAAATGTGCACATGGCCTTAAGACATTCTGTGCTATTAGGTTATGAATAGATGCAAACATATGTTAGCTTACCATTAAACACAATGGCACATTTTAACGACAAGTAATCTGTAGGATTGCAAACTGTCACTGCAGTGGGAAAGACCTGTTTTAACCTGTATTTATTGAGGTACAATTACATTAAATCGACTTTGTACACAAGCATAACAACAGTAAATGTACCCTAAGGCTGGACTACTCTACATGATTCTTGAAATCTGAACAGATTTCAAAACACTAGGCATCATACACTAAACTCAGAGCAAAACTGGTCATCATACACTACCAGACTTTCAAGTAGTTCAGAACACAATAAAGTCACAGAGAAAAAAAAAAAAATGAAAACAGTATCTGCTCTGAAATAGGTTAAAAATATCAAATGTCTGGATGGAGTTATAGTCTGATAAAAAAAAAAAAAAAAAAAAAAGGAATTGCTGTGCCCCATTATATACTATGCATTTCCCTGTGAAATCTTTCAATTTAAACTGCCCAAAATCTGCAGACTGGCCCTGAATTTCGACAGAATTGACTCATCCTGATTATAAATTTGGGTTCTTTGCAAATTGCAGAATTTTAAATTTTTAGTTGTCCTAGGAAGCTGATCTAAAGCAGATGGTACAGGAGGTTCAAGGGCATCTTGTTGAATATCCCCTGGCAAACCCATGTTATCGCTCATGACTTCTGATGGGCAGCATTTTAATTCAATGTAAAATATGTGTTTAAAATACTTTTGAACATAATTTGTGTTTGCTTGACAGAAAATAGTCTTAACATAGTGTGAATGAAAAGTCTAAATTAAATCTGTTCAGATAAACCAATTGTGAATCTTCATAATATGCGTGTTAAACAAACCGCTCAATTCATTGATTAATTTTGCAATGTGTTTGAACTTGGAAATGTGGTTGAGTAGACTTTCAATAGATGGATAAAAATGATGACAGTATTAAATCTTCATTTGTGTTTAGAAGATGAAGAAAAGTTGGGTGTGGAACAATATAAGGGTAATGAATAAATTATAACAGAATTTTAATTTTCAGGTAAACTTTAAATTGTATATATCTGCAGTATATGTCCTTAATGTCAGTAAAGAGAAAATTACTCACTGCTGTTGAATAAATACTGAAAAATACTGAATACATTTTTTTAAAATATAAATAAAATAAAAGCATGGTTAAAAACATAAATAAATAAAATAAACAATAAAATAAATAAATAATTCATACAATGAGGACTGTGTTTTTGGATAGGTTTGTGTTGCTAAACACAACTGGACTACGACTGTGTTGAAATGATTATAGTGTGTAAGGAGAATATGTTGTCTTATAAGTCGTTTAAGGAGGAGAAAGGACTTCTCTGTCTCTTATACTAAATGTGAAATATTGCGCTACTGTAATGTCAATCGTCATTTTCTCTTTACATCTTCATATGGTTGTTTGTAAAAATCTAGCAAAATAGTTTACTATGTTGCATGTATTGTTCCAGAAAAAAAGGCATCTGCTAAATGGCTAAACTTGTTAGAGAATTTTTAAATGTATTTTTGTATTTTCAAATGATAAATTACTTGTATTTTAAATAAATTTCTTACACCAGTATTTTGTATTTGAATTTAGTAGTGTACTTTTTTATTGTATTTGTTCCCATCTCTGAGAATCCCTACAGGAGTAGTCATCAGGCAGTAGCTCTTTTGAAAAAGACAGTCCTTTTTCAATCCTGTTCCTATCGCTTCCTGTCTCTCTTCACACTGCCCTGTCAAATTAACCCTTGTGTGGTGTTCATATTTTTGTTACTCAGCCAGTGTTTGTGGGTCTGGTGAACCCGTTGCAGTTTGGGGTTTTTAATTCAACACAATCAAAAATTCTATTTTAAAATACTCAACAGATGTATACTTCGTCCCAATTACAAGCAATATAAACAGCATATATGGTCAAAATTTGTCCTTTACCTTTGTTAGATCACATTTATGAATTAAAGGGCAGAAACACAAAACTCACACTTACACTCACACTCTTACAGACTCTCCCTCTTTCACACGCACACACAAATACACACACATAAACACACACACACACACACACACACACATCCTAATAGCAGGCCCAGACAACAGGAGGACAGAGTGAAGGTACACAGAGTGAAGGTTTTTTTCTCCGTTCTGTCACCAATGGAGTTTTGGTTCCTTGCCGCTGTCGCCTCTGGCTTGCTTAGTTGGGGACACTTCATTTCCAGCAATATCGTCGACTTGATTGAACAGAAACTTTTTGAACTGAACTGAGCTGGATGATGCCATCACTGAATTCAACAATGAAATGCCTTTAACTGAAAATTGAGTGTTTAATCTTGTCAATTTACATTATTGACACTATTTTCCCATTTTGATATTGTGCAGTTGCTTTGTCACAATTTGTATTGTTAAAAGCGCTATATAAATAAAGGTGACTTGACTTGACTTGACAGGACCTAACATTTCCACTTTTTTATTAGCCCCGGTTCCAGTGGACCCGAACATCCTGTATGTAACATAAATGTGTATGGGGGTGTACAGTGAGTGGTCATTGAAAATTTGTTCTGATAGCCTATATGTTCTTTACAGAAAATGAGCCAAGGCCATTGAGTCAAGGCCAATGAGTCTGAGTTTGAACAAATAATTAATAGTATCATTTTTCTTTTGATAAAAAGTGAAAACGAGCAAATGTCCAGAAGTATAAAAAAATCGGCATCATAGAAAGCTTGAATAGAATATCAATCTATTGACTTAATAAGAATTTCTTGGGTGCACTGATTCAAAAGTTAAATCAAGTGATCAAAAATAAACTAGAATCATCTACAGGCATTTTTTCTATGTGAAAAATGTGTTGTGCAAAGAAATGATAGAACACAGTATTACATTTCATGAAGGAACAAAATTGTAATTTGTGGTTAAAATATAAAGACAAAAATTGGTAAGATGTGATGTTGAAAGCACAGAATGCAATTATGAATAAAAAGATAAGTCATGTTTTTGCCACCGATCGCTGATAACATCAGTTCCTGTCATGGAACATATTATTTTTAAAATAAAAAGAGCTATACAGATATAAACGTGCTCTGTAACGCGTATGAAAACAATTACAGTTACTACGTTGTATTGACGCATGTTAAAGGGGCGTGTACTTATTGAAATTTCTGCAATATCCAAAATCGTGTACGCGCATTCACCGGCAGCTCTGAACATCACCAAAAGCGTGTGCGCGCAAAGAAGAAATAGCCTAACAGGACAGCGGTGGCTTGGAAAGGAAAGACAAATACCTAAATTGCGAAACGGATTGCCCTCCTGAATGAAATTCAGATGTTTTTGTCGACGGACACACACAGGTTATCATTACGACAATGTGCGACGCCTCTCGCTGATGTTCCAGATTTCGTTACATCTGCTCTCGCTCGTCTGCGGAAGATCCATCATTGAGATCTTGACAGCATTACAGCCGATGAGAGGTGCACCGGATATAGCAACTATTTATACCCAGACTCAGAGCAGCAATAATGCGTTTTGCCGATTTTGTCATAGACATTTATTTTGCAATGTAATGTCAGTCATCTCGCCTGCTCTCTAGAACGGAGGTGGAAAGGAACAGAACGGGTTTTTTCACCGAATGCATTATCATAACAAACCTCCCATCAATTATTTAATTGATTCATGCTCCATTCTGGTGTGACAGAAAGACTGGTAAATCAAATCAAGTACGGATACCTCTTTACTGCTTCAAATCAGATCAAATCTGTATTTATCTCCAGTCAGTGGACTCGCGGCAGAAGCGCATTTCTGAGGGTACCGGTGGGGTAGATAGGGGGAGATAGAGACGCCGGAAATAGCAGAAACAAATCACAGGAGAGTAGACGGTTGGGAGCAAGCGAGAAAAAATGCTACCTTCGCAAGAAGCCTCAAAGATTTACCATGACAACTATATGCGTAACTCTCGAGCCATCGGTGTCCTGTGGGCCATCTTCACCATCTGCTTTGCCACCATCAACGTGGTAATCTTCATCCAGCCTTACTGGATCGGGGACAGCGTGAGTACACCACATGCCGGTTACTTCGGGTTGTTCCATTACTGCGTGGGCGACGGTAACTCGAACCGGGAGCTGATTTGCCAGGGAACATTTTCCGACTTCAGTTCCATCCCGTCCGGCGCGTTTAAGGTGGCCTCTTTCTTCGTGCTGCTGTCCATGGTGCTCATTTTGAGCTGCATCGGCTGTATGGCGCTCTTCTTCTTCTGCAACACCGCCACCGTCTACAAAACCTGTGCTTGGATGCAGCTGCTTTGCGGTGAGTATTTTTTTTTATTATTCTGAAGGTTTTTGTGGGAAATAGATACATATAGAATAGGCCATAATTTACCTTTAGTCTAGACCTTTAGTCACTTTCCAACAAAACACATGTAAACGATTGATGTAAGAACTGATAATGTCTGATGCTTGTTTATTTGAATGGAGCTCATTGTGGGTGCGTGTATTTTCAGGGGGTTCAGTAAAGCTGTTTATCAGTGATCATGATGCCTTCATGTTGCCTTGTTAGCGCAGAGGAAAATGTTATTACATAGCCTACATACATACATACATACATTTATTTATTTTCGAAATGCCTTTTGTGATGGAATATTACACAATGTACAGTAGGCCATTTCTCACTTTTTTATACAGAACAAAACAGGTAGGTATCAAAATCAATAAAGCTCTTTTGTGTTTTCTGTGCACTTAATGTATTTCTTTTTATGTTTGATTCCCATATCAATATAAATTCCCATATGACAGTGGTCCTCTAGAACACAAGTAATCTACTATTAGCCTACTGTTTACTATTCCCTGGAATGGGGTAATTTAACTTTCTGGGGGGAAAGTGTTTGCCTGTGCAAAACAGTTCATCATGATGTAGGTGGTTGCTAGGTATTACTATGTGGTGTTATGTGTTATTTTTTAAAGTAAAAGAAGAAGAAATAACTGTGATGTCTAGATGGAGAAAATCTTGAATGGATGCAAAAACAGCTGGGTGAACCTATCCTGTTGGAAGGCACATACATAAATTTGTCTATATGCCAAATATTATTTAATTACATAATATTTAATACTAGTCAAGTATTAATTAACAAATTATTGAAATGATTTAGCATACTGGTTTTGATTATTTACTTTTATATTAATTCAATTGTACTATTTGGAGTTAGAGTTAAGCAGAAATTTAATACACATATTGAAAGTCCACATTTTGATAGCTTTAATTCATATTAATGAATTAATATTTTTTTAGGTTTAGCAGGAGTGACATTTGATTTTGAATTTCAGTGACTGAAAACCTTAATGATTATAGCATAGGCTACTACAATTTTACCAACATTAGCAGTGCTGCATATGAAGTTTACAACAAGGTTTTTAGTGGTTATATGGATTATTGTGAACCCCGATGTTGTTGTTTTTTACTGTAGTGTTTGTTTACTTTTACATGATGGAAAAGAATGGTTATGAGTTTCTTTCCATTATGTTTTTTCTCCTCATACACATTTTTCTCTCTTTTTGGAGACCATAATAGAATGCTAATTTGCATGGTGGGTTTGACAGATATTTTGTTACAACAAATACAGCTGTGTAGTACACAACCATATGCACATTCACACAAAGTTAAACACTTACAACACCTAATCATTTTCCTGTTCCCACATTAGGTTGTAACCTTTTGTATGGCTTCTATACAATCTGTTATCTGTTAAATGCCATGCCTGCAGGGAGCTGTTGTTTCTTGTGCCTGCAGTGCTGTGAAAACATCTTTGTCCCCAATTTCTCAGTTTGTACACATATTTATTTGAGGATTCTGGTACTGTGTGGTAGTGTAGCTTTGATGGTTAAACTGACACAATTGTTTGATGCAGAATTATCCAGGAACTCTCTAGAACCCTAGAGCAACATCCAAAGATCAGGCTTCTCTTGCCTTGGCAAAGGTCAGTAAACATGACTCCATGAAATACATTAGGGTTAAAATGGGATTCTTGGTGGAAACCATTGCTCACCAAGAAAAACACGAAAGCTTGTCTCATGTTGGCTAAGTAGCAGCTGGATGATCCTCAAGAATTCTTGAACAATGTGAAAAAATTGTGATCCATTCAATTCTAAATGGAAAAAATAATGTCCCATCCTATATTTTCTTAATTTCTCACATAATGATAGAGAAAAAAGGTTGAATTAATTTCAAAAATTTTAATTGCTTAAATTCAGTGTTACAAAAATATGGTTTCTAGACAATGGATTGGGACTTTGCTACTAACTGCTTCATGACATGCTTTTCTTGCAAAAAAATTGTAAACTGAATGTTGAATTTAACAGACACTTTTCAGTGTAATCTAAAAATCATTTTGGAGCTTTGAGGGCAGCACAGTTGGATTCCTTGCTTGTGGTCCCCCTATATCGCTCCATCTTCAACTACACTAATTTAAAAAAAAATACCTCAGACACAGAAGAGCAAAGCAAATTTTCTGTGATTTTTTTTTTAATAAAGCATAGTCAAAAAATAAACAACAACAACAACAGTCAAAGCAATGACATACTACAGAAATATCAAAATCTGTCTTATCTGTCTTGTTGGCAAAGTCTATTTACACTTACTATTTAGCTAAACAAAATTACAAAAGAAACCCATTAGATAAAAGTTACCCCCTTCCTGAGCCTTCAAGGACACGTATTGATGAACAGGTTAAATATGGTTAGGGTTAGAGACAGGTGTACGGGTGGGCTTTAGGAGCAGGGGTAAGCAAGCTCCCAGTAAGGCAGCATCCATTAAATTAAATATAATGAACCAGGAAATTATAACAAATACAACAGGTTTTCAGAATCTTGGACACCAAATAATATACATAACCATAAGTGGCAATCATCGGGGACCAAGCATGCATTTGGAAGTGAAAATTGTGTTCTTAATTGTGTATCCAGATATAATTCTGATAATCCTTTTTATGATATCAAAGATGTCCTCTTTCAGATATAATACTATAGTATATCTATTGTGTGTAGATGTGTTGTTTTGACAGTTTTCATAGTTTTGATATGCCTTTTAAGATGGGCTCCCCCAGCATATTTTGGCTCCAACCAAGGATTTTTTCCTAAATACCTAAACATCAGAAGAAGTTTTTCGCTACACTGTTGCTTTTGCTCGCTGTTTGGTCACTGGGGGCAACTAGAGATGTAACTTGAGAAACTCTTCATGAAACTGATAATGCTGAGTGAGAGCAGAGAGTGGGACTGCAGGAGTCTGGTCTAGGATGATTTGAGAAATAGTCCTGACTGTCAAATGGGTAGCCTGGAGTACTTCTGCAGTACATTCTGTTATGTTGTCCTGGTTTTCATTTCTGTAAAGAAATTAAATTTTATAATGTCATATATGCCTGCTGCTTTGCAACTCGGGTGGTGTACATGGTAGTCTCACGTAGCCAGACCTTCAGACTGACGGCTGAAGGTCTGGAATCCATGGCAGCTTTCGTTGGCCAAGGCCCGCCCATTAAGCCGTTTGACCAACATGTTAAACAACCAATAACAGTTCATTTCGTTCAGCGTCACGTTTCGGGGCGTGGAAATGTCGCCACAATAACAGACCGGTGTGTAAAACTCAGACGTATTTTAAAGATTCTATGCCACGAACTTTAAATATTTCACATACCTTTGAAAATCCAGCATTTAGTTGATCCTGATAAGCGCTCTTCGTCACAGTTGTAAACATGACAGCTTTCTTCTTCGATGAGGGGGTTTTGGAGCCACGGCATCTTTGTTTCCAGGCGGAACGTTAAAGAACGCGACACACACATCTCCCGGAAATCCTGTATAATTCAACCAATCCGATGACGACTTTGAAACTCCTGAAGTGTTTCCAGATAAGTGTGCCATATGCATCAGATGTTTAGCCAACGGTCCGTGAGCGTGACGTGACGTCTGAGGCTGAGACTATGTACATGGCAACTTTTGTTTTCTTTCTACCTTAACAAGTTTTTGGACCAAAGATGTTGGACCATATGAGTTTTATAGTCCAGAGTAAATGTATTAACATCAGATGTTTTTGCTTCACATAGTATGCATTTATTAAATCACCTCATGCTTTTATCCTAAGCAAGAATCTGTGTTACTGTATGCCAGGCAGTGAAATATATGTACATTTTTAGATTGTTGTAATGCAAAGTTATATTTTCTTTTCTTAAAACCACATAATGTGGTTAGCATCACTGGATCACAAAATGTTTTTGTAGCTCTTACAATTTTAGATTATATTCTGTTTTCAGGAAGGAAATGGTTTATAAATGCTTAAATAAAAAGATAAAACAATCTAGAAAACAATAAAATATATTTACTTTATTTCTTTCAAATTTTTCTTTGATTGAAACCTTTGGTCATCTCATGTAAGACTTTAGTCTGATGCCAGCTGTCATGATTGGATGTCATTTTGCATAGAAAATAAGTAAAAGCGCCCCACCTTAATGTGTTCAGAACATAACTTGAATAAATGTGTGGTGAATAATGGCAGCTGGTAGAATATAGAATATGTTTTTAAGTAATTTAAAGTGGTTGTACAGTTGTGTGGGTGTTAATAGCTATCGCCAGTCATTTTTCAAATCAGCAGTAAATGATGGTTGTCAGGAATTGATGGATTTCTGTTAGAGAAAGTATGTTGCTTTCACTGACCGAGTCAGTTTGACCGATTTGTCCATGCTGTTAAGCTTCTTTCTGTTTTTGTTTAAGATTTCTTCAGTTTCTTCCACTGAACTCTCAGGCTGCCATCTCACACATTCATACTGAGCAGCTGGTCCTTGTCCCCCTGTCTTCTGCTGGTAAATTGAAACCCTTTTTTACTTTTGGACTTGGGATACAGTAGCCATGATTAACATGCTTAACTATTATAATGGTTGCCATATTCTAGGCAGGGCCGTGCAGAGACCTTTGGAGGGGCAGGTGCTCAAAGTATAAAAGGGGCACATGGAACACGGCTTTTAATAGGGCTGTGCTCCTTGCTGATATGTGTATCGAAATGGATGCTTCTGTATTGATACAGCAGCAAATGCCATGACGCAGGTTTGAAAAAGAAACACAGAACAGAAAATACCATTTTAAGTTTAAATGTTAAAGACATTTTTTGCACCTCTTAATTACTCTGGAATGATATTATTATTATTATTATTGTTGTTGTTGTTGTTATTGTGTTTACAGGGTATGGTGGTTTTGCTGTTGTAAACACTACTGTTGTTGTTGTAGAAAAAAAATATTCCTGTCTTATTTAAAATAGAATTCTATTCTAATCCTGTTCTGAATTTATTCATTTTTTGAATGATAATGATTATAAAAACAGGATTGATAAGTATAATTCGGAGGAAAATCAGTATAAGCCCAGTGTTTTGATAATTATTTTTAAGGCACTCTACGTTTTTTAAATAAATACTGTAATAATAGTTCAAAGTATGAATAGTTTTTAGTCAGATGACATAAAAAAGACAAGACACCTCGACGCGCTTTAAACTTTTCCCAATTAAACAGCAAGAACGAGAACAAGCACCTTTGTTTTTATTGCTGTGTGTAGCTGCATTTTTTATTTAATATTCATTTTAATAAAATGTCCATTCGTCCCCTGCACTTTATTCAAGCTCGAGCAGGTGTTTTCACATAGAGGTTTCTAGATTTAAATTAAAAAGAGACATGACCTGACGTTTTATTCGTATCCAAAATGAGGAGATATGAATATCAGGAGAGCTGAACACTCTCGTGCAGTGCATGTTTAATTCATACTCGAAGCCAGAGGGCGCTCTCGCGCAGAAACGTTTGATGTGCATATGGACAAACTCACAGGGCTATCGCTGTAGCTGAGCTGAATAAAAAGCAGAAAGTTTTTACTGATGAAACGTGAAGACAATAAACACACGATTGCGAAAATATATGGTCTATGTGTGTTTTTCAAGTTATCTTCAGGTAATAAATAAATAAACTATATGAAAAATGCAGTACTGATTAACAAATCATTTAGTATAGAAACTATAAAATATATTTCCTGAATTATTCTGTGATAAAAATGGGAAAAGGGTGTTCGTAGTAGCCTTTATAAAGCAATCATAAAATTGTCATTAGGAAAACATTGAACAAGAATATTGTAGCCCCTTGCTGGAGAGCTAACCGTGCTTCCACAGGCTACACACAGCAATATAAACAACAGCTGCGCATGATCTCTTCATGCCGTTCTCGTCAAATAATAATAATAATTAAATAATATAATATAAGTTTACAAGCACACCGCTCCGCTGAGAACTCCACTTACCGGCAGCCGCGGACGTTATTGAAGGCATCCTAAAGGCGTGTCTGAACGTGAGGGATCTTCCCGGATGAGATCTTCAGGTGAAAGGTCATCATGTGGATAATTTAATTTACGGCTAAACTATTATTAATTCATTTCACTAATAGTTAGATTGGGCAGGCCTTCACAAAAGGGCGTTTAATTAAAAAAAAAAAAATTGCCTTGACAAAAGGGCACTTTGGGCATCAAGGGGAAAAGGGGCAGGTGCTCAACCCCCTCCCCCCTCCCCTCTGCACGTGCCTGATTCTAGGACACACTCAGGACCACACAATGTAAAAAATACAAATCACTGCAGAAAAAGCAGGCCATTTTATATATTAATATTTGGGAAACAGCTTACATGCGAACAAGTACTCAAAGGAGTGTGATCAAATAAAGAAAAACTGTGGCCTGGTATCAATGAGCTGCAGCAAATACAGTCGTGGTCAGAATTGTTGGTATCCTTGGTAAATATGATCAAAAAAGGCTGTGAAAATAAATCTGCATTGTTTATTCATTTGATCTTTTATTTTAAAAATTTACAAAAATCTAACATTTCATTGGAGAATAAGAATTTAAAATGGGGGGAAATCTCATTATGAAATAAATGTTTTTCTCTAATACACATTATACATCTCTAATTCTCTAATACATGTAATAACCCTATTATTCAACACTTTTTGCATAATTTTTTTGCCAAGATAACAGCTCTGAGTCTTCACCTATAATGCTTGATAAGTTTGGAGAACACATGACAAGAGATCAGAGACCATTCCTTCATCCAGAATCACTCCAGACCCTTCAGATTCCCAGCTCCATGTTGGTGATTCTTCTCATGAGTTCACCCCTCTCATTTTCCATAGGGTTCTGGTCAGGGGACTGCAATGGCCATGGCAGAATTTTGTTTTTTGCTCAGTGACGCATTTTTGTTTTGAATTTGATGTTTGTTTTTGTATCATTGTCCTGTTGTAAGATCCAACCTTGGTCGATTATAAGATTTTTAGCATGGACAGTTAGTTTTAAATTTTTTATCTGTTGGTATTTAATTGAATCCATGATGCCATGTATCTGAACAAGATGTCCAGGACCTCTGGCAGAAAAATAGGACCACAACATTACAGATACAGAAGTATGTTTCATTGTACACATGGGGTACTTTTTTACTCCTGTGTGGAACCAAACACATCTTGAGTGTGAACTAAAAAACATTTTTTTTAGTTTTATCTGACCATAGAATCCAGTCCTGTTTGAACCCAACCCCAAGACTGCACAGCAATTCTCCAGCTGTGATCCTTGGAGAGTCCTTGGCCACTCAAACACTCCTCCTTGCCTTGCATTAAGACAATATAGACACATGTCCTCTTCCAAGCAGATTTGTAATATTGTCTGATGATTGGAAATTATTAATTATTGCCCTGATGGTGGAAATAGGGATTTTCGATGCTTTAGCTATTTTCTTACAGCCACTTTTTAATTTGTGAAGCTTAACAATCTTTTGCTGCACATCAGAAATATTTGTTTTTTCTCATTGTGACGAATGATTAAGGGAATTTGGCCTTTGTATTACCTCATATTTATACTCCTGTGAAATAGAAAAGTCATGGCTGGAAAATTCCATGTTCCTAGTCACCCTGGTGTGCTAAAAAAAACATAAATATGAATAAAAATATACTTTAGAGATATTTTACTCATAAGAATTTCTAAGGGTACCAATAATTGTGGCCATTGTGTATTAGAGAAAATGATTTATTTAAATTAAAGCTTAGATTTTTTTATTTTATATATATATATACTGTATATATTAATGAAAGATCAAATGGATAAACAATGCAGATTTATTTTCACAGCCTTTTTTGATCATATTTACCAAGGGTACCAACAATTCTGACCATGACTGTAACATTTCCAGTTGTGATTTTCTTCCTTATTTGTGATGTGAGCACTTGCAGTTTAATGCAAACCTGTGCCTATAATATATAATAAATCTATATAAATAAATTATGAAGCCACTGTCACGGTGCACACAGCAGGGAGGAACGAGGAACACGGAGACGAGGAATAACTCAAAATAACAATTCTCACAAGGCAAGACAAGGCAGGGCAGACACACAGAAACACCGGGGAGTAACGAGTAGACCATATGAAAACTAACTAAACAGACAGGAACTAAATACACAGGATAATTAACACAATCACTAAAACACAGCTAGACATGAATTAACTACTAATCACACTTAACTAGGACAGGAACTAACCAAATATGGACACAAGAGGGCGGGAAACACACGACACACACGACACAGGACTGACATAAGTCCCCCCTCCCGGAAGTACCACCGGAAGGTGGTCACAGTACCACCAGGGAGGGGGGGTGCCCCTCAGGACAGACACGGATAAACAAACAGGATGGGGCCTCCAGAGCGGAAGGCCATGGAGGATAGCCCCGGAGGGAGCTCAGAAGGCCATGGTGGTGCAGGGAGCTCCGGAGGCCATGGCGGTGCTGGGAGCTCTGGAGGCCATGGCAGTTGGTCCTTGTGGCCGTGGCCTCATCCCACTCGGCCCAGCCACTACAGCCAGAACTCTACTACCCCCCCCCCCCCAAAAAAAAAATAAATAAATACATGGGGCAGCTTACAGGGTATCAGGAGCCCTCCGGGGCTATCCTCAGGAACAGGGAGCCCTCACTGGGCTAAGCTCGGAAGCTGAGGTCCTTCCTGGGCATGACGTAAGCACCACAGCCCTCCTTGGGCTGGACGTGGAGTCAGGGGCCCTCACAGGGTCCCTCAGCAACCGCTTCCACTTCTGCGACCGTGGCCATAACTAGAGGAGCCGCCTGTCCCAGACGAGTCTCCACAGACAAGACAGGACCGATGTGACAAAGTAATTTAAAACTGTTCCTGAGGACATAAAAAGACTTAAAACCATGCCTCTGGGGACATGGAACGGCACTCCTGGCCGGAAACAGGGGAACTGGATCCTCCATGACTAGAAACGGCACTCCTGGCCAAAACTTGGGAACTGGATCCTCTTGAGCTGAAGAGCCGCAGCCGGCGGGCTTGACGTCGGAGCAGCTGGCGGGCTAGACTTCAGAGTGGCCGGCGGGCTTGAGGGAGCTGCAGCCGGCAGACTTGACATCGGAACGGCCGGCGGGCTAGAGGGAGCCGCAGCCTCCAATGACTTGACATTGGAACGGCCGGCGGGCTAGAGGGAGCCGCAGCCGGCGTGCTTGAGTGAGCGGTGGCCCGCGAACTTGGCTCAGCGGCGGCCGGCGGGCTTGAGTGTGCCGCGGACGGTGGCGTGCATGAGTGAGCCGCGGACGGCGGCGTTGATATCCCCACGGACAGTGGTCTCGAGGGAGCCACAGCCGGCAGCTTTGAGCGAGCGGCAGCCCGCGAACTTGACATTGGAGCGAACACAAACAGGAAAACAAAACACTTTCAAAAACGAAAAAAAAAGCTCCCTCATCCCTCCAGCTCCACCTTGGTCAGTCATCCCCCTACCTCCACCTCGGGACTACACTCCTCTGGCTTCGCCTCGTCCCTCCATCCCTCTGGCTCCGTTTGGCTCTTCCCTCCCTCCGGCTCCACCGTGGCCTTCTGGATCCCCGCCTGCACCTTGGTCGCCTGAGCCACAGTCACTGCTGTGTGTGTGCATGTTTGATGGGTTAAATGCAGAGCACGAATTCCGAGTATGGGTCACCATACTTGGCCGTATGTCACGTCACTTTCACTTTCACTTATAGAGACTCCAGGGCGTTGTTTTATTCCGCTTTATACATGCAGTATACTCGCAAACTTCCCTAATCAGCCATTTTGAAAGTTCATTCAACTTCATCAAATGGGCGAGGAAAGTTGATATGAATGGACCCTCAAAGCCCTGATTTTGATCAAAAGGAAGCGATTCTAGTAGTGCTACATAATTTTGTTCGCCAACCTCGAAGTTAGCATTACCTTGGTTTCCTTGACTACAAGCCAATAGGATTTTTCCATTGGCTTTTGTATTTTTCCAGGAAAAGTTTTATGATTCTTACACATTTTGTTCATCAAGATCTTGTCAGGTGAATACAATGTTAATGAATTTTGAAGCCAAAATACAGCCAGCAGACGTAAAAAGCTTAAGTTTATAAATGAACTACACCACGTTAGCACAACTTGTACATCGCCACCACTAAGCTTCCAACAAATCTTTTAATCTTTATTTCATATCTACGAGTTAGAAAATTTGAGCTAGTTTGCAAGAGTAAAAGTATAACCACAACAAGGCTGTAAAAGCATGCTAATAGTAGATGAGTTTTCCTGTTCACCGTGATGAACCCCCTCTGTAGTCCCATTTAGTCACGTATTTGCATCATTGAAGCATTATTTTCCTGTTTAACACTGTAAAGCTGCTTTGACTCAATCTGTATTATATAAAGCGCTATATAAATAAAGTTGACTAACAAATTCTGTGACACTCCACTTTAAACAGTACATTTAGGAGATCTTCCTTTTTGTTGAATTGCAGGTTTGTTGTTTGTCCTTTTTTAGACCAGATTGCAACATATGGGTTTGCACATAATTGCATATGTCCTCCCCCAATCCTGGCATATCTCTACAAATTTAGGATAAAGTGATACACTATAATTAATGGAAGACCATTGATCTCGTACACTATTAATGAATAAAAATCAAAAAGGTCCTCTTATATAAAACAAATGTAGTCTGAATGTTGAGTCTATTCTCCTCAGACAGTGAATACCCTTATTAATCATTTCTGCAAGCCTACCTTAAAATAAGAATTTGACAGCATCTAAATGTCTTATAGACCCCTTCACGGTTCACGTCACAGGAAAATTCACAGTTCGCAGTGCGCATATCGGGGTCAGAAAGTTCATTCCATCCCATTGTATTGTGTGTTAACCAGAGAATTTCTCGCCAAGAAAAAAATGCCTACTTGTTGCGTCGTGGACTGTGAAAATCACACCAGTTCTGGAGTCAAGTTTTTCAGGATTCCTGCAGGATCTCATCCGTTTAAAAAAAAATAGACGACATCTGTGGCTGCAAGCTATTAAACGGGCAGACTGGGACAATGCTACGATCAAAGAGGCTCGTGTTTGTAGTGCTCACTTCATATCAGGCTCAGTAAAACCTCCGCTTTTAACACAAAAGTCATCGCCTATATCGCTATATAAAACCGTCTGGACATGCCCACAGACTACGTAATTATAGGCGTCTAGCGATTTGTAGGCTCTTAGTTTTTCGCGTGTGTAAACACTCATCTTATCCACCAGATAGCAGTATATGGCGGCAAGTGAATATCTGGCCAGTTGCTAACGTTGTCTACTCATTCTGTTAGGAGCTCGGGATCAGGCAGACAATGGCCATTAGCTAAAACAAGTTTAGAATGGTACTGTTCCCGGTCCTGTGGTGTCAAAGACAGTGCATACCTTGACACAATATGCCGGTCTATTAGCCGCGCCATTTTTCTGACCCCATGCTGCGCGCGCACCCAACCTAGGCTTTCGATGTTTACAAACATTGAAGGGGTCTATAGCACTTCATTGGAAAAAGTTGGAGGCACCAAGTATAGGGTGGTGGCTTAAGGAAATGGCAATGTATATATCATTGGAGAAAATGTATATTATTAAAGACAGATGTAAGGTTTTTGAAGATGCTTGGAACCCTTTTATGTTTTTGTTTTGTTTTGTTTCTTTTAGAAAAAGAAAACAATGGCGATATATTTGTGTATTCACATACAATAATTAACAGGCAAAAAAATATATATATGTGAAAACGTGAAAGTTTGTGTCATTTGTTATTTTTGTCATGTAGAGTTAAAATCAATAAAGATAAAAAATAAATAATAATTAGACAGCATCCGTGTAATGGGTTAAAATGAGTTTAATCTCACCCACACCTTTAATCTCACCTGTCTCCTACCAGAAAATGCATTCATTTTTACTTTGTGCCTTTGACAGTAATTCAGTTAGTGGTTAAAGTGGAGTCCTGAGTTTAATTAAAAGTTGCAATTGCCATCTTAATGATCTCATTATAGTTGCATAAAGTTTGTTTCTTCTTCCCACCTGGTTTCACCAGCTCAGCATGGACTACACTTGTATTTACAATGTTTATCTGTTTATGTTTATTTACTTACCAAAACTTTGGGTATAGCTTGTTAATTGTGCCCTACTGGATCACTGTTGGTCACTTTCTCTATTCTGGGAAAAACTTTCTGAAGTGACAAATAAAGGTTTGTATTCACTTTCTTCTCTCTTAAGTAAAGGTTGTTCATGATAAGATAGAGCAGGAAATGGACTAGAATTGCCCTATTTAGATTATTTTTAGAGAAAATTAAAATATTATTGGTTTTATTTGGAAAATATATATGGTTTTACTTAAAAATTATTTAAAAAGTTTTTTTTATAAATTGTTTCAACAACATGAATCTAGCCTCTTTAATGTTCCTGCTATGCAAGAGTTTAATCCAGGATGGAAATCATCTCTTAGGAGGCCATTGTTTATTCACCTTGTTTGTTCATTCAAATTGAGCTTGTTTTTGTAGCCAGAGGTGCAAAACTACAGTTTGGCCCTCTGCGATCCACATCTAAGGGTTCAGTTGTCCCCCTTTTTTGGCGGCCTTGCTGTTTTGCCAAGACATATCCACAATTATATTATTTAGTCAGCATGTCTCATTAATCAAACACACCTAATTCAACTCGTCATCTTATTAGTAGAGACTCTTTAAGACCTGAAATGTCTGCGTCAGATAAAAAATGTGTACTAAGGCACCAAGACTCTTGCCTCAGTTTGGACTGTACAGTGTAAAACTAAAAGTAAGCTAAACTAGAGCAAAAATGCATTACTGCAGCACCAGTTTTGGCCTACAGTGATTTCCAAAACCTTGTAAAGGACATAGATGCCAACCTTTCTTGCCTGAGGGCTGTGCTTTTATAGGAATATTGAAGGATGACTAAGATCATTTGGAAATAATATAGAAAATTATAGAGTTTCTTATGGTTAAATTAAACAGTTTCAGAAATATTTTAGATTCTTATATGGTTATATTGTTTACCAATAATGAATAATTAAGATATCTGGACACAGCAAAATAGTGCAGTCTCCCTCTGATGAAATCGTGTTCTATGGTGGTGTTCCCCTCTCTTGAAGTTCCGGGGGGATTCAAATATAAATGTTTTTTCTCTATTGCAATAATCTTCACCACCTTTAAACCCCCTAACAATGGACCTGCCTATCCCGCTTACAGATATCTTTGAAGCATAGGTGAGGACGTCCTTGGGCTCTCTTTCCAATGACCATTTGTCCTTAGAGAAGGTCCTTTGCGATTCTCTCATTTTTCATTCGGTAGACAAATTCAAGCCAGGTCAATGCTGTCTAACAAGCTTGAACAAGCTCGGGATATGAGCACAGTCCATGACCTCTTTGTTTGAAACTCGGTCGGTCCACTTAATGCCAAGAATGCATTGCAAACAATGCATTTTAAAAATGTTTAGTCTTTTTAGCCCTTTTCTTGAATATAGGGTCCAGGATTTACAGTCTACATCATGGTAATCAAGGTACTTAGAACACAGGTTCTATAAACTCTTACCTTGGTGCGAACTGTCTGTATGCCATTTTCGCAGACAGGTTTTTTCAGCCTGTTGTTTGGTCAACAATGAATTTGTTCTCTTGTTGATCACAGTGTCCATGCTGAGGCTGTTTGTTATAATAGAGCCAAGGGACATTAACTATAGAGCTTTCTATGGAGTTTCACCAGTGTTGGGGCAAGAATGCAGACCTGTTTGACACTACTCTTGATGTTAATGCCTCCGATGATGAGCCATTAAACTGAATGATTCCCTTCATGCCTGTGTGAAAATGGCTCGAATCATCTGTAGCTGCCTGGATTTGTTCACAGAGCTTTAGCCATTTATACAATAGTAAACAGTTTTTTGCTTCCATCTAACCTCAGTGCCTGTATTGTTGACTGTAATTGGTGAAGTTTATATTCCAACAGTGCTGAATGCATTTTTTCTATAACTGCAGTGAGCTCTTAGTTGGCGCTAAAACTAATCTTGGGTGTTCCCCTGCTTCTTGCCAGAAGAATTCAAAGGCAGTGTTGTAAATAGTGTTCCTTAGACAATTGCAATTTTGCTGGGGTAAGCTTTAGAAGAGCCGCTGCCTTTCCTGAACGATGTACCTTACTGTTATCAATGTATTGTACTCCAGTGACAGTATCCAGTATCATGATCTGAGCTTTGACAACAGCAGCAGTGTCTTGTGATGATCAGGTCCAGCTGATGTTTAAAACAAGGATGCCTCCAAGAAACCTTGTGCCAGGCTAGTATTAATGTCGAATTAATATTAGGACATATTTCATATTTCCCTCTCTTACACCACGCACCACTGAACTCTGAGTGTTTAGTGTTATCTGTATGCACCAGGGAGTAAGAGAGTAACGCAATTTCAATTCTCTGTATGTATGTACGGTACATGTGGCAGAATTGACAAAGCTGACTTTGACTTTTCAAAGAGAGAAAAGGTGTAATCTCGGAGGAAAAAAAGCCAATCACTGTATTTATTTGTTTGTCGAATTTGAGGCTACAATCCCAAAACACACATAAATTCTTGATGCAGGATGAAGTAAAGGGAGCAAGGTTGTCCAGATCAATACTTTTACTCCCAGACTTTCCCGTAGTTCTACTACCAAAGACTATAAGCTCGGTTTTTGATTCATTCAGAAATAGAAAGTTGAGAAAACCAAGTTTTCACTTCATCTAGGCAAACAAAAAGAGATTTCAGAGCACTATGTTTATTGCGTTTCAGGGGTAGATAAATTTGGAAAAACATGTGCACAGCAGTGAAATGATACACCATGATTTCTGAAAATGGAGCCCAAAGGAAGTAAATACAGGGAGAACAGAACAGGTGTGAGAATTGCACCCTGTGTAACTCCACAAGAAAATTGAGCCATCGATGAAGAAAAGTTACCCAATCCTACAGAAAAATGTCTATTTGTTAAATAAGAGTTCCTTGGATGCTCACATAACATTCTAATCAGGATAAGAGCATTTTATGATCAACTGTATCAAAAGCCAAGGTTAGGTCTAAAAGTACTAGGATCACAGAGATCGCAGAGAGTCAGTTGCTGACAGTGTATCATTAAAGACCCGTAAAAAAGGAAGAGTAGAATTGGGTTGAAAATTATTGAAATCACTAACATCAAGTGAAGGTTTGGTTACACTTTATTTTGATAGTCCACTTTAGACATTCTACTAACTATAAGTAACTTTGAAACTATATGTCATCTAATTCTCATTAATTTGCAACTACATATCTACTAACTCTCAGAGTAGACTGTTAGGGTAGGTTTAGGGTTAGTAGAATAAGTTGACATATACTTGCAAAGTTTCTCATTGTCGGTATGTTGCAAGGGTGTAGGTTTGCTTTCGACATTGATGGGGACATAAACTCAACCCCCCGGGTTTTTTTTTTTTTTAAATAGTATGTTTAACAGACAATAAGTACACAATTATGATTTTGTGAACCAACAACATCAGCATCAGAGCGCTGGGTGTCTTAATCACACATCACTTTATTTTAATATTAATTGAATTGGACCCAGGATGATTCTGAAAGAATACTCTGCTGTTGCTGTAGTAACGAAACTCGTGCGCATCTGATTGACAGATAAACTGCACGCGCTTATATCAGTGTTGTTTTTTATTTTGTGGATATTTCAGCTAACAGCTTGAATAGTACATTCAGTTGAACAACATTAATTTAAAGTTAAAGACTGTCCGCGGCGACTCAGGATGCTGTTCCAAATCCTGCTGTACCACAGAGTGCCACTTACATAGTTTTCAAAAAAAAAAAAAAAAAAAAATCACATTATATTTGTCCCAAATTATTGTTGATGTTCATGAATTTATCCTAGGCTGAAAGATTGTGTATCTTTCCGCACAATGTTTGTCTTTCTGTCCGTATGCTTTATATAGGGAGCTAATAATAGCCATAGATCGTGCTCTCTCTTTCCGTTTGTTCTGTTTTGTCAAACAAACACCACTTCAAACTCATCGATGCAACTTTGTTCATTCCTGAAGTGGGCTTTTATATTTACTGTTTTAGACTGCTGTCTTGAATTGGGTGCAATACCTGTGAGTTGTTCTAAACGTGGCTGCGCTTCTCGTCCAGTGTGTGACTACATTCCGCACATGTATTAAATGCGCGTCCTTGAGAGCACGCAGTTTTCTAATGTATTTACATTAACTTGTTACGTAATATCAATGATATGACGTTTCAGATGCTTCTGAAATGACAAAAACATATATTTAATTATTTGATCAAAATATTGCTAGGGACAATTTGGAAGTGGCTGGATATTGGTAGGGACACATCCCTAGCGTCCCCCCTAATTCTACACCCCTGGTATGTTGTATGTTGTGGACCCATCAAAATAAAGTGTTAGAAGATATTAAGCAGGCAGTCTACTAAAACTCTAATGACTGCTAGTCGACATGTAGTTGCAAAGTTACTTACTTTGCAGATAGCATTCGCAGAAATTGGACTGACAATAGGTTTAACATCAGACTTACTGACTGAATCAGAACTGACAGTAGGCTCAAAATCAAGTTTAACTGAAACCAGAAAGGCAGGCAGTTCATAAATGTTCTCAGTGGTGGTGACAGGGTTAACAGGACATACAGTTAATTCAGGATTACGTACACATACTGAGACTGGTAAGACAAATGATTCAGAATTAGACAGGCTGACAGATCAAAACCAGGTGCACTGGCTGAGACTGGACTGGCAAACATTTCAGTAAGTGATATTAGACAGGCAAATATTTCACAGTCCGATTCAGTGGGAGCAAGACAGACAGATAGTTCAAAGGGAAACTTATTGACTAAAACTGATGAGACAGATGGTTTATTTATGGCTTCCATGGCAGTGATAGAGTTAACGGGACAGATATGGGGTGCATTTATAATTTCTGAGTTCAT